>KI915052.1:1518474-1622040 GCA_000473445.2 Anopheles farauti
TGTGTGTGTGTGTGTGTGTGTGTGTGTGTGTGTGTGTGTGTGTGTGTGTGTGTGTGTGTGTGTGTGTGTGTGTGTGTGTGTGTGTGTGTGTGTCGGAACGTGTAAAACAACAGCGGGCGAGAAAAGTGGGAGACCACCGGCAACGGTGCTGGAAATTAGATTGGAAAAGCGATCGTGCGTTGGTTGGTTTTTGCACGCACCTTTACTAAATGGATCCGGATCGTATAGGAATCCGATTTCCGATTGGACAGCAAATGTCTAGCGGGCGCTTAGGTTTCGCGTTTCTAAACATGCGTCACAGTTTAATGCTGCTTTGGTCGGGAGCAACTTGGCAGGAGTGTAAATGTCGACTGGTTGAAGTGTAATTTTTTAAACAAGATGACATTAATATGAACAATGGTTCAAATAAGATCGAATGAGCAACATATTAGTCTTGTACAATATTTTGTTTCTAAAAGGATGTCGTAGGAAAAGACTAGAAACTAAAGAGTTCATTTATAATTTAATCGGTTGCGAGTACGCTTACTGATTTGTTTCGAAGTAAACCAATTACTTGGTCAGTGGCTTGACTTTTGAAGAATTTATTAAATAAAAATATTTCCATACATTTATCATTTTCTTCGATACAAAACAAGAATAAATTTACCCTTCAATCCGTCAACAGAATAATGTACTCGCACTGGAAACATTTGAGAAAATAGTCAAGTTAAACAAATTTCTAATCACATAAAAATTAAGCTTTGATTACGTTTTACGCCGCAAGAGCTCGTTTAACTTTATCGTTTGTCCCTCAAGTGACACAGAAAAAATCCACCCAAACAAGCATAACGACGCGTCCTTTGCAGGAGTGGACGTTCAAAACCAAAGGAAAAGGCTCAGAAAAAGCAATTTCGATTGATTATGGGTTCTGCGATGACCCCTTGATATCGGTCGATAAAAATAGTGAACGATCGGGGCAGAAACTCGAACCAACAGAGCCAGCCTCTCCACCCAGATAAATCCCGAAAAACAGTGTTTTAGGGTAGTTCCACGAGCCTTTCGCTATCGGAGAATTACAAGCAGAGTTGTAGTCTGTTCGGTGGTGGCGATGGAGGGAAACTTTTGCCCAACACTACCCACTTCTTCCGGCGACCTCCTGGTTCCAGGATGATAACAATTTGTGAAAGTGAGTCTTGTCGAGTGCGCTCGATAGCGCCAGTATCACTGGAGTTAATTGCTTTAATAACGTGTAATCACTTTGTTAATCTTAATAGGCAGTGGCAGAGCCTTCGGATGAAGGAAGTGCCCGCTTGTTTTCCCTTTCTATCGACGGATCCTTGTCCCTCGGTCAGTCGCTGTTGGAGGAACCTTCTCTGGTAACATAATCATTTCACTTTTCCGCTTCGGAGAGGGGTTCAAGTTCGTCGTGCGGAGGGAAAAGCCGGGAGCAGGATGTTTTGGAAAAGGAGAAAGCCAGTCAGGGTTCGTTCGACAAGTGGGCTAATGGATTTATGCTCGTCCGCGCGCGCTAGCGTTAGAAGAAGGGACGTTGAATTGGATGTAGGAAATGAAGCCGATGGGGGCGTAGTGGAAGTGCTGATTTTTGCCCGAAATATTCTTATCCCGGCCTGAACGCAGTGTGCAACGCAGCAGGAATTCGTAAAATGTGTAATTCCAATTAACGTACGGCAAAGGCAACCAATCGTCTCCCCTAACTCCCGCTCTCGATAACTAGGATTTACTCCAGCAGCGAGCAAAGATTTGATCGGATCTCGGAGAAAGAGGAAAATCGATTCGATCCTGTATCGACCGCGCCCCGTGTTTGTCTTAAGCAAAAAGGGAGAGCGGAAGGTTTTTTTTTTCTCCTTTACTTTGTTCGTACGAAATTCCGCTAGCTCATCACATTCCGATTTTCTCATTGATTGATCAACACACGTGTCGCAGCGCCCGGAAGGGAAGGAAATGATGCCTCCCAGCAGCGACGCCGGCAGCATCATAATTGCATCCGATGCGCGCAACAATGGACAACACCGCCGTCCTCTTCCTATTTCTCTCCCGCGAGAAGGGGTCTATGCTGTCAATCGCAAGTGGGAAAGCCTAAGAAATGCGAAGATGATGATGGAATCGACGGCCACATCTTGACACTTCTTCTCGTAAGCTGCAATGTGACAGGTTGGGGTTCTTTTTTTTTGCTGACTTCCTCTTCGATCCACTCACTCACATCCTAATGAGCCGATTCTTTGTCTTCGATTGATTTTTTCTCCCCTGTCCGAGACTAATGAGCCGAAGAATGCGCGTTGGTTTGTGGAAGTGGTATGATGGATCGAGAAGTCCGGGTCTCGTGTGTCTCGCGAAGGGTGAAAGTGATTTGTCTTTTCCCCATTTCGCTGTGTTTTGTCGCTGCCGAGCGTTTCGCTCCTGAGCTCGGAGATTGTGACTTTTTTGTTTTAATTTTTATGTTTTTGTTACACAAATATTGGAGAAAAATTATCTTTAAAAATAAACCATATAATTAAACGTACAAAATAGACGTAAGTAAAGTAAAGTTAAATATAAATAAAGTAAAGTTAAATATATTTTCAAACCCGATGAAGGGGAATTGAGCAACCTCATTGCAAAACTTGCCCACACAACAACAGCGATGCTCAACGATGATTCAGCAACGTGGGTCCGTGTGCGCGAGCCCAATTCGAATAAATCTTATTGTAAATTTAGAAAGTTTTGCACGTGAACGGGAGAAACACTTCCTTCTTCCCGCTCCATTCCACACGCTTTGGGTCAATGAGCATCGAGCTTTGTTTATTAAAAAGCCCCGCGCGAAAGGGCTTTCCGATGGCGACGACGGGGATGTCTAAGGTCGCTCGCGGAGAGGCGAGAGGAGGAAGCACACGAACGCGAGCGCGCGCAACAAAAGCTGAAACGATCGCTACCCCCAAAACGGCGGGACCGCAGGAAATGTATGGTGTGCTTCAATGTACCGAGCGAGATCGATTCGTTGTAGGTTGTGGCTCGGCTCGTGGTCGCGGAAAAAGGTGATAAATTTTCGAGAGGGAAAATCGAAAGTTAAAGCCGCTTCGAAAACAACAAAAATAGGAAAAAATTACCAGCGGAGAATGAATCGGAACAAAACGGCCGGCCGCGCACACACATTTACCGCACGGAAAGTGAAACTGCCCATTAGGAACATTTATTATTTGCTTATGTTTTTTCCCCCTTTTTGTAGGGAGGAAGGTGGTTGCACGGTAAAAAAAAAGAAGGAACCTGGGTGCCTTGTGCGAACAGAGAGAGAGAAAAACACCCGATTGATTCACTGCTAGATATTACTGCGAGCCTCATTCTGCGATGGAATTGGAACTTTCTAATGAAATCAGTGATAACGAGACGGATTGTATTTTCTTGCCCGTTGGAGTTTGTAAGAAAAATGAACCCAAACCTCTCCTCTCCTGGAAATGATGCTAAATTATAAGGTGGTGGACAGTACCTTCCACGTGTACTGGGCTTTATGTTATTCCCTGCTCGTACAATTACTGCCGCTGCTGCGGCCAGTCCGATAAACGGGCGAAGTTTTTGCGTCGATTGTGGTGGCAATAATTCACCTCAACGATTCGCCGTACCCATTACCCACCTCCGGGTCTATTCAAGGCACGTTCTTGGGGCGGAAAAATGGAAGCTTTTTCCCGCGCCTCAATGACCACACCCCGAAAAGCATCACCACTGCGTCACCCCCACCACCACCCCTTTCGCTCATTACGTTTCGGTTCAATTCGGTTACAGCGGGCGCGCATGTGGGAACGGTTCGTGGTACGCTTTTTCTCGAATCTATAAGTAATAGCCACCGTATTTTCTCGATTATCAGCTCGCGCAAACACACCACCACCGGTTTGTCAATTCACTCGTGACGGTCGGCGAGGAGGTGGCGTAGTGGGGAGAGGTGGAGGGGAAAAAACATAAATAAATTTAAGACGCAGCTCCACTTCCTTCCTCACTTTCGCTACCGGAAAGCGAACACACGCGGGAAGGAGGGAATCGTCAATCGCGCTCCACCAGTCCCTTTCCCATGGGTACGGTGTAAAGCTGTGAAGAAAATTTACAACTCCCAACCCGATTCGTTTTCAAACTGTGCCAGTGGTCGTGGCTGCCACTGATTTTTGTGGTCATCCGCTCGTGCTCAAGCTCATTGGGTTTGGAATGGGTTTGGGAGACGAAAACCGGTGGAGATTGGTTTGTCGTCGTTTGTTCACATGGGAAGCGAAAGTTCGTGCCCGGAACGAATGAGGAAAGATGCAAAATAATTACAATCCGTTTTGCGAGGTTGTGTACGGTCAGTTTTTTTTTAAAGGGTGTGTTCCCGTGGTCAAGTGTGAGAATTGACCCTGTTTTGTTAGGAGGGCACGTTTTAGGCACCTTTAATCTTGTTTGAAACTTGGGAATAGCAATTTTTGAGGAATTTAAAAGTTTTTTTTTAATTGAAAATTGCTCAGATTTGGTTGGTGGTGATAATATTTTCATTTATTACTTTTTTGAGATTCTTAAGCAATACGGCCAGGCCGTTTCTTCTATAATTAAATAAAATAAAATAAATTTTTTGAGATTTTTTTAGTAATTTTTTTCATTCAATCAGGAGCCTAGTATTGCAAAAACTGTAAAGATATCTTTATTACACAAAATTTAATAAATAAAATGCAATCTGTTTTATTCTCCGCTTCAGTTTTTTTTTGTACGAAATTACAATTTAATTTGCCTTCCTTCGTCCTTATTATTTCCTGCGATAGTTTTAATCTCGCACATACACGCAAAAAGGTTGCTTGCAGTGCAGAAAATGTTCCTCTCTTCACATAATGAGCCATGCCGGCGAACGTTCCCAGAACAGCAACGCGAGAGAGGAAGAATCGCAACGAAATCGGGGATTCCTGTGGCGATAGTTGAAACAATTACTTAAGTGACCGTCGGAATTCTTGGACGCAAGAACAAAGAAACGGGGGAAATATTACTATCGCAAAAATGGTAATAACAATAACGCCATAAAATATTGCGCTTGTTACTGTGTGTGTGTATGTGTCCTGTGTCCAACTGTACGGACAGACGACAGAGGCATAAACATGTCTCAGCATAGAAATTCGGAAAACTAGCAGCCACGCCAGAAATTACTGTGACCGCAGAGAACGAATAAATAATAATACGCGCAAAATCTACAAGCGAAAAGAATTAGAGAGAGAAAAAATAATCGCAAACACAACGCTCTTACTCACAAGTCATTTTTTGCTTTTCTTTTGGATTGTTGGAATTTAAAAAAAATCCAGTTTTTCTTCCAACATTTTTCTCACTATGGGTGAAGATGAAACGACGGTATGGGAACGCTGAACAAAAACAAAAAATCGCCAACGGTCCAGTGTGTCGGTTTCGGTGCATTTATTATTTGCGCTAGCGCTTTTGAAATGATTTCCAGCTCAGAAAAAAAGCAGCTCCTTGTAGTGGAGCTTTTCCCCACCGGTCCTGCCCGCTGTCTGTGTCTTTCGAAAAAAGGATGAAATTTTTGCCCGCAAAAGGCGGCGGCGAAGAAAAAATACCGTGGAAATAATTTATGACCACAAAACAATTTTCCATTCATACACACACTGCTGCTGCTGCTGGTTGTGTTATGTTGTGTTTGATTTTTCGTCCAGTTTTGTGCTGCGTGTTCGTAAAAGCAAACAGGACACGTGATGATGGGGGTTTTTTTTTGGTTCGCTCTCTGCAATCTAGTCATCCTTGCTCGAGAGGAGAGAAAGTGAGGAGATGAGACCACATTTCCACTCGTTTCTTTGCTCGATCATCGAAAAGGAACTATTTTTTCTAACTTTGAGCGCGTTGGAAAAATGTGTTTGTGTGATGTACTAGAAAATGGAGCAAAAGTTCTCAGCTTTGACCTTTTGGCTGTGAAGATAGCAGAATGAGCGCACTCGAGCAAATGTTTTGCGGATGATGTTAGGAAGGTTTTTTTACTTCAATTTAAACCAACTTGCAGTGGGATTCTTTTCGGAAAACTATCTTTTTTATCACATTTCTTCTCTACTATTTGTCTAATCGAAAAAAACGACCACAAATTCATCGAAAAACGAAAACTAATCAAACTGTTTTTCCTTTTTTCTGTTCTCTTTCGTACCAACCAGGTGAGGTTCATCGATAATTGGCAGCTGGGGCATTAATCCTTCCCGGCTCAACATATGGCGTTGTTAGTATGTAGATGTGTGTAACAACCGCAACCTGCATGGAACAAAAGACTTCCCAGGGGAGACTAAAACTTTTCACCAATATTATCATCATCATCGTCATCGGCATCAGTGGGGAAGGATGCTAAAAAACGCTTCAAACCATCTGAAAAAGGATATATTGTAGTTTGACAAGTTTTCGAAGGACGTGTGTGCGGGTGGGATCGGAAAGGGGACCACCCACACTCTCCGGTAGTCCTCCCGGAAGGAAATTGCAATGGAACACAACGAGCAATCGATATGTGTAAGTGAAGCCACTCTGCGTCGAACGGCAAGGATAAACCGATACGGAGGATTATTAACCGTTGGGTAGAGAGCACATCCAGGCTTGCAACAGCAGCAGAACGATGCAGTGGTGCGATGCAAAAATAAAAACGATAACCGAGGAGGCGAGATACCGTGGAAAACTCTTTCCCTTCACGCGGGATACGGGGTTTTTAGCATATCAACTTCCGACCAACAGCGGAGGGAGTTCTAAATGGTTCGCAAGAGGCCTTTTTTCACTCTCCCGAGTGCTGCCACCTCGATGTATGAAATATCGATCAGCAGGTGAGCGCTAGAACCGATAAAAGGAGTCGGCTTGTCGGTGAACCATAATCATGGAACCCACCTCCCACACTTCCGATGAAGCAACAAGCACTTAGTTGAAAGAGCGCCCGATTGGTACGACACTACTACAGTAAGTACAGCCCACAGTTCAAAGCTGTACGCTGAGTAGCACCTGAAAGCCATGGCGTCCTCCCTTGTCAGGAGAAGGAAAGGTTCACCGCATCATCAAAGCCTTGTTGCTGGAATGTTCGCATCGTCGATCCCCCCCGATCACCATAACGGGCCGGGAAATACCCATATGAAACCACCAGAGGAACTTGTTCAGCACAAGGTCCCTAAGTACGATTAGAGAAAAATGCTACCAGTGGGCGATGAGGCCTCCCAGTTTTCCTCCTTTATTCATCAATCACGTGGTTAAGAGTTTGTGGCCACACATAAACACACGACGCACTCGCAGGAAAGGGCAAAAAACGAATATATGCCGGTAGTGGAAGCGCAGAGCAGGCCAACCGCACGGTTTTAGAAACAAAAAAATGGAAAAGGAACGCTTTTGCTTAGCTTGCGGGCTGATGCTGAGTTGGTGGTGGTTGGCGAAGTTGGCTGATGATGACGACTCTCAGCTCTCTGCTACCCGACGATGACGACGATGATGATGAGAAGGAAAAATTATGATTTATTGCGTTTCAATCGCCGGCTAGAACGCTGAGCCTTTGGTCGTGTTAGGCAAAGGGAGGGGAAAAAAGGAGTCAGCGGAAGCTCTTGTGTGGTGTACCTTTTTCAAAATGGATCTCGCAAAGGAATTGTTGTGCACAGCACACGGTGTGAGTGAGTTTGAAGTGTGAACTAGTTCAAACATTTCTGCGGGGCGCACAAAAGCAACCATTTTTGCCGCTCTGTGGCCGACGTCTGTATCTGTGGCATTTATGGCGGAAATGAACGGCAATAAAGATGATAAATTGCGCATCCATGCAGAATTGGTGCAGCCGTTTTCCGCTCCTGTGTACGTACGCAGGCATGTCTCTGTTTTCACGAGGTCATTATGCTACGCTTGAAGAGTTATGGTTTTAAAAGAAATCAATTCGAATCCGCTTTTGGTTTGGAATGATTTATTGTAGTTGGTTTGTTACGTTTTTTAATATCACGTAGCTATTTAAATATATTTTTAAATGTACAATTTTAAGAAAAACATATAAATGTTGCTGTTTATAAATTGAAAGTTCAAGTAGTTTCAATAAATATGTGAATTTTATGTGTAAACATCTAAAAGCGATCAGATAGAGCAAGGAGCTACCAACTGGAGTTTGTAAGATACGAAAATTCAGATGAAAAAACGAACAGCATATGGCATACAATAGAAAAATGTTTAACTAAAGAAAGTAAAACAAACTAACAAGACAAAAAAGATAAAATGGAGGATAAAAGCATCCCAGAATTCTGAATTTAGGAACCGGAGAAAACCTACAATTTAGAGAAAATACCAAAAATGACACAATCGAAGAGTGTAAGCAAAATTTAATCAAATTAACTATTGATAAATAGATGTAGAAGGAATAGCTGTGAACAACGAAAATTTTGTCGCAAATTGTTTTAATTTCCGTTTTATGATGAGATTTAAAAAAATTTAAATAATATTGAAGAAGCTTTTTACTACGTTTTAGACGAAAAATTTTTGCAATGAGCAATGAGATAATTTTTATGAAGAAGAAGCTAAAGAGTGAGGAAAAACAGACAGGGTTAAAAAAGTAATAAAAGATAAGATAGTTAAATATACTTGAGATCAGTCATCATATATTTCGTGGAACATATATTCATATTTTTTATGGACCAGATGTAAATGTGTTTGTTGAAATTACATCTCAATATTTATTTCGCAATTGATTGCTCACCCAACATTGATCACCATTGTTGTGACCTTCGCAAACGCATTGAAAGGCAAACGCTTGGCAAAAGACACTCGTGAAAGCATTGCTTCGTGTCGACCTCTTACAATCGACCGGCGAGGTGGCGCGCGGTGTAACTGTGTCACTTCAAAAATGGAAAAGATCCGTTCAACCGTTATCCCATTTCCATCCGGCACAAGTCGCCGCCGCGTATCCTGCTGCCTGTGCGTCCCTGGCACGCTTTCGCAAGGAAAGAAGAGGTGTCAACTTTCATTTCATAAAGCATTCATAATCTTCCGCGTCCCTCCCCGAGCAGCGAGCCGGTAGCGTGTCGGCGAGAGAGAACGAAGAGCGTTCGGGGTTTTTTTCCCCCTCCGTTGTTGCGCAAATGCCAAGAGCCATTTATATGTCACACCCGCGCGCGTGGTTGACATGGATATCCTTCCCGAAGGCTCAGCCTCCGCTACCACCGCGGCCGGTACCTTTGAGCATCGATCTCACTTAGGCGGAATGAGTCTTGATGGTGGCGGAACGGGGCCGGTGTACCCTTTATTTTGCTGCACAAAAAAGCGCAGGAAGGGCGCGGTGGAGATCACTTACGAAAATGGATGATGTGTGAGCGCCATGTATTATGGGCGCCGGGTTTCTCCGTTTGCCAAATAGAGATGTGTCAATGGGCGTTTTTTTCCTTCTCGAAAGATAAAACGATTAAACGATTGTGAAAACTGATGTGTGTATTTTTGCATGCAAAAAGGAGACCCCTAGGAGGGCCCCATATTGCATCAACAAAAACTGCATTCGATGCTAATTTGCGCATTTGCGATGTGCTATTTGCAAATGAGTGGCATGTTTTCGAGCCAAAAATTTAATAAATTCAGATTATACTAAACCACCGACCGGGAGAGGCTTGCTTTCATGCATAATATGCTGTAACGTGAGACAATCGAACATGAAATTGTGGCAACAACCACTGCAACCCACCCACCACCACAACCAACCGTGGTTCTCGATGATGAAAATTTTTGCGGTGAAAATTGCACTGTTTGTGATGTGTGTTTTTTGGTGTTTTCTATCTGCGTTTGCTATGCGCAGATTTCTCGTGTCTCGTTGATTCGTTTTGCGCTAAAAACAATTACAATTGACCAACGAAATATATGAACTCGACATAATCACCGTTCCGCAAACCGCAGCGGGAGAAAAGGGGAGAGAAAACACAAAAATCCACGTTCCACTGGGCTCTCGAGTTGGTGGGTGCGTCTAATGCCGTTCTCATAGGCGTTCGAGTTGAAGCTTGCAGTAGCTGGAGGAGTAAAACCACACGCGAAACTGAACCTGCGATTGTGCATAATAATTATTCTTTTATTATGCTGCGGTTATGTCGACCCGAGCGGTGCCCGCGTTTTTTTTTATTTTTTTCCAACGTATGCATGTGTTTGTGATTTGAAATTTCCCTACATTCCACCAAATTGGGCAAAAAATCCAAATGCCTTGTTTCCGAGTTGGGTTGGATGGTGGAGACGCTCCCTCTCCCTCTTTCCCTTACCCCAAAACCCGACCCTAGGTAAATGATTTGTGGGAAAAAAGGGTTGTGACAAAGCGGCGTGTGCATATATTCGGGTGAAGGTTGCCCGGCGGTGGTTGCGCATAACACGGTTTCTCCCTTCTAAACACACACCAACAAACACCGCATTGTGTTCCGGTGGGCTGTAACGGGCTGTGTAACATATAAATTTGGACTTCCTTCTTCGGGCGCGCGACACCGCACACCCGCAAGAGGGGCAAGAGGGTAGGAGAAGCTGTTATGCTCGTTGCCGGCAGCATAATAATCTTGCGCGCATCGATGCACCCTTTGCGACCTCTCTCTCTCTCTCCCTCTCACCTAGTCAGTTGCATTGGTGAGCCATGAGGAGTGCTTCGAGGTGCTCATTGTTTAGATGCAACGAGATAGACCACCCGAAGGAGGGGAGACCAGCGGTGGGCAGGAGAAGGTGCCATTTTGACTGGATTGACCATTGTTTTCGGTCAGTAACGTGACGCAAAACAGCTGCTATTACCGGTTTTGTTGTTGGTGGTGGAAATCGTTTAACAAGATGTGTTTTTTTCTTCAGATAATTTTTTTCTGTACATTCCAATTATGTGTTTTACTCTCTGCCCTAGCGTGATTAGGCTGTCCGTTAGGTTATCAGCTAGAGATCTTAAATATGTTGTTCGCATTTCTAGTGTGTTTCTCTTGAACATGTACGTCTTTTGTTTTATTTTTTATTTTTAAGGGATTTTATTTTCTATTGTACAAGAGCTACGCGATGCCGAAGCTTAAGCGATTGAATTAAACATTTTTTCATCAAGATCGTATTCGTGTGCTCGTTTGTTCATTAGCCATAATTTTTAAATATTTTTCTAAGTTAGTTATAAATTTTCATCACTTTTGAGCTCTGTGATTGTTTTGTTCTGGCTTTTATGTAATATCTGTTTATTGTGAAGTATTTGAATCAATCCTCTTTGTCCTATTATTGTTTTAAATTGTAGATTCTTAAAATGAAGGGAATTGAAACTTAATTTTACACATGTAATGTGCATTAGTTTTCATATTTTTTAAATTGTTATATTTTTTATTTTAATATTTTTAATGTTCTGAACATACTCGTTTTTTTTTATTAAATTTTCTTGTATTCTTGAAATATGAACTAAATATTTTTAATTTTTTATGGTGCATTTTTAAAGCATACTTGATGACTTGGAAGCAATTTAAAACGAATTATACAAGATACCTAATACAAGAATAAAAGTATAGATTAAGGAGACCATTGATCTTTTCCAAGACACCAAGACAATAGAACAACGCAGCCAAACATAAACTCAACAAAACATGTGAAGATTATGTTCTAAAATTCCTCCGGAGTCACTTTTTAAGCATCTTAAGAATCATCCCAACTTGTGTTCCAAACAAATTTCGCGTCCATATTGAGTAACAAATGGGATAGCAAACTTTCTTTAGCACCGAAAATTACATTCAAATTGCGAACCCTCGCTCAATCCATGAATCACTTTCTTCTGCTGTCACGAATTTTTCAACCGCACCACAAACAAAAAAAAACTTCATACCTAAATGACGCACCTCCCCGCGGGGCCATCTGTTCTACGGGGTTGGATGAAAAATTTATTGCAATCAGCACCCAAGAACGCAGCGATCCGCATTCATTGGGGTGGCCGACATTACGGCACCCCGATCCACTCCGATCATTAGCTCTGTTCGGTTCGCGTGTAGGATAATTTGTCATCGCGGCGATTGGGAGGAGGCAGATGATAGTGGAAACAGTCGGCGGAAGGAAAGAGTTCGAAAAGTTAAAAGTTCATTTTTGAACGCACGGAAGGTTCGGCGGCGGCGGCTCCTAATAACTTTTCCACCGCTAGGCGAGGGCATAATTACAAGCACGCGGGAGGAAGACTTTCTCAAAATCGGCTTCTGCTCACTCCCCAACGGTCGTCCATCTGTCTGTTGGCGGGTTTGTTCCCTTCCCCGGTAGCCTCGTTTTTGCTTCGCGCTCGGTTAAGTAGTTTTCAAGAGCCGCTGACGGTGGCAGCTCCAGTGCGACCTATTTTTCTTTGGCCACCATTGGGAGGGGAAGCCCGAGATTGAGACAACCTTCTAGCAGCGCTGCTCCGATACATTAGCAGTGTTGGGGTGCGCCTTGTGATTGAGGCTTGATGTCTGACTGATGCCCGGAACTGACAGTTGTGTCCAGCATTAGTACAGCGATTGGTCGTGGTTCCGATACGGGAAACGTTATTAAATATTTGAGCAGCGCAAAAGGTGCGGAGGCGGTGGTGGGTGGCTGGTTCGGTAGAAGCGAAATGTAGACCACACGATACGATCCACACCACCGGGGGAACCTCCGAAGATCTCCACGGAGAGCAACACAAAAGGGGAAGAAAAGGTCCACTGATCACCGGCTATGGAACCAGCAATCTGTGGACTGTTCGTGTCGGAGGGCGTAAAGATTTCTATTAGCTCTCGCAGTAGTAGTATGCCCGCAGATCACAGGATGTTCCAGCGCAGCGAGCCAGAGAAAGACCCAAAGTTTGTTCGTCACGAATCAATCCATCCGGAAGCAGCAGGAGGGTTTCGCTCTGAAGTACACAGCCTGCTGGGGACCAGAAGTTCTTGGAGCAGAGTTTCGATGTTCAACGGAATGTTCGGCAACCTTCCCGAGATCTAATCCATTTTTTTTCGGTACGGTCAAGAGCTATCTCCTCCAGTTGGGGTGGAGAACACAGCGGGCCCAGATGATGCAGCCGATTTTCGAGCTGAAGAGTTCATTAACCGTGTCTGTATTCTCTTCGCCTCTTCTTCCACCTTCGTTACCGGGGCTAGTTTCGTTCAATGACCCACGCTAAGAAGAGGTGTGTTGTTCGGAATGCAAATGGTGGATGATGGGGTGGCATCTGGCGTTGTACCGCGACTCTAGAGGTTCCATAGATATTTATCCACGTGGAAACCTTCTTTTCGGCGGCCAATGCGAGAGAAAAGGTTCTTGTCTTTTTCCTGAACAGCAGCGTCTCTGTGGTGGGAGTGGGAGAGACGCGCCTCCCTTCGAAAAGGGTGAAAATTTGACGGCAGGTTGACGCGCTTCGTTGGCTTTCTTCGAACGCGACCAGCACCAGCTGAATCTTTCGGTTCGGAAAGAGGAATGCTCAACAAACCATATCCAGCCAGCGGTCACGGCCGGGTGTGTGTGTGGACGTTATTTTTCCCTTTTTTACCTTTTGCCCTACGATCGCATCTTTATGGCTTTAACCTGCTGTTCTCGGTGCAGGTGAGATGTATGTTGCTCAATCCATCTTTCTTTTCACCTGGATTAGCGGCGGGCATACGCTAAGGTCGTTGGGAATCGACTTCGTCAAACGTGTGTTGCTCGTTACATCGCAAGCGGTTGAACGAACGAAGCCACAATCAAGCATGTTGCCTCTTCTCCCAAGGAATGCGACAAAATATGGACGTCCCGTGAAGACACTAAAAACTCGACGACCAAAAAAACTCAAGCTCGAAGCAGAAAAGATCCGCATTTTGATGCTCGTATTTACTGTGCACTGTATCTCGGCGTTCTTTTGTGACGTTTGTCGCTCGCGAACGACGCGAACAGCATATTCTACAAGCTTTTCATGTCGTTTGCGTTTTTTTTTTCGTTTTTCCTTTTGTGGCTTGCTGTTACGGCTCTGGTGCATGTTTTATTCAAAACATATTGAACTTTGCGCACCGAAAGTTTGGCCACACAACAGGCGCAAAGGCGATGGTATCGAGAGATTAAAAAGCGCCAACGCCACCCGGAAGTTTGCGCTTAGCGAAGAACCCGAGAGAGAGAGAGAGAAAATGGTAACGATGCAGATTTTATCGGATTGTGTCTGCCCGCGTACATTATCCGCGACGACAGTTATCGATTTTTGTGCGCGCGAACGAACTTCTTGATTTAGAATATCGGAAAAAGCTGTTGTTGTGTGCGAGGAAGTTTTATTTTTGCGTTTGGGACATGTATTGAACGAAACTTGCAGACTGCTGGGGTAAACTATTTGGACAAAAGTTCTTTACGAGTGTTTTTTTTCTTTTTGCTATATTTTCTCAACATCTTCTATCCAATCACTCACGTCCAATTTGCTTCGCGCTTTTGCATCCCAGCCAAACGTATGCTTGACACGCGATCGATCGATCAATATAAAAAAAAATGAAAACTTCACATCCCTCCGCGGGATTAGAGCATCCAACCAACAGTTGTTTGTTATTTGGAGAGCGAAATGTGTGCACTACTTGACAGCCGGGTACACAAACCACTTGTCAGTCGGGTAGCGTCACCTACCGGTGGAGATACATTAGCCAAACGGGTGGCAACATCGTTGATTACACAACCAATCGCTTCTCGCACTATTTTTACACTATCCTCTACACTCCCATCCAGCTAGCAAACAACTGATGACGTTTGATGAATGTCTGGTGTGAGCTTATACATTTGAAAGCTGACAGAAAACACTCGCTCAACATCAGCGGAGGCAACAGATTGTGGAAAGCTTTTCAAAAAAAAAAAAAAATAAAAGAAAAAAAGTCATCCGATTAGCATTCCCATGTGAATAGGGGCTTTGCAAATGCATTTCGTTGGTTAGGCCCTTTGACGCGTCCCTCCCTGAAAATGGGTCTCAACCACCGCAACACCCCCTGGCAAAGTGAAAGCGGTTCGAATTGTAAGGTTCTCTTGCTCGCGTGGATGCGATTTTGACGGATACGAGTCCATTAAAGCCCGGGTAGGCCCCTGCCGGATTAGCTGTCGAAATCGGCCCACCGCGTGTCACCGCCATTGCTGCTGATTTGTGACGAAGTGAAGAGAAGGAGAGGTGGTTAACGGTGACCTGTTGCTGCATTCGGTTTTCGGATCGCCCGGTCGTGGAAGCTGCCTCTTTGCGCGCGTCAGTGGACGCGATTATCGATGATGCGCTAATTACACCCGGGCTGGATTTGCTCAGTCACGCGAAGCCAAACTATGTGTGTGTGCGAGGAGGTTTTTTTTGTTGCTGATTGAAAGTCAAAATATCGTTCTTTCACCGCAAAAGAGTGGAATGCAATTGTGTAAAATTTAGCGTGTAGTTGGATCTTTGAGCATTTCTGGACGTCAAGTTTTTCTGGAAGTCTGAGAGGATCAACTAATGCGTAAATTAAAAAGAAGCTTGTTCGGTATGTATAACATAAGGTTCCAATAAACCCATGAAACCTGCAATGAAGCGCCCTTTTCTTCATTAATGTTTATACCTGAATATATCTTCGAACTAGTTCTCCACAGGACTCTCGCTACGAGATGTTCCAAGAACGACCACGCGTGTGACTCGCGCGCACTGCAAACAATGGCTCTGGTCCTAATTAGTTGACCTCCTTGGACGCGTATGTACGGCATGTCTTAAGGCGGCTTGATGATGCTGTCCGTATTCTCCTGCGGGACACCGAGCCATCTTGTTTTCGGTACAAACGCCGGGCGCGTTCCGAGATAGCCTGATCTTCGCCTCTCTCCAACACCATCACCACCGCAAACGCCTGGGTTTTATCGTGTTGTTGATGCGAACCTAACGCACAATAATGCAGTCCATTGTGGTTCGTTATGGTTGGGGGCGGAGAGAGAGAGAGAACCTTAAGTCCGTCCGCCGTTGTCGTCGACGCATCGGTTCCGAACGCCCCGGACGAGTGAGTAAACAGTGGAAACTTGCGTTGGCCCTTGGTGTGCACAAGCTGATTAGAGGAGAACGCGAACGGAAGGCGCCTCCCACGCGTGACATGGGAAAGCGGATATCGTTAGTACACAACCACCTCTCCCGTCTTCGTCGCTGGCGTCGTTCCGCGTGTGCGTTCCGGTGAAGATTGGCAGATGATATTGAACATTGGGTGGTGGTTGTTTCTATGCTGCAGTGTATAGTACACTCGGTCACCGGAGAGACTCCTTGACAGGTAGCACTATCAGCTTCCGAGAAAGCACTCGGCCCGCGCGCGTACCTGTCAGAAATTGAATCCACCATATCGTGTGCCGTCAGAAATGGGTTCTGTAGTGCAGTGCAAACGCGGCCACTGTTTGGCTGAGTGGCCGCCGCCCTGCAGTGTAGTGCTCGTGTTGTAAAATTTGCTTCCTACTACCACTCGGACGAGCACCGTCGACATCGACTCGAGTCGGTTCGTTTGAAGTTCGGACGGTTCGCTGCGTGTCAAGCACATACGCACGGCAACAAACGATCGTTTTGTGAAATTGCAAATTAATGCCACCGTATGGGGAAGGGCTCGCGGAACGCGCACACACACACACACACATGTCTGTTCGGTCTGTCGAAACGCAAGAAATAGTCAGAACAATACGCGCGCTTCTCTCGCGTTTCGAGTCGAAGAAGAAACCCTGGACACCACACCCCGGTTGTGGAACCTTGGCTGCGGGCGCGATTTGCATTTCCCAAGATTGCATTAACGCGACGCGGAGCTCCTCGGTGCATTATTATGTTTTCCCATCGCTCAAGGACGACGGCCCGGGAGCGTTTGTTCCCGAGTTGGTTCCGAGTAAAAGCTACCATCCGTAACGACGGCGAGACGTGTAGTCGCTCCGGGGTCCGGAAACCTTGAGGACACCCGGCGTTTCGTGCAATTCTTCTAGCGTGAGACTGTTGGTGCAGTATTGTGTTGTGGGTTTTTATGAGCCCCAATCCGTCGTACGTTGGTGTGCCAAGCATATTGTGTTGGTGGTGATGGTCTTGATGACACGAGCTCGTAAGTTAATGAGTAGAATTAGTTGGAGATTTCGGTTGATTTGAACAGTCAGAGTGGATGAATAAACCCAGCGCAGTAATGTGTTGCTTGGGAAAGGATTTAATTGACAGTACGATTTTTCAGATGAAAAGTCTTTACGGTAAAGATTTTAAGAGATTTTCATGATTTCGTTTCAACATTGTAATTGCTTTGTAAGACGTTGTAAGACAATATAAGACGATAAGACGTTATAGACGTAGAATCTAGTTATAAGACGTTATAAGACGTTACAAGACGTGAGAGTAGCTCCTCCAGAACGATTCTTCATGCTCATAACGTTAAAATAATAAAATTATTACGAAAAAGCACGTGCGTTACTACGTTACGAATGTTGCAAATGTCTTACAAAGTCCAGATTGATGTAATTTACATGCTTTCAACATAGATATTGAAAGTAAAATTACCATCTATCATTACCATTTTTGAAGAATTTTGTTTTGAGTTGTTTATCACTGAGAAATACTTGGAACTGTGCACAATTCGTTTCATCTCGTTGTCCCCGACGTGGATTGGAACCCCTAGGGGTTCATCTTTCCATCAAATGGGAACGGCTTTCCAGCGCCAACCATATGCGGGATTAGTTAGAGTCTCGCTTGCAACATCTAGCCGGCCTCGGAGAGTCTCCTTCCAGCCGACGCCAACATTACCACCATCAGTGCAAAAAGTAACAGGACGACCAAAGGGTGTTCTATCGAGATGAACACTACAGTTGATGCTGCTGTGTTTGCACGCCTTTGATAGAAGAACAAAGAGCCGCACTCGCCGATGAATGCGATATAGGCTTAGTTAGGGGGAGAACGTATTCGTACCACCGGCACGGGTGTGCTTTGTTGCAGATGCAGATAAGAAATCAATTTTCCTGATAACTCACCGCCCTGCACGCCGATGTGTTGCGTTGTGAATAGAACGGTGAGCTTACATGGACAAGAATTACTTCGGCATTCAAAACACACAGTCACACATCGCGCTTTATGCAACAGTCGACGTCAGAGCGAACGCATTGTTTGACAAGCATGTGATGGTACTGAGAAACCGGCGAGAAGGGAGTATGTGAGCTTCATTTTAGAATTCTATTAGCGCTTCCATGACGAATCGGGCCAATATCGACATTCTGATCACGGCGATCGAGGGCGACCTCCTGGGTAGATTGGATGGAAGAATGCATCAATGCACTTGGGGCAAAAAATGGCAACGAATTTATGGCCGGCAGTGACGGTGCTTATTACTAGGAAGTGGTACGATAGGAATGACACAGACTCTCCGGCAGTTGGCGCTTTTATTGTTGCCCTTTTAACCTTTTTGTAATAACTCGAATGAGCTCATCGATTTTGCATGTTTTAATAGCACAAGTAATCTAATGTTTTTTTTTCTCTCTTCCCTCTTTTCTTTGTCTATTTGTAGGTATGATATGCTTGGCATAATATCGCGTGGGATACAATCTCCTCCAGCGCGCTGATGTCTTATTCTATGCGGTCACGAGCGTGGCGGACGCACCTTGGAATAGTCTGCATTCTAGCATATCTCGAAAGGGCGCCCCTGTGGACAAGATGGGGATAGCAAACACCCATACACACACGCATAGCCGGTGATTATAAATGGCCGCTTCGATTGCGAATGAGGAAAGAACAACGCGATGCAGAAAAAAAAAACAACGCTGCCATGGAGTTATTTTCAAGGCAAACTGCAACGCCCGCATTGCGAGCCGCGGTTGAGAATATCATTATCTTCGTCATCTCAACGCAAAGTCGCGGGCGGCACACGCTTGGTCATCGGAGCCGTCCGTGGTGTGGTGTGTAAAAAAGCTGTAACTGTTACACTTGATGGTGTCCCCATCGTGCACTCCGCGTAGTTCTACAATAATTACACACAACGCACAAAACAGGTTCTCGCAGTACATGAGTCAGCTGTGAGGTAATCGCTTCTCGCGTTAAAGACAGGAAATCAACCGTCCATCTAACGGGGCAAAACGGAGCTGTGTTTTTTACAAGCTGTAGGAAGTAAGAAAAGACCCGCGAGAAAAGCAATGCGCCATGCCGATGGTTTAGACACCTCTTTACGAACCGTTCGACTTAGCTAGATTATTAGAAATCACGTTTCCCGCCGCGGTGTCGGTATGTTCGTTCCGTTTTCCCTTAAGCTAACCTCACCGAGCGCCGACCGTTTATTTCGGTAAACCATCAAACACGATTAGTGCACGAGAATGCAAATCTAATCGAATATAATAATCCCCCTGTTAATCCGGCACCCGGCGCGCTAGGTGAGGCATATGCAGCAGAAGCAAGCGTAAAGTGTAAACCCCCGGTCCCAATTCCCAGCCATGGCACACGGCACGAGAGCATGAGAAAATATGATTTGCGTTCGCTTCCCAACCCAAGCGCGAGCGTTGGACAGTTTTGTTCCAACCGTACCGTGCGGGATTGATAGGGGCAAAAAGTGTAGCGGAGGTTGAAAAATCGGGATAAATATTTAATATTTGAACACAGCGAACGAGCTGAACATCATGTCGTGTTGGCAAACAAAAAACACACAATCGAACGCGATCGATCGTGTGCAAAGCTGATTATAATTAATTTAATTTCAGCCATAAATTATTTCAATACGTCCGATTTTCACCTTCCGCCTTCCACCGCGACCCCGTCCAGAGGGAAATAACCAGAGGGAAAGTGTGCAACGTTTTTCTTGCACCGCGCTCGAAGTACACCTGCAGCAGCCAGAACGTCGTGATTTCGGTGTAATATGTTCCTTCCTTTCTTACGGAAGAGGACGTGCGGAGAAGAACGGTTCGGAGTTTTGCCCCACCCTCGCGCGGTCCTCTGCAATAATGAGCTTTTGCACACTTTTGCAATCGATTCCGGCGGCAGTGGGTGATTTCTTTTTAGTTTTGTGCTTCTACGCGGTTCGGTGACGGAGCGCGATTCTTTCGGTTAATTAGGTCGTCGCCGTTACCTTATTTAATTATCGCTAAACGTTTCCGCCAGGAAGCTGGGTGCAGGGTTGAAAGCGTTTTTTCATGATTTTATGGCAAATTAATTTGCAGTTTATTTTGGGATTTATATTATTTAGTAGAGTCAAGGTTTTATTAAGGGTTTCGAGTTTTTTGTTAAAGAAAGTAATTTTAAGTAACTGAAACACAGCTAAAGTAGAACCATCTGAATCGACCACAAGTGTTTAAAATTAGATATTTATTCCTCTGGCTCGTTTGTGCTGTTTGTTGGTTGAGTTTTTATGCGCTCCACAGTCCCCAGTGAATTTTCGCTCGCCAAAAGAACGCCCTGAAGCTTACAAATTTGTTTCGTTTCATCTTCAACTACACTTCACACGATTCTGACTTCATTTGTAACTCCTAATTGCCAGAAGGACTTGCGCCACGCGCGGTTTTTTTTTTTGTATGATGGGACACAAATACTGTCCCTTGGAGAGTATGATTTTCTTTCTCATGTTCGCATTGAAGTTTATGGAAATTCCAAACGGAGGGAAAATAAAAAAAAAACACAACAACACACACAAGAGAGCAAAGAAAGTCGTTGTTCGCAGAAATAAGTGCCCCAGGAGCGGCTCCGGATGGATCATCCCCAGGCCGGGCGGGTCTCCGGTTTCGCGGTTCTCCTTATTAAGCTTTCCGGAGAGCGGCACAACAAACCCGAGTGGGTCGTTCATGCAGAACACAGCAGCATTCAGAGTGCGCCCGTTCGTGCTGCAACCCGAAATAAACCCGTAAACATGCCGGGTTGGAGACAAAGTTTTAATTCAAAGTTTGTCTCGCTCCGTGCGCTCGGTGCTTCCGGAAGCGAGCGCAGGAAAACCGTCACGGAGAGAGGGGGGGGGGGGGGGGATGGAAAAGTTTTTCTTTAAAGTTCCGAAGTGAAGTTTTTCCGTGAAGTGGTGACGACGGGGTTCGGTGGCCGCAACGACAAAGCCGGTGACCAGCAGGAAGTGGCCGAAAAGAAAGGAAATAAGCAGTTTTTTTGTGCAATGGTTGTTGCATCATTCGCCACTCGCAAAGGGCAATTGTGTCCGAACCGCGCCGGGGTGGCGACGCGCCTGCAAGCCAACAACAACGCCACCAAACACCAAACAACGGAATTGGGAAACTGGGTCCCAACTCCCCGTGAAAAGTTCTGAGTTTTAGTGCGACGAACGAAAGGAAAAAGCTTCGCGACAAAAACGCTGCCTCTAACGACCGGACGCATTCTCTCTTTTGTGGGTTGGAATACGAATTTCTTTCTCCTCCAGGGGTTAGGGAGACGAACGAAGAAGATGCCTTTGCGGGTGGGGACGTTTCTGACCAAGTGATTTACTACCCTTTTTCTCTTGGAGCTGCAAACGACCACCGTCACGAAGCAACCAAAAACGGACGTCCGAAAAAAAAAAAACGCCTGGGGACGAGAGCGAACGATGGTGGAAAAATTGATAATTAAGAAGTAATTACGCAAAACTGATTCCGAATGAGGTGATTTGTTAGCTTGGGTGGGAAAGAAGGAGCCACGAAAGGAAACTCCCCCCCCCCCCCCACCCGGCGAGAGCCAAACGAGATAAGAGGTGGCGAAGTTCGCCTGCAAGTAGTTTCGCTATGCAAAGGGAGGAACTTCCTCCTTTTTTTTGTTGAAACCGGACGGAATGACGGAGCCGTGCTCTCATCCGAGCTGTGAGTGAGCGGAGAATTGTAATTGAGTTTAATTTAATTAAAGCACAGTCTCAGCATGACGACGAACCGAGCCGACGATGGACGATGCCCGCCGGCTTCCTTCTCGTGACGATGCGTCAGAATTAGTCACTCGGCGAGATATGCGGCCTGATCTTGTTTATCTTCGGCGCTGATGCAATAATCCGTCTGATTCATGCGTTGTTCATCACGACAATCGTTCGTGGTTAAAGATGAAAGTCACGCACGTGGTGATGCGGCTTGCTTTGCTTATTAAAGCTCGAGAGATTAGAGAGGAAGGCTTTCGTGTGGATGTTTTGGAGAGATATAAGATTTTTTTTGTTGATGATAGGAGACAGATTTAGAATTCGTGTGTGATGAATCCAATCTCCAATAAATCTTCTGTCATGAAGCTTGAGATAATCCTCTAGTTTTTTTTTTTGTAGAGCCTACCGTTTGCAGAGAAAAGAAAGCTACTCTAAAGAAAGGATCTCAAAAGTCTTCTATTTTGAAATTTGTAAACGTGAGCAAGTCGTTGTTCGTCACTAGTTAGCGTAACCACTATTAGGCACTCATGAGTAAGATATTTGAGCTTAGAGTGCAATCACTAAAGATTTTTTTTAAATAAATAAATAAACAAATATTATATCCAAATTAGAGGAGTTCACTGACGACTAACAGGTAGCGTCTGAAACATCTCCACTAAAGAATTTTTCAAGATGTAATCAAGATGTAGTCAATCGGCTTGTCTATATGAGCTAACTTTATTTCACTCCACTCCATTTATACGCTTGTCTTACTGAAGCTGAAAATAAGACAATGACATGGAAAGGTTGAATTTGAAAATTTTTTCGAAACTTCGTAACTAAAGGTCCTGAAACATTGACTTAGGTTCATAAAAAAATCTTCACTGGCAAAACTCCAACATAAATCCAATCTGGACTGAATGCAATAAATTTGAAAATTTCTCGATCACAAATAATAAACCAAAAAAGGAGCAAAAGCGTTCTCTCAACAAATTGTGCTTCACGGGTCGTCGTGATGTGTTTAGTGATAACTCTCTGAAAGACACCGGACCGACCCTACTGCATGATGCAGCAACTTCTATCTGACTTTTATCGAAGGAGAAATCAGACCATAAGAAAAGGGCACCGCATGAGTCCGTCCCCAAAGCTGCTGTCGTCTCCGATTTGGGGCAGCGTGTGTGGACATGTAGGCATTATTGTCGAGGCTTCTGCGCGGTTCGTTTGGTCTAATCTTGACCTCCCTCCTGAGCCTGGGGAACGTCAGATCTTCAGCGGGCAATTTGTGCTTCCCATCGGACATTAGCGTCGCCGTCGTCTAATCGTGGCCAAAAAATCTTCCTTCGCTCGCCGTTTGATGGACCAATTTTGCTGACACTTTTCGCCGCCCCGCTTCGTTTCGTTCCGGCCGACCTTCCGGTGCTGGCGGCATAAATCTCGGAGCACGGTGGCTCCAAGCGGCAGCCAGCAGGCTGGAGATATCTTTTTTTTATTTTGCAGTCTGTGTCTTCCGTTGGGGCGTGGGGTAGATTGAAGGCGAAAAGATTTTCCGCCGTGTCATCATCAGCATCCGGCGGCAGAGTACGCTGGGCTGACGGCTTGTTCCACTTCCAAGGACTGACAGCGCTAGCGTGCCAGCGAACAGATCAGGATAAAGCACGAGGAGCAAAAGAGGCAGGCAGGGGTTCAAGAAAATTCGCTTTTCGTAGAAATTTGCCACTAGCGTTCTTGAGTTTTGTATGAGAATGTGTGCGAACCCTGACGATCCTCTCGCGGTGATGATGCTTAAATGGACTAAAAACGGGGGCGGTTTCCAGCGCGCCACGGGTTAATGTTCTAGCAGCGCGAGATAGGCAGATGACGCAGTGTAAGCGACAGGGAACTGACAAGAGAAACCGCAGAAAAACACGACTGCCGCAGAAGAAAAATCTGCTAAAAAACCCAAAGAAAGGGCAGAGGAAAGCGAGCACAACCGCAACCGAGGATGATGTGATTTTCATCCAATCTCCTCCGGTCTTTATTGGGAGCCGCGCGCGTATGCAGTTAAAAATGCCGAAAAAGTGACTTCAATCCTATTCTGCACTAAACCTATTCGTTTTCTCGGGGACGCCACGCCACGGTTTAAAGGAAAATCAGAATGGCGTTTACGTGAAATTGCGTTTTCGGCACCCGCTCCTGGAGAAGGAGAAGGCTCACTTATGACGTACTTTCCTAGAGATGCCAAGAAGAGCAAATGTGGCTGTTTGCAGCAAAAGCTCTCGTGAAGGGTAGCATCTTTAATATTTATTTATTTAATATTTTAGCAGGCTACGAATGGGGCCTGGTTGGTCTGAGGTGTGGTGACAAAGATAACACATCCGGCTCTCGAGTGTGTGTGTTCGTGGAAGTTGTCAGGATTTTCATGCGAATTAGCTGAATAAAAAAACCGCGCTATTTGCCCCGGAAGCGAATTTGTTGCGAAGTGTCGCGGAACGAATTTCGAGGAATTTTTGGAAAATAAAGAATAACAGTTCACCGTTCATTTATCACACTCAGCCTCCCCCTACCCATGTGAGTGGGTGGTGGGAGATCCGCCCAGCCCCACTGATGTGTAATTATGAGCATGCCAAACATTGTAAGCGCGCATATGTGTGTGAGAGGCGGTAAAAATGATGGAGCAAGCCAGCCAGCATCCCGTTTTTCATCGTTACAACGTTTGCCGCGGGGGAGAAAGAAAGGGGAGGGGGTCGGGGAGCAGCAAATGATGATAAATCTTCTCGCCTTTCCCCACCGCTGGAAGGATACGGTGGTCGCTTCCGCATTGCCGAAATATTTCGGCAATATTTCCATAATGCGTGGGAAGGAGGTGCGGTTTTTCCACCACAGGCTGCGCGTGAGATGAATGGGGGTTTGCTGTGGGGGTTATCCCCCTCGGGGACCGCCTCCCTCACGACCCACCGCAAGGGTCAACGTGTGTGAATTGAACGGAGGTTACAGAAACCGGACCATAAGGTCGAGCGCCATTCAACCCATGATTCATATCGGCTAATTAATATCAAACATTTCTGGGAAAACAGCCGGTGGGCGCGAGACCCTTTTTTGTGCAGGTTCCCACTTAGGGGTGGAACCTCAGTGGGAGCTGGTAGATAAATGACACGAGCCAAACATTATTGACCGTCGACCTCGGGGAAACTGCGAATTCTTCAGTTTCTTATGCGGCAAGTAGTAAACAACGAATTGAGGTCAAGGTTTTAACTCACTCTTGGCGTTGGTGTAATTCTTCTTAAGCTCCTTGACGAGGAAGCTAATTTCGATTGAACATCGGAAAAGCCTATTTGAAAATTGTGAAGAGAGCGTGCGGGAGAGAAAATAAATTAAATGTATTTTAACTTCCAGAAATCCCCATCAACACGTCAGAGTTGGGAAATAAGGCCAAATGCTGATTTTAAATAATTTTAACATATTGGCTGCCCTTCACGTTCGGGTGGACTCTAAAAGTTCATTTTACTGGTGGTACAGGAGCCCACACGATCATGATTACCCACAACAAAGCATCGTGCTAAACACCATAGGGATAATTTTAATTACTTTTGTAATGCTTTTGGGTTTTTTTATTGCGTTTATAGCTTATCAATCCAGCATTAACTGCATTAAGTGTGTTGAACTAGCGTCAGAGCATGTAATTAAATTGTTGAAATTCCTTTTTTACTACGTAAAGAACGTAGCGTGCCATGCATAAAGGGTTGAAAAAGTTGTATAAAAAAAATACGCTCATTATGTAACAGGTGTTTCATGATGGAATGAAATCTGGTTGAGGTTTTGGTTTTTTTTCTCTCTCTCTCTCTCTCTTCTCTCTTTCCCTCCCTGACGTCGTTTTATTTATGATGCACGCAATTTAATCCGTTTATGTCATCATTAAGCCAGAGGTTACGGCTAAATTGATTATTCCTTTGGTGAGTTTATTTATGTGATTTAAAATTTTGCCCGAAAGTGGTTCAGGCCGAGCTACGAGTCGCGGCTTACACTAAATCCCGAAGTACAAGGCGCGTTAGCAGCGCAGCGGAAGTTTATTACGAAACAAACCCGCTCAATTTGCTGTTTGCTCATAACAAATAGTCGACGCCTTGCGGCGAAGGGCCTCCGCCTAGTGGACTTTTGGGCACATACAAAAACATATTACCGCTCGTAAAGCCAAACCCGAGTCACATACGAAGGAGGTAACGAGCGTATGTGCGGGATGATGATGGTTAGGGGCCCATCTTCGGCAGAAGCCGGCGCGCCGTAAAAGTGCCGTAAAAAGACAATAATTGTGATAATCAATGATAAAACATAACGTTTACGATACGATTCAATCCAACTCCCGCCCGGTGATGATGGAATGGTTCCGGTACACCGATCGCCAAGGTCTCACTTGGCTGTAAAAGAAAGCAGACTCCATTTGAGCCCCATTAGTGTAGGGCGCCTGCACACGTGTCGGAAGTAAATAACAAAGTTTGAAAAGTATATCCCGGGTGGGGAACATCGCAGAAGGAAGAGCATTACGATCGAGGCTCGGGAAATATCCCAAAGATGCTCCTACAACACTGTCTTCTGTAGTCCCAGCTAAAGTAGGTTTTATTTTGTTTTTCAAAGTTTCTTTTTTATTTTTTCCCTGAGAGCCTCTGGTCCGCTCTGGTTGGAGAGGTTATTTTTTTATTGCCCGTTCCTGTTTCCTTCTCTCCTAAATGGCTCCCGGTGCTGCTGCTAAAATCGCCCCAAAATCGATGTAAGACGAAAAGCGGCAAAACCTCAATCATACGTTGCTCGCAGGAGCGCAAATAATGCGCGCACCGTATCAGTGGCAGCATATTAGCGAGCCGCCGCCTGAATCGTAAAACATACGCAAACTTTCCTTTCGCAGCCTGTACCCAATGGCGTGCATAAAACGAGCGCGCGCTCGCGACAGTTCGACAAACACCACACACACGACAGTGCAACATGTTTTTGTGTCATGCTGATACTCCCTGCTGCTGCTGCTGCTGCTGCTGGGTGTGGTTTTATGTGCAATATGCTTCGGGTTTTATTTACTTCTTTTAGTATCACTCGCTGGCCCCTCTCCCCTCTGATTTTCCATTGCTTAGTCCTTTGGGGGAGGATACGGTGGGAGTGAGTCTGGCGAAGATGTAGAGCACAAACAGTCAACACACACACTTGCGTTTGGTGTGGCCATGGTTTTGAGATCGGGCTGCCGATGGAAAGCTGGGCTGTACATTTCTACGCACTACAAACGGAACGGAATATGAATGCTGGTGCTGGTGCTGCTGCTGCTGTTTGCTCAGTTTGTGCGGTCCTATTTGTATAAACCATTTACACTTCATTGTTTTGCTGCTACCAGGCCGGGCACACGGCGTTGTAGTACCAGTTGATAACGTTTTGAAGGAGTTTAGGCAGGCAGACAGGCAACCGGTTGCCAGACGCGCCAGTTGCTTCTGGAAGGGAAGCTTTCAACACCGGTGGGTTTGTAATGGCTTCCGGGAGGTGTGTTATTAAGTTGTGTAACTAGCGGAGGTTTAATAAAATGTTGGGTCGAAATGCATTGAAAATAAGCAATAAATGACTTCTGATGATAAGGATGTAAAAAAAACAACTTCTTTATTTTTATTTTATTTTTATTATTTTTCGGTACTCTTTTCGTAATCTAAATCTAATTTTGAACATTGTTTGCATACGTTCATCAGTAACTTAGAAAAAAAAAGCTGCGGGACAATATTTTCTTGTCCAAATTTTTATTTGTCCTCTGCAAGTAATGACGTTTCTTTAAATAATGAAAACTGGCGACCATATCAAAATAATCATCAATTCCTTGAATAGAACAGTTCAAAATTGAATGTCAAAATTATTTTTTTAAATTAATCAGTTGACAACTATTTGTTTTTCAACATTGAACATCATGTCCGAAGAAGTAGCAGTGTGACAGTTGTCAAAACTATTTAAAATCGTTGTCGAATCTTGTCTTAACAAACAAGAGATTTAAAATCATTTGCATGGCAAAGCTCAGTGAAAAATACCTTCCGAAGAGATATTAAAAATATGTAACAGATGTCCTCTGTGCTAATTTTTTTTTAAATTTATTTTATAATGTTAGATCAGTTTAAGCAATATGTGTACTGATTTATCGAGAACGTTTTTTTTCCTGATTTTTTATATAAAATCAAAGATTAATATTCAAAATACTATTGTTTTCAATAATTTTCCTCCCTCCTTGCTCCAAACGCACTGGTGCCGATTGGAAGTGAGAACATATCAATTGAAATTTAGTTCCCGTACGGCACAGCTGCCTTTTCCGCAAATTGCAAATTGCCCCATGTACACAGACTGCAGGCAAACACGCACACACACACCCTTACACACAGATCAGTCGGGAATTGCTCGAAAAATCGCCGATAAATGCCAACCGCAGCCGCCAACTCGGGCGCTTTTCACGCACCGGCCCACTAAAGTGGGGTAAAATCGAAACAGGAGGAGCGCCAGTAGTCAAGTGGATTTATTTTCAATCCGGTGCAAATAAATTGCACCTGACCGCTGTTGCTGGTCGTGCGGCCGTTTGTGCATCGTTTCCGTGAGTATTATCGTTCCGTTCTTTCGTCCCACGGTGTTGCCGGAAGAACCGAAACAAACCCGGCATGTGGGAAACGCGGCCACGGTGTGTTTCCGTCCCCGGGACGAGCGGCTTTTACCGTGCACACGACCATTAAAGTGCAATCGAGATGGAAATCGTTCGATTGCGAAAAACCACAACGCTTTCATACCCTTCCACAACGCGTCCCGACGAGTCCCTCAGGCTTGGGTTTGATCGTGCTTTCGGCGAGAGTGGGCGCCCAATCGGACCCGAACCCGGTGGGAGAGTAGGTTTAAATCTTTCCTTCTTCATTCACCACAAAGTTCTTCCAGAAGCTTACTCAGCCCGTTCGAGTGGGCGAGCGGGTGTGTGTGTGTGTGTGTGCAACTCGTCCGCGGCTGATCCTGACAGCTTTTCCGCGCGATGGTTTGCCTGGGGAGGGGAAAAAACGTGTGTTTTCCGAATGCGAATCAACCGACGGGAAAATCAATCAACGTCGTTCTCAGCAGCGAGCCGCGCGGGGTTGTAGCGGGGAGGTGAGTCGCGGGTAGTAATAGCTTTGGTGACCGTTTTATCCGCAAAAGCCCCAAATTGTTAAATTCGTACACCAAACACAACACCCAACCCAGGCGGTAACTCACACCGAAGAGGAAACGGTAAGTTCGTTTCTGGAGCGTTTTTGGGAGGAGGAAAGTCGAATTTTCGAACCCCACCCGAAAGTGGTGCGTTATGTGCCCTATATCGGTTTGGGATCTGCGTAATCGTGTATCGAATGAGGCACCAATCCAACCCCACCCCCACGAGTAATAAAGCAGCCTGGTTGTGTGGTTACTGTTTTATGTCCGTAGCCAATCCGACCCGACGTTGGTCGAGTCTTTTGCGGGCTCGAAGAATGAGTGTGCTGCAGTTTTCGGTGTGGAAATAAAACACACGAATTAGGTGCATGCAGTACACGCTTCTCCCTTCGGGTTTTTGCTGGGACTGCCTTTGACAGGGCTGGACTGACTGACTGACTGCTCTCTGTAGTTTGCGCGTTGACGTTGAAAATGGACTACTGACTAAGATCGATCGTTCGAGTGGAATTGAATGATGATCAGTATTTAGGTCACGAACGCGCACGTGGTGTGTGGAGGTTTTTTTTTCCCCCGAGTTGTTGCCCGTTTCACTGGAGAGTGTGATGTATTGCGGGCAGTTTCTGAATGTAAGTTTCCTGTATTGGTACTGCTGTTTGGAGGGCAAAGGTGTCGAACCCTTTACATGTTATATTTCGATCGTCACAGTTTTTCATAAAGAATGAGACAGTGGATTTGAAATGTTTTTTTTTTCTTTAAAAAGAGATTCTTCAACATGAGTGTAATGATTTCTTGCAATTCCAATAATTATTAGTTATCTTTTTTTCAACATCATATCTTTTCAACATTTAAATTAATATTCATTTTGTTTATTTCAAATGTATGAAAAAAAAAGTTATTTACACATTTTCTATTTTCTAAATCAGTAACAAAAAGCATTTTTATGCAATCGAATTATTTGTTGATGAATATTTTGTAGTTAAATTGACTAAGCCTCAATAATATAGCATGAGTGTAAAGGAATATTTTATTAGGGTATAAAATTTTACTTCCGAAGAACAAACAGACACATGGGACATGAAAAATAAAATGAAAATATTGTAATATGATGTAGAAATTTAATTTTTTGGCGACCAAACCGAACCAGTCCATAATAAAATTGAAGTACAAAATCAAATCAAATTTGATCAAATCAGTTGGAAATATTTTTCACTTTTTAAGGGATTTGTAAAAATAAAACGTTGAACGTGTTTTGCGATAGTTTAAAAAAGGAAGAAAAAACACCTTCGACACCTCTGTTTTTACACAACCGTTTATCTCGGGGGAATTATCCATACAAAATCGCAAAATTCGCACAAACACACATGCATCGGTCGCTGCAAAAGATCGATGTGGTGTCCCTCTTAGCGGATAGCAAATTCGAAACAGCAAGCATATTTTATGTGTTTCAAATGTCGGCAGTCACAAACGAACAAAAAAAAACGCCTATCCAATATGCATCGCGCATCCACATTACATTGATGGACGCGTGCTGAGCTCGCGTAGAGAGGGAGAGAGAGAGTGATAGAGAGCAAGTATTTCGTCCATAAACGTCCATCTCGTATCCATTTCCCAACGGCCCGCGACTGAAGCGGCGGGAGTTAAGCTCTTAGGGCATTTTCGCGCCGGGAGACTGCCGACTCTGGGTTACGGAAGCATAATTAAGGCGATCTTGCTGTGTGAGTGTGCGAGTCCAAAGCCTCTGGGCCGCTCGCAGGGTGGTGTAGCAGCCCTTTCTCCCCGTCGAATGCTCGAACCAGGGCCGTTGTGAAACCGCTGCGCTTTCGCGTTCAAACAACAGCAAATGCACACACGGCGCTGCAGGTTGCATAAGATCAGAGAAGGTGGAATAAGATAAAATACACACACACACACACACCACCACCACCACCACCACCCCATGCGGTGGCTTCGGTGCGGTGCATTGATTCGACAGAAATGAGAAAAGCCCTTTCGGATAAATAATCCCATCGGTGGTGGCGATGGCTCTTACGGTGACTCTCTTATTATGAGATGCATGCCGGGTAGCATAATTGCAAACGCAGCAGCATCCGCGCTCGAGGCAGCTCAACTGAACCGCGCTGGCTCGGCAGATCCCACGCGGGAGGGAGAGGCGTGGGAGAAAGCCATGAGCTTTCTTCCCGCGAATTGCGAGTCCACCCACCTGCACCGATGCATTCTTGTGCAGCAACCGTCGAGCAGGCAGGATGCTGTGTTGCCTGTGGAGGAGCATGCGGTTTCGGGTTTCATCGCTCAGTTGTGGTTTTAATTCTCGAGAAATAAACTGAGCAAGACTGCTTTCAGCATGGGAAGCATGTTTCGGTGTGTGCTGTGTTTGGAATGAATTTCCGAATAAAATGGAAATACGAACGGATAGCTGATTTTATGCACATGATGTGTTTCTTCTTCCGTGTAAGCGGGTGGAACAAGTACGAAGTACGCAGCAAAAACCATTTGAAAATTAAATTCTCACCAATATTCCAATGACAATCTCTTACAATATTGCCATCGGGGAGATTACTTTCGAAACGTATGTCTAACTTTGCAGACTCTATTCCTAAACTCAAGTAGCTAAATCTCCAGTAATCTGTGGACGCATCAAACGTTTTGAATGATGATCTCAAAGTAGAGCCATTTATGCTATCAAAAGATTGAACTGGAAATCTTTCCTCTTCTAATTGCTAAGTAAAATAGCTAGTTGTGACAGTATACAAGTTTCCAATAATAAATCTCCAGGCTTACAGGTGAGGATCGTCTCCTGGAATCTGTTTTTTATTAAGTCAATGAGATCTTTTTGCAAAAAAATACTATCCCTTTTTGAAAAAATTCGCTAAAATGGATTTGAATTAGAACTTGTGTAAAAACGTATTTAAATTTGAAGCTAGAATGTTAGCTTAAATTTTACATAAAAAGAGTCTCATTCAGTCACAAAAGAATGCTGAACCCAACAGCGAAAGCTTCAGCAACGATCCGAAGCGACTTCACTCACAAATGAGACCGGATATTTACTAATTAGCGTACCAACGCCTTCGAGCGGTGTAGAACTCGAAGCAGGCGTTGGAATACGCACTCTCCAGCGGTAACAAAATGGTCCACGTTTGTACACCAACGACAATACGGATCACCCTTTGCACCCTTACCTTTCAAATGTCAAACAAAATGTCCCCCTTCCCTCCACTCCTCCACACCAGAGCCACGGCCAGAGAGTTTCGACTGATAGCAAATAGACTGAGGAAACATCATCGAACACAATCGAGCATCGGCAGCACGGGGAGAGAGAGAGAGAGAGTGTTTGCTTGTTTGGAGAGATGCGTCGAAAGTTTTACGAAACTGTCGAAAAGCTGGCCCATTCGCGTCGACACCCAAGCCCTTGTGTTCCGCTTCCCCGTCAAGCGCGAGGGTTGTGGGAGAGCGGCTTCAAATTGGGACGAGTGTTTGACAACTTATCGATCGTGTGTTATTGTACCATTTCGTTTTCGAAACGGGGTATTATTTAAACACATGAAGCGGGTTTTCCAGTGCTCCGGCGCCCTGTTTTTGGGAACGTCGTGTTGCATCTCTGCATCGTCAAGCGTGAAGTTAGCACATTTTCAAACAAAAAGGGCGAAGGGTGTCGTCCTCTCATCCGTCCATTCATCGGTCCTCTATGTGGTCAGGTGTGTGTTTTACTGCGCACAACGTCCCGTTGCAATTCAGCCACGCGCGAAGGTAAACGAATGCATCAGCAGCAGCATCATCGCTTCTGTGCTGTGAAGCATCGTTCGGTGTCATCTTTGAGGGGGAGGACCGGCTGGCGAGTGGATCCCCGACCGTTTGGACAGGTTGCAATTGTCACTTTTCCGATGCGGAGAGAGGTTATCGTGTGCACCCGGTTAAAGTCACGCCAACCGTGACCGTGTACGGTGCGTTTTTCGGACGCATTTGGAAGGCTTCAAGGGAGGATAAGAGGGACAAAAGAGGGAGAGAGAGAGAGCTGAATGTTTAATTGCAATTCGTTCTCGAAGGCGCAACCCTAAAGGGGGTTGCAGTTTGAAGATAAATTTTCACATTTATCCCAACCTCTCGCAGAGTTTGACTAAACAATAATACATCCTCCTTGCGGAACCTGGAACCCGGGGTAGTAGCACATTAGGAACTGGATGGATGATATTCATGCCTTCCAGGGATAACGTGCGGTACCGATAGTTCATTGCGGGCAAAGTTTCCCCGCCGTGCATGGGGAAAAAGTTGTTGTAAGCATTGTGTGACCTCCTTCAACTTGTTGCCGGAATCGGAATCGAATAGAAGTTTATCCCAAAAACACGGTAGATCTTCGGCTTCCACTCAAACCCGACGGAGCGGAATGTAGTTTGCCGGCGCGCAATGCATTATCATCTCCCACGGTGAACAAAACGGCATAAATCCAACCGTTCTCTACCCGCAAGAAACCCGAGTGAATTTAGCCGGTACGGCCGAACATGATCTGGGTGAATTTTCCAAGTGCGCTTACTCCTCATTTCATCTAAAATCCCAAACCGTACCGGGCGGGCCGGCGGGTAAGTTTATTCTTGCCAAAAGTTGCTAAGATTTATGGCCCCCCAAAACGAGGGGTTTGGTTTCGTTTTTCGGTACAGATATGGGGCAATAGTTTTGCCTGGCCCTCGTCGTCGTTGAGCCTTAATTTTGAGCCTCCAGCGTGCGGGGCAGATAAGCAGCCAGTGATATCGGCAAAACCCGATTCGCCCAGTTCGATGATGATTTATGTGCTACATGGTTCTACATCCGGTGGTTGTGGGGAGGTAGTGGCTGTCTCCCGTGTACTTGCCTGCAAGAAAAATGGAAAAACGGTTGCAGATTTTAGTATCGATGGCTGTGATTACAAAAAGGTCTGGTTGTGTCTAGTGAAGTTCTTAAGAGAGAATATTTTAATTTATTGTTTCTATTTTATTCATATTTTAGCTGAGAAAACAACTGCTACGAACGAAACCAAAACCTCATCCCATTGGGAGGGAAATATGTTTGCACCAATTACTGTCTCCAACCTAAAGTTCTTCCACATCAACCAACCCTCCTCAGCCGCAACGGCCAACACAGTCGCGCCATCCTCCGCGCATAAAGTGCATCTGATTAACGGCGGAGGCAAATAAAACGATATGCGTGTAATCCTTTCGCAAACCGTTTGCCGTTCCCGAGCGTGAGCGCATAATTAGCTCTCGCCTGCTGTGATGGAATATGCGATTATGCGCTTCATTACCGCAGGAACGTGCAGAAAATCCCCTGCACAGGAAGAAGCCGCAACCGACGCCATTGTCCCTTGCCGACTCGCCGGACGTAAATGGGATTTAGTTTTGTTATTCCACCCGCCGGTGGTTGGATGATGGGATGTGTGTGTGTGTGTGTGGGGTATGTAATATTGTCTTGTTGTGTTTTAGGTGCTCGAAGTTTAGGCGTTACTCGCATCCTTCCCATTCGCATCCACCATCGGGAGGAGCCATTTTACATCAAGTGTTTTTTGAGTGCTACCCATGTCACAAGGAATATCACATCGTCTCGTTGTGCGCATCGCTCCTTTCGCACAGGCCAATTGCTAGCTCGTCCCGAGATTACACGGGTGCATATCATCGCAGCGACAGCATCAACCTTCTTCTTTCCCGTTTCCCGTACCGGCGAAACATCCTTCAAAACCCATCCCACCATGATGTCCTGGTGCCGTATCGTCAACCGGAAAAACTCAATTAACTCGACCGAGAACGACCGAGCCAAAAGGTCCACGCTTTTCCAACCCATCCAAAACAGCGACGATCGCTCCTGGTCCTGTTCGGCGTTCTCAAACGAAACGTTTTTAGCCAGCCGTGTCTTTTCTGAACGCGCGCGAACGTGCTCCAACGCGTCGTTCAACTAGAAAATTGTTCCGCTCGTGGGTTGCATCCCATCCCGCCTCGGCTGCTGCCAAGTGGCCAACTCTTTCGGCGCTGAACGAGCTGAACGCTGAACGTTGAAAAAAAAACAAACGATGAAGAGATTCTTACCCTCCGTGAGCTGCCCGGGAGCGCGGGAGGGGAAAGCAAGCCAATGGATTATAATTTGATTACAGCGTAATTAGACGTGATTTTCGTATTAGACCCGAGGTATAATGGAACCAAAGGTTGCTGCAGAACGATGCGAGCCGCAAACGATGATGCAACGCTGTTGCTGCCTCCAGCTTGACACGCTGCAAGTGCAAGAGTGTTCAGAGTCAGAGTCGGGAGGCAGCTAGGAGAAAGAGACTCAGTCACTTACAGCCAACGTCAGTCAAATAGTCATCAAATACGTGAAAGCCAACCCACACTCGCTCTCCTTCTCTCTCCCTATATCGGTTCTGTCTGTGATTGAAGACGGATGATTTCTATCATAAACTGACTGACATTATGAGATGCAGTACATTTTCTCTTTCTTATTTTTAGGGAACAAAAGCGATAATGTGCGGTGCACTCCCTCCCTCACTCCCTCCCTTCCGCTTACTCTCGAGTGGTGGAAATAATTAATTTAGTACGCACGCCGTCATCCTCACCACCAGCGCCGGGTGGTTAAGAAATGTAACCGTTTCCTCCCGATTAGTTGCAGCCGGCGAAAGCTAATGAAACAAACTGGGCTCTACTGCCGGGCACGGTTTGGCTTGCTAATGATATCGATTATATAAAAAAAATCTCGGTTGCCCATTACTGTTCGTGGATATCGCTGCGGGAGGAGGCGTTGGTGGTGTCGATGATGTAATGAGAGGGAACTATGCTGAGCAAATGCAATGGGTTTGATTGGAGAGCTTTGAGAAAATAATGTTTCAAAAATTACAGAAACAAAAATAAGCAAAAGAAGTTGAAGAATCTAACTTGAAAAAAATAATGCGTTTATTAATTTGTCTTTTTTTTAATTAAAAAACATTTTAAAGTGTAACATTTCACCATCAAATATGGAATGATTCGGACTAAACATTAGTGGTTTTTTACTCTATTTTTTGAGCAGTTTGATCTGCCTATCTGATAAAAAACTGATCCTGCTAAGAGATCCGAATATATGTTTCATTTGAATAATGCTGTACCAACAGACCGATTAAGCACATTTTAAACATATTCTTTTCTACACGGCAGGGCTCTTTGTGCCTTCCGTTTTCGCCACGATCTAATTTCGCTACCTTTTGTGTGATAGAAATCTTTTTCATCCGTAAGAAATTGCGTCTCGAATCGTCCGCGTCTTTCTTTCTGCCTTTTCTTCAAGCGCCATCTATCGCTTCATCACACAAATCCGTTTGCGAATATTGCGAACCAAGTGCGGGCGAAGGGATTCGGCACAAGGCAAAGCCAAAGTTAAAAGTAAAGCGACCACGGATTTACGTAAAAACGTAACAATGCTCTTAGCGTCACCCAGCAGCCTCGCTTCACGTCGACTTAGGCTTTTCTCCTCGTCGAAGGCTTTCCCCCCATGCTGCTGTCTGCCCTCACACGCCGAGTGGAAAAGAGACAAAGAGAAAAAGCACAAAAACGAAATAAAAGGTATTTTTTCGAAATAAAAGTCGACGAAACAAAAAAAAAAATAAAAGACGCATTCTCTATAAGCAGCTTAATTTGTATACTTTGAGCTACTTCACAACCACACACAGCTGACCGGGGGAGGGTGGGTAGTACGATGGTGGAAAAGTGGGAAAACTGCCCTGCCCCAAAATGCAGCTACTCTCCCCCACCGTTCCCCTTCCCACTGCTTTTCCACCGCAGCAAGCCTACCACGTCTGATTGATTGATTTAACCGGGGAAAGCTTTTCTCCACCAGTACTCTTCTTTTTGCTCGTTCGCTCGGTAGTAGTATGTGTGTGCTTTTCCGTGCTTGCCAACGGCACGTCCAGTCCACAAGAGCTGCTCGGGGAGGCATGTTCATTTTTCTTTGTTTTTCGTCTTTGCACGTTGCCGGAGTTTCTTTCTCGCTTAACGCACGTTTTTTGTTTCAGCTTTCCTCGTAAGTAAGCGAACGAAAAGAAGAGGGGATAGAGAGGAGATTTACGGTATTGGTAAATAAGCAATATTTCCACGTCCCTTCCAGTGGTGGTGCGGAGATTTTGTGTTTTTTATCTCGATGCCGTCATGATTTCCTCCGTTGCCGCGAAGCAGCGTGGATGGGAAAATCCCACAGTTTTTCGTCGATGATGTAATGTGTTGCCGTGCGTCGTGCGTGCGAGTTTTTTACTTTGCCATTTTTTTTCTGCACTTGAAGGCTGGTAGAAACATCACACCGGGGGTTTTGGCCAGCAAGTTAGGATTGAACATTGTTTAAGAATGTGGCCTTTGTTGGCTTTGAGACTTCGAAGAATGCATTACTTTTAGTGCTTTGGTTCTTTTATGTCGGGTCATTTTATTTTTCTTCAAACTTGAAACATAAATTAGACTCGTAAAATATGGTAAAATTTACGGAACTAACACTTATCGTCTAGCAATTGCTATAATCGATAGTTCGTTTGACAGGAAATCAAAATGTTGCGAAAGGAAGTAACATTTCCTTTAACTGATGAACATTTTCCTCTCACATTTGCTTGCCCCGCTCCCATTTCTCGCCGTGACCGCAAGCTAATGAGGACTAATGAGACAAAAATGGTGCAATAATTATCTGCGCACGTTTGTGTTTCAGTTTTGCGATTTATTGCTGCGAGATTTGTTACGCTTTCGGAACCATTTCACCTCTCTACGAAACCTTTCGTGCTCATATGTCTTTTATGATGCAGATGAATTCATTCTGTCTCCCAAAAAACCGGTCTTTTCCTTTGTGGCAGTCAAACGTGAGGGCTTTTATCACCCTACTCAATCTCAGGTCTCGTTTTTTGACAGATTTGATTCTGCCTCTTACATCTGTTTACGAGGGCAAATTCGGTGATGTGTTTTTTGTACGATTTTTAAGCATGCAAATAAAAACACATGATTGCGGAACAGGTGTTTAATAAGTTTCGCTCAATAAGTTCCCGCGATGCAATTAAGACATCCTTTTTCATTTTAAATCCCATTGTTGTACACAAAACTGTTTCTGTGATTTGAAATAAACATAAAAAATAAAATTTCGTGCGCACGACGTGTAATGAGTGGCATTTTTCATTTCTTGCCTCCCGCTTTTTTACATTCTACATTCGGTGAACGAATTGCTCTTGCGCGAAAAAAAGAATCCCTCTTTGTCTCTTGCACCGGTTACTGACACCATAACCACAGCACAAACAGTAGCTAATGTTGAAATCTTTTCATACGTGGAGCGGAGAGTATATTAAAATTCTTCGCGCATTCTATGTGTCCTCGTCCCCGTCTCCCTTCATTCTTGGCTGGTCATGGCGTGGAAAACGCGCACATAATAACACCTATTGCAGCGGAAGGTTCTGTGGCGCCCCTTATGTGGTAGAGACTTCACTTCACTACGCTAGCGACGCTTTTTTAAAAAGGAATGCAATATTAACTAGTTAGCAAAGTTGATGAGAAAAAGGTCTTGATTGGAGTCGTCACTTCTGCTCGTCCCATGTGTGTGTGTGTCTGCGTTGCGTTTGTGGTGCTGATGTGTGTGTGTGTGTGTGTGTGTGTGTGTGTGTGTTCTTTCTAGTAAGTGAATGTGAGGAACACGATGGCTTCTCATTTCTGCTCGTGACAGCGACGTTTTGCTCGAACCGCTCGAAGGATACGTGGAACGAACGTCAAAGTTGTGTCTTTTTGGCCTTTCGCATCCGGCGTGGTTGGATAACGTGTGGGACCGATAAACTGAAGGAAACATAATGTCAAAACGCGAGAACGCTGGGAGAGAGGAAAAGAGGCGCACGTGTTGTCCCCGTTTCAATGGTAACGAGCGGAAAAAAATTATCCTGCATGCCAGAACACTTCATTTTCGGAAGTTCATATTCGATCGCACAACCTTACCCGGTTCGACGTGGAAAAAGTTTGCTTCCTGTGAATAAAATGAGACGAGGCAGCCGCACATGAATCGTTCGATTAGAACGAACTGTGGCCAAAATCTGACGGGCACGAAACGTTCGAAACATTGCTCCATTTCACCCTCATGCTTGAGAATGTTCTCAGTCTCCGGGAAAAAAGGGGTGACTTCTCTCCAATTTTGGATTCGTGAAAATTTACTACTGAACAGCCGACCTCTGGGAATCGGGTTTTTCTTTATGTTTGCCTCGGTTTGGTACGTGGTATGGACAAAATTAACTAGCTTTAGGTGGTGTGGGGGTTTTAAATCCAGCCACGGCCACACAAAAACAAAATCACACAACTAGATTTACTGCTGTTTGGAGAGTATCTCGGTGAAGAAGGAAAAAATCGGCTCTCCCAACCACGATCACGGCCGGTACATGATCGAGCGCTTTCCAGCGTGTCCGAACAGTTGGTTGGTGAATCCCTTTCCGTGCATATCTCGTGTGCCTACACGGAGGAAACAAATCTTCAAGTGCCATAAATCAGAACATAATGAAAACGACTGTAACAGCTGGGGCCGGTTTTGTATTGGGCGCCGCTTTTTTCCCACCCCAACTACACTGCGTACACGGTGGTGGTCATTTGTATGGCCCCAAACCAGACCAGAGGCAATATCACAACTCGTGCCCTTTGCTCGAACAGAGGATATCCTTTTTATTCGCAACACTGTGTACCATCGAAGGGAGGACCATTTGGATGCAGGCCAACAGTTCCGAACTGCGAAACGGATATGATACAACATCCCGGAGGAGGTACCCGACTTCTGGGAAGGAGAAAAGTGGCTACAAAAAAGGAAGCTACCCACTTTCGAAGGGTGGGGGTTGGTTTGTGGTCGTTGGATGTGGTATTTTTAATCGGTCGGGTTTTTTTTTTGAAATTTTTATAGCAAGTCCCTTCCTTCGAGCATATTAATTAGAATATTTCATTTTTTTCTTTCCTCTGAAAAGTGATTAAAGTTTTTCATTTGGCAAAATAAATTATCATCGGAGTTTTTTTCCGAGACGAAGTTTTCACTTGGATTAATAATAAAATATTGGCATTCATCTGAAATTCACCAATGCCGACGAGAGCGATTGATCGTGATTCATGTATTTATCTTTGCCGGATAATTAACAAACAGTGCCCATCGGCAATTGTTCAATCGATTGTAAGGAACACACCCACCCATCGCTCGTTTTCAAACGGGAAAGTAAATTAATTAAATCATTTTAATTGCCAATCGAACGCAAATGGGGAGAAAAAAAAACGAGCCGCATAAAACACTTCGAGCGCATTTTTGTTCTACCGTCCTTTGTTTTGGATTGCTCCTATAGCTCAAAATTGAAGTGCGTTGTCCACCACCCACCCACCCACCCAGCCAGGCAGCCAAAGAGAATGGACCGAATTACAAAACTCCTCACCGAATTATCGTGAATCACGGTTGGGAGGAGGCTGATTGGAAAAATAAAAAAATCGATTCCCATATTCTTGCTTTCACACTCATGTTTCATGGCGGAAAGCTGTCTGTGAACGTGTTGAAAATAAATTTCAGATCAAAGCAGGCTCTTGACGGACTATTCCAATCCTAACGATGGCAATAAATTGATTTATGCGCGTTTGTTGCAAAGATATTTTACAAATTCAGTTCATTACTAGCTTGGGAGTTCCTTTTTTGCATTTCATTTTGGTTTTTTTTTGTGTTTTTAGTGAATTTTCATAAGAAATCCTTTACTTGGGGATCTGCGTGGGCATTTTGGGTCTTTAATTCCATTTATGAACAATAAAATGTACAACTCACATTGTTTAGTGTTGGATGAATTTTGATTTACCAACAAAAGTAGAAAGATTAAAATTCGACAGTTATTTGAATGGTTATTTTGAATGTAATTTTAAAGACGTAATACAAATGTGACACTATTTGCAAATCGTAAGTTTAGCTAATTAAAACGCTTACAATTTTTATGCTTTTAAAACGGATGTATTTTTCGTAATATTGATATAATTCAAAGTGTAAACGATTGGATCAACCTTCTCATGTTTTCACCACACTTGCACTTATTTAGGGATCCTTAAAATGTGTAGTATACTTCATCTACCCATTTCGTCACTTTCCTTTGTCTCGTTCATTAGTAGATAAAAATAAAACAGAACAAAATGCGGTCGAACTTTCTTTTTTTCACTTTCCACCTTCAACACGCTTCAAGTGCAAAACGTCACTTTATTTTCGTTATATTTTTTTTTTGCTTGCTATGCTTGGTTTGGTTTGATAACACCTGCCCAAAACACCTTCGAGCGTGCCTTCGTTTCTGCCGCTGGTACTCTCCGGGCTTCGGAGAAATCATTATTAATAGCATTATTTAAGTTCTTGGCGCAGCTTTTTACCCTCCCTCGCGCGCGCTGTCTGTAACAGCCTGGAAAATAAATGAATCGAGAAAATTGAAACGGAAGGTTTTCTGGTGATCGTTTTGGCGAGCGGTCAGCTTCCGAAAGTCGTCACCACCAGCAGCAGCAGCAGCAACTGGGGGAGAGGAAGTCGACTGTCGGCGACCGAAAAAGATTGGCATCTTATCAGAGTGGAACAAAATTCCTTTCAGTCGTTGTGTTTTTTTTTTTTTGGGAGGAACATTTTCGAACTTTCGGAAGACTCATAACTTACACGCTTCCGGTGGAAAAAGCTGACCAAATGGCGAGAGAGTATACCTATGGCGAGAACAACTTCCATTGGACGGGGACAAGGCAGGCACCATGCTGTGTGTGCTTCAAGTGGGAAGTGAAAAATCCACCCAAACACACGGAGCGCGCATTTTGGTTGCTCGCTTTTGCATTTTCCTAGCTTTAACTCTGTGCGGTGGTTCAAAATTGTGGTCAAAGCTTTGCTTCCACCCGCGCCACCCAGCACAATATGCTCCCTTGGATAAAGTCGTCGTTGCCGTCGTCGCCCCGTCTGTTAGCGCTTTTCTGACACTTCTGACCAGAATTTCTCCCCAGCCCAGTTGGACCGAATTTTATTTCTCCATTTTGTTCTGTTGCGCCAAAAATTTTGAGTTGCCTTCTTTTTTTTTTTAGCTTTGCTTCTTCGCACACGATGTGGTCGCGTGATTTTGAATAATGGGAGTTTGGGAAACACCGTGTGCTGCGCCTGTTTTTGTTCGAAAGCCTCTCTGGCAGTGGAGTTTTTTCACTCTCGGCCTCTATCTCTCTCGCTCGCTCGGTAGCATTTTCCGTATGGCGCTGTGGAGTCTTTGTGTGGGAATTTTTCACGAAATGTTCTTCCAGCGTGGGACGAAGCTCCTCCTCATCCTGCATTGGCGAGTGTTGGGTGGAAGATCTGAAACCATCAAAGCCCCCTGTCCATCCTGCGGCTTTTTGGAGTGGTTGTTCGGGGAACGTTTTCTTGGCTCTTTTTAAATTTATTGTACCGATTTCGTCCGGAAGCGCAAGTTCATAAAACCGGACAACCACTATCACTGGCCGCTGCTGGGGACATTTAAGGTGACATCGAGCCAAGTGAATTTAATTGCGTGCATCGAGAGTGGAGCGAAAGCGAACATGATGAGGAGGGCAAAAAATTAAAAAAAAAAGCGCTCGCGAGGAAAAGAATGTCTTCAGCACGTCAAGAGCGTTGATGTCCTTTTATGTGTCATTCTTTCATCCTGTTCTGACGGTGTCTGTGAAAAGCAACCAAAGCTCTCTCTCTCTCTCTTTCTCCTCCCGCGAGGCAGTTGTGCGGATTCTTCGGTAGCCGCCACCGTGGAATGAAATTTATTACTTCGCTTCCTCGACGTCCTCGAGGTTTTCAATTGCTTCTGAACGTTGGGGTGGTGGTGGTACTTTCAAGTTCTCCGAATGATAATGATGGCTATCATCACCACGACCCATTTCCTTGCACCTTCCGCTCGATTATTCATGGTACACAGATTTCGCAGTGCCCCAAACACACGCCCCATCGCCGCCCCTCCCCTTTCCAGCGCTCGAATTCTGGCATTTCATTCCCGAAAATACGTAATTATGGTTGAAGTGTTTGCTGATGATGAGCATAAATCAATCTAAGGGTGCGCTGGGCGCTGTTGCTATTGCTGAAGCCTAGCAGAAATCCTCTTTTCCGCGTCGCGTCCTTTTTTCCGTCCCATTGCCTAACCGGCCTTCGGCGATTGTTTGATTCGTTTGATGAGATATGACTTTTTCCCATCGCAGAGCTTTCGGTTTCGGGATGGAATGAAAAATCGACCGCGCTCTATTGGGTGGTGATGTATGATGTTGTTAAGCCTGGAAATGGCATTCAGGAGTGTTTCACGATGTAACAATTCAAATCGTCATTACTTCATCTTTATTAAGAGGAAAAAATTTAATCATCAAAATTCGATGCATTCACAAAACTAAACAAAAAATAATTGCGTTCACTACTAAGCCAATGTTGCCTATATTTAAGAAAAGCAAAAAACTTTTTTTTATCAAATTCCATCAAATTTGTGAAGAGAACTTTTTGGGTTCGACACACAAGCTTACGCAATTTTCTATATTTTTAAAATTAGTCTATATCACCTGCAATGTGTTCCAATATTGAATTAAAATTGTTCTCTTACGCGCGTCTCATACGTTAAGCTCATCTCCTGAGAATATCCGTTTAGAATTTACCGCCTGAAAGTATGCAATCTGTTCTAAAGTTTTAAAACACGATAGAATAGAAGTATTGAGTTATAAGTTACGTTTTTTTTTTAATTGTTTGAAATTTCATGCGAAATTGAGGAATGCCATAATCAAGTAAGATTCAGATGCAAGATTTTTTAAAACATTTTTGAAAATATTTATTTTAAAAAATATACTGCTGATCCTTCTTTAAAATCCTTATTTCAACTCAAATTTAATACCATTTTTTGCAATAATGTAAAAATCATCAATTTTTGAAAACCTGATCGTCCGAGACTAGCGTTAGAGAGGTATCACAGAGAGATAGTAAGGAAGGCAGACTTGGCGCAAAGCAGAGAGAATTTTTTAAGAAGATTCTAACACTGCGCGTTGCAAAATTGCACTCTTAAAAGAGCTTCTTCTTTTTCCATGGAGTGAGTGAGAGTGCGATTGAGGTAGCTCTACACCTTTTTATCAGCTGCTGCTAACACGACAAATGTCCACCACGCCGATGTGTGGATATAAAAGTTTCACACACCGTGCGTCCGGTTGCTTCCGGCGTGCCAAATACCACACTACGTCGAGCATTTTCGGTTAGCTGTTTCGCCAACGTGGCTGTGGTGGTGTTGCTGTTTTTGGGGCAACTCCATTTATTTCGTTAGGGGAAGAGGAGCGTGAGTGATGGGAGTGGAAATTTCGCCACAGCAGCGGTGGCAGCATGGAAATGACGGACTAAAATCAACATTTCCCACGGGTCGACACCTAATTTTTTAGCCATTCTTCCGCCACCGTCATCATCACCATCATCATTGGGCGATGTGATCATTCGCGCCCGCGTGCCTAACCGTGTAAGTCACGATCCCAGTACTAAGAGACACCAAAGAGAGAAGAGGGCCCACTGGTAGGGTTGACGGTTGCGTCATAAATCCGCGCTCGTTCGTCGAAAACTCGGATGTCCAACTCGGAGCTAAAATCGTGCCACACTCGCGGGGGACAGGCTCATGATTAAATCATCTCCCGGTCTGCTGCTGCTGCGCTGCTGTGTGGCACAGGAATCCATTTCCGTGCGAAGTACCAGTCCTGTGGTAGGCTTCCCAAATCACACGTCGATTCTCGCTGTGCATGTTTTCCTCGTGCGAGTACAGCCCCTTTCGTCCAGTGGTTTCACGCAGTGTTCACGTCGAAAGCACATCCGGCCGTTCCGCGTTGGCACCGCACCGGAACACCACAAACACAACACACACACACACACACACACACACGCGCGAAGGGTGCAGCCTTTTTCGGTTCGCGATCCTGCCCCCAGGATGACCTCTCCTCCCGGGGAGACAAACCCCTAAGAATGTGAGTGAATTTCTGTGTGCAGAGAAGGGGATGAAATGTTTATGTTTTTAATTTCTGTCATTGCTGTGGCTCGTGTACTTTGGGTTCGGGGTGTGAGCATGTGTGCGGTTCGTTGCGGTGGAACAGTATTGCACGATAGAAACTTTGCACGCACTACTTCTGCCTTCTTCCAGTGGTAGGTGCTTTTTCCATCCTTCCACCCTTCAGGGCTTTGAAGCGTTTGCATATGACAGAAGTTTCGAGTTGTACTCGAGGCCAAACACACGTAGCCGCAGTTAGTAGGCTAAGCGATGTGAATTGTACAGGACACGAACCGAAAAGCTAGATAAAAGAAGCAAATGCTCTAAATTAGAGGCACACAAGAGTTGGGGAACGAAGTTTTCATTTGAAAAATACTCTAACCACGGTCCCTTTGGCCACAACGAGAAGCAGAGAGTGAGAGGCATGTGATATTTCCTAATTTCGTGTCTTCACCCCGCGTTGTGCAAGGGAATGGGTTGATCCTTTCTTTTCTGCCCCTCGAATGCCACGAAAATTGCAAAACATCTACTTCACTTACCTCCCCCACCCTCCTCGAACAGTACACACAGAACACTTCCGGTTTACTCATCGATGTTGTTGCGTTTGCTATTTTTTATCCCTCTCTCGCTCCATTTCCCGCCCCTTCTGCACAGAAACCACCACCGCCAGTGTTTATGCTTATAGAAATCGTTATTTATGGCACCGAAGCAAACTTTTTGGCAGGTTTGCCGCCGCCATTCCTACGGCGTTCGGGAAGTGGTAGAGGAAAAGCTGGGTAGAATTACGCTCTCCTCGTTGTATCTGAAGACTGAAAGTTTCAGGTCCAGTTTTTAGTGGTTGTGTGGAAAGTTTAATTTCAGTCACATGAAACAACAAACGCAAACTTTAACCGGTTTGTTGTCCGCGCAATTACTGAAAAATATCAATTAAAACATGCTCGAGAAGGGAAGGAACTAACTAATAGTTGAAACAAAGAGAAATAGTTCTTTAAAGAGTATTTAAATTTTTGATAGCAAAGCAGGAATTGATATTTTTTTTAGCAGCCATCCCCGGATCAAAGCTCTTACGCTTCACACATAAAACACACGAAACACTAACGGGACCGATCGTTACTAAGCAAATGTGCGGGTGCACTTATTTAGTATTTGATATACAAGCAAGACTCAGTCAATGCACTTAGAAAGCACCATCAACCAACTGATCGATAGCAAAAATGATCACGTCTATTTCGCTACGTTATTGGGAGACAGATGGCAACTAGTTTTATCGATTTTGGATATTTTAAATTAATATTTAAATTAATCATTAAAACCGTTTATATGTGTTTTTCATCTACAAAACGTTCCTAAGCAAATGTTACACATGAAATAATATTTTTGAAATTTTCTCATTTTGTTTTACTTTCAATGTTTTTTTTTATTTCATCACGGAACAAACGTAGAAACAAAACAATAATTATTTTTCGTTTGAGAAAAAAATACATTCTCTCAACGACCAACCATGTTCGTCGACACACAATTGCTATTGATTTTTTTGTCTTATAATTCCGGGCCCGCCCTACTGCTTTCTTCCCCAACGCACCACGTGTGCATTCGATCCGTCTATCTGTATGCAAATTTGCCTTTTCAGAAGCACTGCTATGGCGATTTATTTGTTTTTCTTCCGCGCCACCGTCAGTCGCACACCATAAGTCTTGTTTTGTTTCTTTTCCACTTCCGCTCCCAGCTGGCGGCGCCGCACACTTCCGACCGTGGAAATAATTAATACGCCGAGCATCGCGATCTTTGAAGCTTCTCCCGAAGCGCGGGATATTTTAGTCACACTTTCGTTGGCGTCGTCTTCGGCGACATATGTGCCCGTGTGTGTGTGTGTGTGTCTGTGATGCTGGTCATACATTTGTCTCCGTAGATAATTTCTGGAACGGAAGGCAGACGCGCGGCGCAACTCATTAAAAAGTCAAACTTTCTCCCACGGTGCGACTTTTTTTTACTCTTACGCTACCGGGTCGGGCCGTCGTTTTGTATCAAATTGAAACATCCCCAACGCCAGATATCAACGTGACCAACGTGCAGAGATATGGCGATGAAACGCACGGCTATCACCTCCGAGCCACGCGGATCGTTATGAAAGTCTTCTTCTTCAGTTGAGGCAGGTACCGACGGCTGACGCCAGGCGAACGTGCGAACGTGTATAAACGGAATTAAAAGTGTTTTGCTTCACGCCGCCGTTCCGCCTCCCCGCTTCGTCGCACCAGCCCAACTTGAAGGAGTTTAGTGAAAAGTTTTCTCACTCGGAAGAAAAACCAACCGATAACACGATTGTGCCCCATTCAAAGGGGAAGAGAAGGCAGCAGCGACAACAGCAGAGAGAGAGAGGGAGCCGCCCGGTGAATAATAAATACCTGTGCGTAATTTTATTTCCAATGAAGTTATGCATTTGCTCCAAACAACCGGAGTGCTTTTTCGCTGATCGAGTTGGGCCGTTTCCTTCGCTTGACACTTGAAGTGTTTGTTGATTTTTTGGAAAAATACGTTAGAGAAAGGGAGTGTAGAAGAGAGGAGTCGTATCTGACATGATGATCCGATCGAAAGCAACAAAAAAATAACCGTCGTCACTTGACGCGCCACGTCCACAAAGATGGAAAGTGAAGTGAATGTAGTCTAAGCATCGCACCGTCCTGCGTACCACATACTGCGGAGGATATGAAATGACGGTTTTAATTACACGGCGACAGCAGAGGACAGGTTTCCGATGTCTTGTCTTGGCGGGCTCCATAGAGCCAGTTGCCTTAAACACGAGACACGGGAGGAACGCCAACGGAAACATAATCAGCCGTTGAAAGGTGGCGCGCGTGCGTGTACGTGGAAATTTATATCATTAGATAAATATTTTAAATGGCAACAAGCGCGTGCTAGTTGGAGGAGCTTTCATGGAACGCTCTTCTCTAGAGGAGAGGAGGACAAACAAGTCTCTCCTGAATGGGATGGATGAAAGGTGTGCTTGATTTAACAAAAAAAAAAAATCATCCGTACGTTAAGTGTACGTATCATTAACGATGCGACGAGGCTTTTTTATACCGGCAAGGAAAAGGGCTTTCATTTATAGAAGGGGCATACTTTACCGAGGTCATGTCAGTGCAGTTTTAATCTCCTCATCATTCCATCTTTTGTTGAAAGTTAATTATTTCTTTTAAAAAAAGAAGTAAAATGTCCAATATGTGTATTTTTAAAATCACAAGTGGAAAATCAAGCTATGAAGATCAGAATTATAAGCTATTTATAAAATTACCGGTATAAAAAAGAAAGTCGTTTTTATTTAATTGAAAATATTTTTGTTCCGCTATAGTACAAGACTCTAGAAATTCTTGTAGTATTTATTGCGGTAAGACTTAATTGTTTTCGTCTTATTTAGTTTCGCTATTTCGCTGTTATTAGTTGTCTGGCCTGTTAAATTTTTTTAAAGGTACTCCTACTCCAGTGTAATATTTTACTAACTGATCCTTCCTCTAAGCCTTTGTTATTCATATCCATTTTTTTCTTTTTCCTTTCCAGGTAAAACATCAATCCACCCGGCACAGGATCGGAAAGCAATCTCCGTGACCTGAATATCTTCACTCCCTGGGAACATTTGCGCTGTGTAGTATAATGTTTAATTTTGCGTTTGTTTTATTCGAAAGATTTTATCGCGGAAAACGATAGGCCCTAGGTTTACTACGGTTATCACTAGTTTGTATTCGAAAGGTGATTGTGCACTAGATCTAATCATAATCATCAAGTACCAGGCTGTCGAAACCTCGACACAACTCCACTTTCTCTTCACTGCGGTGGTTGGTAATAAAGATCGGCTGGAAGGTCTTGATTATTTTAAACATTTTGCCATTTGGTGTGTATCTTGTGATCTCACCGTTCGCTGGCGCACACTCTCTCACCACACGCCACAATGGCAATAGCGAGAATAATGGTGCCAGTAACGCCTTTCGGCGAACAAATGACAAGTGTTTTGTCGTTACTGGTCTATTTTGACCGAGTTTTTTTTTCTCACAAATTGCCAGTTAGGAAGGCAAATTGGCGACCGCTAGGTCCGTTTCTCCATCCATCTTACTCTTGTATCTATAGGATGAGAACACCATCACCACTCAATCATAATTGATCGAGGGATACATAAAAATGGTGGCAGTAGTAGGCCGTCGCTGTTGTTTTGTTATTTTATTTCGCACTCCATCACTTCTCACCAAACACCGGAAGAGGACGAATGCTTCGCTTTGAATGTGCGCTAAAAAATAAACTCTCAACGTGTCAATGATGACTTGATGACGGGCCTGATGTTGCGTAGTGGGTTGAAGTACACGTGCCCGTGTTCCTAGCGAATGGAGAGCACAAAACACAACAACCGAAGACCGGGCGCTCCGACAGTTCATGCGAAATGTGACCGTTTTCCTCTCCATTTCCTGGCCACGGGACCGCGAAACCGCGCATCCAACCGGTCGAGTGAAGTGGAAATCATTTTCCTTTCACTTCATTTGCTCTCACAAACGAAAGCTAGTCCACCACGCCCACGGTTGGAAGATAGGCTGCTTTTTTCATCACCTTCTGGAAATCTAGCGGGAATGTATTGTGGAGCAAGAAGGGAAGCCTCAAACTCCGCTCCGCTCTTACGGAGAACGATAAACTAAAGCCTCAAATTCACTGCCGATCTTCAGCACGACAGCTTCCGCTCGGCTTGCCTTTGCGAAATCCTTGCGACCTCCAAGCTAGACACACACAGAACGTGCCATCAAAGTACGTCGTCCTGCCAACCGACAGTCCAATTTCGTTGGACAAAGTTATTTCCGTATCTTGAACCGACGACGAAACGGAGGCAAACAGCATGAGAGATATTGGCGGAGGTGCTAACGATTCTTGAAGCGAAAACCCCGGTGGTGGTGGTTCATCAATCTGTGACCGCTCGAGTCTCGGTCAATCAAGCGTCAAGAATTGTCGGCAGATCGATCCGGCAAGCAACACCGCCGTTGGACCTTCTAAATGTCAGAGATGGAAATGGGCCTTTTTTACCCTGCTGCTTTGTTGCTTTATGCTGATTGTGTTATCGAGGAGTGCTACAACAACAGAAAAAGAAAACGGAAAACTACACGGAGAAACAGAAACAAATGAGCGCGGAGACACGGCAACATGGAGATTAGTACGAGCAAATTGATCGGAATGTTCATTAGAGTGATTACTTGCGAACAAAAGGACGGCAATGTTGTCTGGAGCAACGAAATAAAAATGACGACTCTGGCATGTTCTTGAGTGAGGTGAGCACGGGAAACGGCGCACAATTTTTTGCTACTTGCTAAGCTACTTACGTTATTTCTTTATTTGAAGCAATGAGAAATCATTAATTAATCCTGCATTAGATTATTATGTATGATTTTCCCGAAGCTTTAACTAATAATCATTTTGTAGAAACTTATTGGTAAACACAAGACTTACTAGATTATTTGTTACCAACAACAAACAATATAGTACAAATGTTAGTACTCATTTTAGTACCAATTTTACGCGAGATAAGCGAGATATTTTATTATTCAAACAAAAATTGATTTTTAAAATACACGAAAATTTGTTAAGCGTCTGTAGCAAGTATTTTTTATGTTCATTGGCTAAAACTGCTAAACAACATTATTTTTGTAAAAAGCAGCCATGGAGCTGATGATGATAAGAAATTATGAGCTTTTGTTCAAAACTTGTTCTTTTAACAATCCATGGAAACTTGTTGAACGGTGAATGCTAAGTGAGTTTTAAAAGCGATTGTATTAGATACGTTTTAGATCTTTTTATGGTAGTATTCTTTGGGAAGGCGATGATTCATCTACTTTACACCAGTTGTTCATTGCTCACTAATTTTCTTCAGTCACGTTTGAGTTTTTTCATATGATCGAAAAAAAAACCATAATTGTTTCAAAATACCAAATGTAGTCATAAAAATAATTACGACTGTTCCATTAATTCATTATTTACTTACTAATTAGCAATTTGAACGCTGGCTCGAGGCAAACAACCCCCAGGCACACCTGATTCAATAGGCGTTTCCTTCCCGTCACAAACGTCGCTAAGTTCCCCTTCAAATGTACCTGCGATTCACGGTTTATCGAACTTGGTGGTTAGATAATTGCAGTTGGAAAACCACAAATCGGCCCCAATCATGTACTGTTGCACAGCTGACAATCTTGGTTTCGTGCGGTAAATATGGTGCGAGTGCGCTCGGGAAGAAGGATCCACCGTCCGTTACTTTACGTACATTACAAATCGATTTTGCATCGGATTTTGGTTCCGGCTTCTTGAAGCAAGAAACCACCCACCGTGTTAGCGCATAAGAAAACGGGTGTCTCACTCGAGCGATCATAGATGTCACGCTGTGACACACACACACACACACGCGCGAACCGTTCTTTGTCGCGTCCCGTGTGATTCATTCAGGCGTAAAGTCATTGACGGTTCTATGGCATCCTCTCGCTCTGTGTTTTTTTTGGTTTAGTACCACAAGAGGTAGGAAGCAGGTATTGTTCGATACCGTAAACACTAATCGGTCCATTTGCTGTTCCTGCTGTACCAGTGACGGTTGAGGTCAGTCATCGTGCTGCTTCTGTCCGACATAAAATCCGCCAAACATTGACCAAGCTTCCAGCGAACCATGCCAGCACAATCCGAGGTTCCACGAGAATCGCTAAACCGCAAGCATTAAATTAACATTGCAACGTTTGGAGAGTATCGTATCAGAAATCAATGGCGGAAAGCGCAATCAGTAATTTGCGACTGAGAAGAGCATATAATAAACGCACTGTTCCGGTTTAATGCTCTATTTATTCGTTACACGCGCAGTGATGACACGTTCCGGTAGCATATAATCACAAGCTCAGGTGATTCAGTTTTATCTGGTATGGTGCTCTCCGAGAACGTTCGCTTGCATTAGAAGTTATGATCACATAGAATCCAGAACGAATCAAGTTTTTCCGTAGTGAAAAAGTTAATCTTCGTAGTTTCAAGATTTAGTTGTTTAATAATTTATTTTGTACAACAAATTTGGACTCTTGAAAAAGAATAATAAGATAAACACACACGCAGTAATGATCATTTGAATGCAAAAAAAAACAAGTACTTAAGACGTCAATTGAACAGATTTGTGTGATTTTACCTTTCTTTTCTATTATTTTCTTCTACAGAAAATTCTACCAATTCTTTTCTTTCGATGGATATTAAATTCACATTTTGTTTTATTCAAGTGCTAATAAACTATACCCTAATTATTGTTTTTTTTATTTGTATTATTGTTTTCATTTATATTATTTTTGTTTCTTTTTGTTTTATCGGTCGTGTTAATTTTAAATCATTTGTTCGAAACTGTTTATGCACGAACAATCTTATTTCCGATTTATTCATATTACTCAACCCCGCGTTACTAGGTTCTGTTTCTATTACTCAATTTCAAAGTTATAAGTTTTTTTTTTTAATTTTAATCAATATCATTTTAATATCGTTTTATTGATTTTTTGAAAATAAAACTCTCATTCAATCGTTATTTTTCACTGTTCGTGGTTTCATCGCTGGTGTCACTGTTCGTTGTTGGCATGAACTCATTTGCAGCTTGAAAATTTATATAATATTTCCCAAAAGAGGTCACTATTCGCTCAAACGTGCCTTCCGGTATGCTCGAATTGTTGACTGGGTTTTCGTAAAACGAAATGACTTTAAGGCTTGCCGGGTACACACTCTCGTTCAGCGGAACCTGGACAACGCGGTTGTGATTGTACGTTAACATCTGCAGCCTTGGAAAGTGGGTAAACTGCTCGATTTGTGGATCGACGATCTTGTTGTTACCGAAATCTATACCAAGCACGTTTTCTATTCTGTCCACGCAACGTGGTACATATCTCAGGTTGTTATGTTCAACATCAAACGTTCGTATGATGGGGAGCAGCGTCCAACTGCACATATTTATCTCATTTAGTCGATTGTTGGACAAGTCGAAATATTTTAGAGCGATATTGTGGAGGCTTCCAGAGAGTGATACGAGCTTGTTGCGCGACAAATTCAACTCCTGCAACCGAACGAACGGAGCAAACACACGCAGATTGATCGTTCGGAGCTGATTTCGGCTCAGGTTCAACTCTGTCAGGCTTGTGTTGCACACTTTGACATTGTCGTTCCCAACCACCTGTGATAGTTTATTGCGTTTCATTATCAAGCTCTTGGCGTTGCGCAAGGCGCACAAGAGATCCATGTCAATTCGATCAATGTTGGTCGAATGTACCTCGATCATCTTCAGATTCGGCAGGTTGGTCAGCGAAGGTGGAAGTTCCCTAATCGGACACCGTTTCAGCACTATTCGCCACAAATGCACGTTACGTTCGAAGCCTATGTGATTTACCTTCGTTTCGCGTACGCTCAGTTTACCGATGGTGCAAGCATGCGGATAGGAAATGGTTGTCAGCTGGGAAGCGGATTCGATGTAAATCCCCTTACCCGCTCGACCCATCTCCTCGCAGAAACGCTCCTCGAGGATTGATATTTGCAGATTATGAAGCTCCACTCGGCGCCTGCTGGCAGGAATGTGTTTAAGCACGAAATAACCTTCCTCTTTCGGGTTCCAGTCGCTCAGCACACAGTGCGTTTGCAGTTCCCGGCACACAAATTTAAACCCACGCGCTGCTGAACCGAACAGTAGCAGTACAATGGCCACCACAAACTGGCGAGGATTATACTCCATTTGATTTGAATGCTGCTTTGTGAGAATTTAATTCGGTTGCATTTGTCGTGACACAGTGCGCGTTGGTAGTGGCCATTTTTTAACATTAAAATCGAATCACTGATGCAAAGTTAATTTCTGGCCGATGGTGGAAATTATCGTTACTTCAAATTGCAACCTAACTGGCAATTATGGTGCGGCTTAAGTCGATTTTAAATTTGGTTGGATTGACACCTTTTTTGTATTTTTTAACGTTTTGTTGGAATTGACAGTAACTTAAAAAATTTACATAGATAACAACTAGGAATTGAATCATAGGTATAAACATCCTTGACGCCAACACTGCTAGAATAAGATAACTACATGAATTATGGAATGTACTCGAAATGACTAAGGAATAAACAGTTGCAAAAAGAAAGACGAAAAAGACAGCTCGTAAAGATTGAAACCTCAAATATTCTCTACACGTTGAAGCATCAACTAATTTTCCTCTTTTGGATCCCATTCTCTCTAAGAATAGATTGAAAGTTTTCGTTTTCATTATAAATCAAATCCATCAACGTTTTAAAGCAAGCAGAAATGGGAAGAACAATAAAATTAAAGCAATAACGTTGGATTTATGGAAAAGGAATATTCAGTATTTGTTTATTGCAGTATTAACGTTGTAGGCCTAGCTGTGGCAAGTATTTTTCACTAATTGTCGAAGGAAGCGTTTCAGCACATTTTAGCTTTGATTATCTCGGGTACGGAGTGAAACGATTCGAACACTCGTAGCAGATCGTTTTCATAACCAGCAGCAGCTGCGAGGTGCCTTTCATGTATGATGTACTTCTCAGCAAAATATTCCTCAAAAAAGCATCCAGCTAAACAAAAACAAGACTCCTCCACACACGCGAGAGGTTGGATAATTCCACCGCCTGCTGGTGTTACTTTCCTGTTCGGGGGGATTTTTTTTTTGTGCCGCCGGCTGGAAAGTGCTTAGTTTTTGTTACGCTTCTAATGGGAGAAGGCGAAACGATCCGGAAGCACATGCGCTACACCACCCATCTCCGTGTAAGGTTGCCTGGCACACGACGGATCATGTTTTGGATCCCTCCTAAAGCCGAGTGGAGGATAGAATTTCGGATGCACACGGGACGGGCCGGTTCGAGACTGGGAGTCACCTGAGGGGACAATTTCTACCCCATTGATAGTTCGTTCGGTCGGTCTCGCTTTACCAACCGGAACTTATTTTTGCAACTTTGCTGCACCAGCGGAGCCCGCCGTGTGTTCCCTTCCCGGTAGAGTAATAATAACGAGATGGCTAAGCATCATTCAACGGGCAACGCGTGTGTTCCCCGATGGGAGGGTGGTGGTGGTGGTGGTGCCCGGGATTTCTTGCCATCCTTTCCATCTCTCAACCCGGCAAACAACACCACCTCCCGCCTCCCCAGTCGAAAGAAACTAGCGTGACCGAATATAGAATCTGACATTTTAGCCCATTTTGGGAAAACGATATCATCCTCCTTCCCCCCGGAGAGAGAGCGAGAGAGAGTGAGAGGGATAACAGAACCTTTTTTCGGGGCGCTCTACGGATTCCCTGCACCGTTTCATCTCGTTTCGGTGACACCAGCATGCGAAGCCGTGGGCGGTAGTTGGGTGATTCTCAACCGCGCGCTGCACGCGAACTACAATAAATTTTATTTAACTGACAGCAAATGACAGCGGCAAAAATATGATACGTAGCTTCTGGATACGTGTGTGAGTAGATGGGTAGGAGGAGAGAAAAAAGGAGCGGGGCGAGGGAGGTGGCTGGCTCTCCCAAACTATCTTTCGTTTCGAATGAAACGTCGTCCTGACACACTGGCACTGCCCTACTTTCCTGCCACCAGCAGCGCGTCGTGTCTGCCACAGATTTCGGAACATATCCACCTTGCCCTTCCCCAACACAGCCCGGACTCGGTTCCACTTTCGACCCGTTTTCGGTTGGCTAGTTAGGTTTTTACTTTGTTCGCCATGGCCAAAGCCGGCAAAAACTTTCCTACCCGTGCTGTTTGTCCCTCCTCTCCACACGGACGGACCACATGGGCGATTTATCTCCCATCCAAACCCATTGAGGAGAACCCATCGCCCGCAGGTTCGAAAGGATATTTCATTTTCTGTCCCCCCGGTACACGTGTATGTGTGTTTGTGAGCGTGTCCATATCTGTTGCTAGTGTCCAGCGAAACCATCGTCCGGACCATCATCGCCATATCCTATGCATTACATCATCCTCCCCCGATACCAACCGCGCGTAGCCTTGTGGGAGGAAGGCTCCTCGGCAGGACGAATCCGGAAGCAAAATATATTAGAGCGGATCATGGAGCGAGGAGCGAGGGAGATTCTGACCAGCAGCCTCCCGGGCATATAGTGGAGATACACTACGAGTGCCTGTTCTGTAACTACATCCAACTGCTGCATTCTTAACGCCCGCGGCGTGTATGTGTGTGTGTGTGTTGTATGTGGGAGTTGTTTTATACTCCCGAGTAGGGAAGGGAAAATTTCGTGTGCCTGGCTCATGTGCTTTGTTGCATCGAGCGCCGGTTTGACAATTGCGGTGAGTTTGAATTACGCTAAATTTCTACCCTTCCCAAAGCCTGCGCTTGTCGATGTCATTTGCAAATCGGAAATAGTTTGTAACGATATTTTTGCTACCGTGTGGTAGGTGAGTTCAAATTTACGTGCTTACGAACATTTCAATATTAGAGCAAAAATATGCAAAAAATGGACAAACTTTAAACTGATTATACATTTTAAATTAATTATATTAACTTAAAATCTCGTAAGTTCTCGTTAGCACGTTTTGTTCGTATCTAAATTAGTAAGCAATTGTTTTCCGCTCCTAGTGAAACGTTCAATAATTTTATGTAATGCAGATAGCAGACTTTCAGGCGTGTTATTTTATTCTATAAACACTTTTTGCGTGAAATACTTCCCAGTAACGTGTTTTTTAAAGCTAGTTGGATTATTAGAAAAATAACAAGCAGCTTGGAAGATTGAGAAAAGTGTGTGAAAAGACAACGCTTACTCGTTTCATGAAACGAAGTGTTACATTTTATCATCAATATAGATCCAGTGGGAACCTTTTTTTGGCATCCCTTTCAAGCCAAATATATGGGACAAAATATCGTTATTTTCTACACCCACCCACCCACCCACCATTGCATCACATCAAATATCAATCCCGGCGCCGATTTGTGTCAATTTTATGCCGTATTTTAATAAAACCCGCCGTACGCTTTATTTCGACCTCCGATATGGCATCAATTACAGCGAATGCAATTTCGACAAGCACGCGGCGGTGGTGTGTACTCTTCCGAATTATTCGGTCAAAGTTGAAACATACAAACATACGTTCGTTTGATGTTTTTCTTCCCCCCTCGTGCGAACAATGTTTCACCTCACACCCCCTCCCCGACTCGACAGTAAATATGAACAATTTGGTCGAAAGCACACGGAAGCAATAGAGAAGCTCGTTATCCGTCCTGCTGTGCGTTGTTGCTGTCTTTTCCGGGCTGACGGGGAGTTGCGAGCCGTAGCACGCGCAAAAGGCGCCCCAATCGGAGTATGAAAATCGATTGATATTGCCGCGATATCGTCTGTTGGTTGTGTGAAGCTGGTTCGTGAGGAGACACGAGCGAACCTACAGCTCGAAACAGCTTGTGATGCGTCAAAAAGACACGATGTTCAGTGCAACAACACACTGGAGGGGGAGAGGAACACAATAAAGTCATTCGCAATCTCGCTTCTCACCCTCTTTCCGTACGAGCTTGTTCCGTGTGCCCGGGTCATTCGTTACAGGGCCTCGTTTTCCAATTTCATCAAACGGCAGGATAAGGACGCGGCCATCGTCCGGCAGGCAGGTTGTTCAAACAATCATGCGACGAACGATGGGCGATGCTGCTGCACGGAATAAATATCCTGTGATCGCCAATAACCATTGCTTGCAGTGTTGCTTCCGAATAGAATGTTGTTCCTAACAGCGGTGAGGAACAGCAAGAAAAAACCGCGAACAAAAAAAATCATTCGAAAACAGGAAGTACTATCGGCCAGAAGTGAACTCTTCGGGATAGTGAAAAGTAAAAACGGTTGGCAGAAAAACACAGCACGGGGAAAAGCTTCGGGCAAATAATAGCGAAAACCCAGAATAAAAAATAGACCGGTCACATCGAAGAGCTGCTGAGCCTCGTCCGGATGGAGCTGCCTGCCGATCGGTGCCGTACATCGCGACAGAAAAAAAAGAACTACACAAAGTCTACGCGACTAGCATACCGATTGTGGTCTTACGCCGGTTGCAAACCATCGTGTGTGTATCCCACGGTGGAAGGATAAAAATCGTTTCGGGTTTATTTTTGTGAACCATCGCCTATCGGCAACCGCTTTTCCTTCAGCCACGCACGTGTTGAACTTACAAACTGGACAAGTCTGATGGGAGCACGCTCGGGAAGTGAAGTTCTACTAGAAGCAAAATCCAAAATGGGGATTTTTTTTTAAATGGAAACACCAGAAGAAACAAAACCACATTCAGGACTTCGATGAGAGATCGGTCGTTTCTTTGGCTGGCGGGGAAGAGAGCCTCCGGTACAAAGTGCATCACCACGGCAGGTGCAGATTGGGTGAGGTTTGGGAGGGAGAAAGTACGCGTTCCCGAAAGACCCATGTCACACCCAAACATCGTTGCGGTGGTGCATCGAACGCCAGGATGAAAATGTAGTCACGTTAGCGTTGTGCCGAGCGATAGGAAAAAAACTCCTTTTTTGTCTCTCCCTCACCAGGACATTGTAGAATAGAGCTTGGAAGCTAATGGACGCATGCAGTCAATGAATAACAACGCGGGTGTTGGTGTGTGCGTGCGTGTATTGGGGGTACGACATTCATTTCGAGCGTTTTTCTCACCCACCACAAGCTCTTCTGTCGATGGGATAATGGGATCAATTCTCCTTGGGAAAGAATTGTTTCGATTTTTTCACCCAAAGAAAGCACGTATAGATAAAGATGGATCAATAAATTCAATATGTTTATAGCATTAGGTTGAAGGCTAGATTCAGGACGTTAGAACAAAATGACAGATCGTGACAACTGGAAATCTAAGTAAGCGTTAGAAATTCAAAACTACATTGGTTCTTTACTGCAGCTTTATTTAAAAAATTACCTGCTTTTACTCAAACCTAAACGGTGATAATATTCCTTATTTTTTCAGTTCACAACATAAATATGGCTCAGAAGAGGAATTTGAAAATATTATCCATATAAATAAATTTTTATTTTGGATTTAATTAATTTTTTATTTCTTATTAATCTAGCCCGAGCTTTCGTTGAAATGTTTCTACGTACAAAATAAAAGGCAATATTGTAAATTAATTTTTATTATTTTGCACCAATTTCAAACTCAAATGCCTATCTCATGTCCATTCTTTACTGCACTTCCAATGCAGTTTTGCAAATCTAATTAAGTTGATTTCAATTGGAAATTCTGCTGCAGCATCGATAATCATCTGATTTTCACGCGAAACACTGTCATTAGTGTTGTGATTGATAGATTATTTCCAGTTCGGGGAAACTAATCGTCACTTAAAAATGTGTTGATGCACCACCGTTCGGTACGCCGTCGGTTTTTCTCTCCCCCACGGTCCCACGGAGGATAATTGTGGCGCAATTGTTTCAATGCATCATCGGCTTGATGTAACCATCATTAGCAGCGGCAAGCTAACCGACTGCTGCAAAAACTCGCGCGTACACACACAGAGAACAAAGGCTTTAATTAACTAATCAGTCTTGGTGATGGTTCGCCAATGATAACAATTTTCCAAATCGGTAGTGAATAAAAGTACACGCACACACACACACACACACACACACCGACACAAACGCAACCACAGTCACCCACCCTACGGATGGATGTGGTTGTTATCCTTGCTACGGAAAGAAAATATAATAAAACAACATGGCTCCTCCCCACCTCCCCATGGCTTTCCAACTCACCACTGGTTCTAGTTTTGCCAGCAAACGCTCACCCCGGCGCTTTTGTTCCCTTTTTCGGGGAATCACTCTCCCCTGAATGGGACGAGAAGTTTTGGCCCCGGAGTACAAAAGCTTTTCCCCATTACGCGGCAAACCCGTGATTTAATTTTTGCGGATGAGCAGCTGCAGCTGCCAACGCGCAGGGGCAGGGCGTGTTTTCGGGTGGTGTGATTGTTATGGAACAGTGAGGCATGAGCCTGGGGCCGGGCCGGGCCGGGCCGGGCTGGGCTGGGCTGGGCTGGGCTGGGCTGAGGCTGAGGCCATCATTATCATCATCCTGCGATTATCTAAAAATGAATCATCACTTCAGCGAGAGTCGTAGGCAATTTTAATTAGGATTAGAGAGCAAAGCCAGGCGGCAGATGGGGCAGGATCGGTGAAATTGGATTATTCAGTCCTAGTAGAGGATGTGCTTGCTTCTTTTTTTTACCTTTCTTCGGAGGACGAGCGCGCCCGGGCATGCTGGAAAATCGGATTGGAAGTATTGTGATTAGATTAATTAGCAGCTGGTGTGGTGAAAAATGCACACGCCAAATCGATATTGCACGGCCGCGGGCTCTGCTCGGAAAAATGTGAAATTTTGCTTATCCTCTTCCTTTTGCTAGCTGCCAAGGAGTCTCAATGACTGGAAGATTATTAGTGTAATTAATGTCTGAACATGCTATCATTTAACTTGAGCTAATTTAATAAACATTATTTTTCTCTAATTTTATTTTCAGCGCTCGCTTCAGCACAGATCGTCGATACTGAACCGCGCATGGTGACGGTCGTAGAAAATCAGGAAAACGTTAACCTTCACTGCCGGATAGGTCGACCGGCGCAACTATGCCTGTGAGTTGAATATAATAACACCCAGATGGGTTGATAACCATCGTTCTATACGTTCTCTTCATTGCTCTTTATATTTATTTCTTTTTTGCGTCTATTTTTTTCCTTCAGCATAACGATGCCGGGTGTTGCAAATCCATTTTCACTCGCCCCGAACGCTGACTCACCGGTTGCGGGCATGCGGTACTACGGCGAAGGTTTGGAGAAGGGTTCGTGCGGTGTTCAGATCGCACGCGTCACGGCCGACAACGCTGGCCACATGAACTGTACGCTGCTCGTCGGTGGAAACGGATTGACCGGCTCGATCGAGATCGTAGTCGCATGTGAGTATTTGCTATAGAAAGCGATAAAACCGGAAAGAGAGTATTGACGTTTCCCTTCACCGAACAGTCCCCCCGGAACAGCCCACGATCGAGATCCTGAAGGGTAATTTGGAGAACGCGGAGGTAAACAGCGAGCTCGTTTTCCACTGCCTCGCAGCGCGCGGCAATCCGGCGGCCAACATTTCCTGGTTTTTGGGTGAGTAGCGGCTCCCGAACGGGTTCGCACGATCCTTCCTGCTTGGGAGCATTGTTTGAGAGACACCTTTTTGCTTGCTGCATCCACAGATCAAGAGCCGATTTACGAAGGTGTGCGACCGGGCGAACCGGAGGAACACTACGATGAGCCATCTAACAAGCGTTCCTTCACGGCGTCCTCCATGCTGGCGCGCACGATTCGTGCGGAAGACAATGGCAAGCGTTTGACCTGCCAGGCCCAGCATGTCGCCTACCCGGAAGGAGTTTCCCGCACCGATCTCATCCTCACCGTGAACTGTGAGTAAACGTTGAGCGACGAGGATCGAACGATCCGGTTCTCTAATTCGATTTTTTGTTCGCTTTTCCAACCGTAGTCCAACCGCAAGCGCTCCCTGATCAAACCGTCTACGGACTGCAGCTGGGACGCACCGCAACGGTCAGCCTGGTCATCAAGGCTAACCCAGCGCCACGTGTGCTGTGGAACGTTGACGGAATAGACTACCATCAGGGCACGGAACAGGGCCGATATGCGGTACCGATCCCGGAAGCAATGGTAAATAAGATGCCCTCGGATTTCGTTCCTCACACCGGAGTCATGCAACGTCCGTTCCTCCGTTTTAGGGTAACAATCATTACAACGTGTCGCTCACCATCGCCGGCCTGACGCTCGAGGACCTGTCGAAGGTGTACATGCTGCGCGCCTCGAACAACTTCGGCACCGAAGACTACCGGCTGAACCTGCGCTCCCAGGAGGAGGTCGTGAACGAGTCGAGCGGTGTCGGTATCGGGGAGATCGTCGGTCTCGTGCTCGCGGTGCTGATCGTCCTGACGGCCGTCGCTCTCATCTTTGTGGCCCGTGCGACCGGCAGATGGTGCTTCCGAGGTAAGTTTCGTGCGATTTAACACGGGACGCGGGGACACGGGATGCCCGCGGAGCGACGCAGGCACGATTTTCCACCGCTGCCGTAACATTTCACATGCTAATGCCTCGGAAATTTGTGCAGAACAAAACAAAACGAAAAGGAACTAGCAATTAACATTAACGCACCACGTGATGGGGGAGGAGGGACGGATTAATTTTTTGTTCCATAACACAACCGCAATCATAAGTATTATTCCTCTTCCCGATCGTTCGTATGTTTCACCTTTCAATTCACACAAGCACACACCACCAACACCACCGCAGGCGAAGGTCATGAACCGTAAGGGAGGAAGAATTTATCGAATCATTAGCGCAAGTTACCTACCGGAACGAGGTTAGTCATGAGAAAACGCTCTCGCTCGTGCTGTGTTGTCTTCTGCTCATGCGTCAACGCTTTTGCATCTTTTCCGCTTGAGGTTGTTTAAAAGAAAGCTTTTAGTTTCACATTTATTCTATCGATTCTTTGGTTTTTGTTCTTTTGCACCCTGAAACTTTATTTACTGAGCTTCAACAAGACACTTTGTGGTATCACTTCTCCCTCTCCCGTTGTTAAAGATTGTGTCTAGGCCTACTGAGCCTTAAACTGTGCCATTCAAGTAGTTTTATCACTATTTTATATTCTATTGAAATTTAAATGTGAATTTAATTGTTTAAAAAAATATTTCAAAAATAGGGGAGCTAGAAATAATAAACTCATTAACTACCTATAAATATCCTTCGTTGAATTGACTGAACAAGCTTACAACTCTCCTTCATTCCACCCCGAATCAACAGCATGGTTTATAAAACAAGCACCTGGCACTTCACCTTTCCCCGAAGCGTTTGAAATGCAATCAGAAAAAAAAGAATTATTAATGAGATGGCTTGAGAATGCACGCAAAGCTTATCAGTATGAATTCATATTTTCACCCACGCCCACACGTTACTGATTATTTAGTTCACAGTATTTTCCTTTTTTTTCAATCAATGTTTCCCCTCATTTCCAAACGAAAGTGCATAAACTCGATGTGCGAAATTTTCGCTACTCACAAGAACATGATTTCGTTTCTCTCTCAGTGTGTGTATGTGTGATGTGATTCAAAAAGCGGATTCCTTTAACCGATCGTATTCTCTTTTCTCTTTTCTTCCTCCCTTTTCTCTGTTTTACCTTCCTTTTCTCCGTGCTCTGTCCATTTCTCCGTTCTCTTTCTCTCTCCTTCTCTTCTCTTCCAACAGTCAGCTTGTATCAGTAATCGAACTCACAAACCCCCAAACCACGCTATAACAGAAACCGCTCATGCAGGCCCGAACAGTGGGACGTGCAACAGTTTGCGATTGCATTCTAACTTTCTCGCCAGTTCCGGGTGTTTTTAGTACAACTTAAAAAAATCACCCTTATCGAAACATTATCCGCCCGGCAGAGTATACATAAGAGCGCTTTACAAACTTTATATATTGTATCTTTAACTCCTATACAAGCGTCAGGATAATCGAACCATAATCACGTCTTCAGTAGCTCCATTTGGCGGCCTCTCACCAGAAGCGAATGAGTCGCGAAAAAAGCGTGTGTTCATTTTCCAGCGTGTGGTGTAAATTATAATAAGTGTTATGTGCTCTGTGCGTGTGTGTGTGTGCGTGCGCGTGTGTCTTTATTCCGACGTGAAACGTGGTCTAGGGTTTATGTTAGTTTATAATACCACTCACGATATTAAAGAGAAGGAAGCGGAAAACAAAAAACAATCAAATGACAAATCCCTACCAGATGTAGACAAGAAGAGAGAAGAACAAACGGAAACTGCCATTTAGAATGGCAAACAAGAAAGACAAATTGTTTGCGAAACAGTAGTACAAACAGTTGCTAGCAGCAAAGTGGAAAGTCACATACAGTAATTAATTACAGGGGGCATCCCGTGAAAACCGGGCGCAAGCTCGCTTAATCACCAGCAGATACAATGAGCAGAAAAGCATTATTTTAAGCTTAAGCTAATTTATTCCGACTATTTCGGTGTGGAAGTGTGTAGTGACACGGGGTCTTTTGAAGGACGAGAGAGGCAAGCAAATCGCACATTCCCCCGGAGTTGCGTTGGAAGCGAAAAAGGAAAAGGCAAGGCGGGCGGCCTTTAAAATTCATTCGTATGGTAATTAGATTTGTTCTTCTGACGTTGGTTTGCCGCCGCTTGCATTAACCGTGTCTTGCGAAGCAGACGATGAGAATTGAATCGTTTTAAAAGCAATTGCGCAACTCTCCAAGGAGTGCTCGTTCCATTAAAAACTGTTCGTTAGTAGTTGCTCTGCGTATGCGTGTGCGTTTTTTTCCTTCTGGTGTGTTTGAAGTGCGTAGAAAGAAGCCAGAAGGAACGGTTCATATTCAAATTAGCTTAAACTACTGTCTACCTAGCGGATAGCTCTCTATAGCGATAGGGCGTAAGTGAATCTCCATGCCGAAGATACCATTAGGAGTTATATTTGCTCAACTCTCTATGAAAAGCTTTCTGCAGTGAAACAGACGCTAAAAAAAAACAGCGAACGAAAAACAACCATATCTAATCTGTACCCGGTTGTTTCTAAGCAAGTTAATCTCACGTTTCTTCATAAAGATTGCGACCGTCCCTCATAGAGAATAGGAAATGCAATCGCATTGCAAACGATCGTCCTATCCGAAACGTAAATCGTAAAGCATAGAAAGAGAGGAAAAAATCCATCGCTAACCTCTCAAGAAGCGCCATTAAATGTGAGTGTGTATGTGTGGTGAAGTCGGCCTGCATCTTACGATCAAGAAACAGAAGGTAGGGACTTGCGTTCATATGATGATTGAAAATGTGTGGAAGTAACTCTAGCCACTAGAGCATTTTTTCAGTTTAAGCCAATAGAAATGGCGGCTTATATAAATTCGTTTTTTTTGTTTTTGGCCGCCAATGCCTCCTGCGATTGAATCGGCCAATGAGTTTGATCTGCAGTTTATTGTTAATTTGCTTACGTTCTTTACTAATGCTTCTAAATTTTAATCAAATGCAATATTAATGCCGAATAACTGACCATTTTCTCCGCTCCGTTCGGACTGGTTCGGAGAAAAGTGGGTAAATTGCTTTAGCGTACACATAACACGTCTAAACTCGCTCGCTCCTTTCTCGTTCTCGCTTTTTGATGGATTGACTGGAGAAGATTTGTTCCTCGAGTGGCTATAGATCGTTTTTGTAAGCTGCGAGCAGCAAAAAAGCTCCCCTTTCATTGACACAGTGAATCTGTGTAGTCAGCCAATCCAAATCGGCGAGCTCAAGCAGCAAAAAATAGAAGCAAATTAACGACGAACGCAAGGAAAAACAAAAAACCCTCCCGAACGCACGACAAACAAAACAAGACCACCCGCCTCCCTGTGCCCGAGACCATGTCCTGATTCTGTTTCTTGGTTGTTTTTGCAGGCGCTTCCCTCAATACCGATATCAATCCGGACTCGGAGGCACAGATTACGCCGCACCAGCCGGAGGACGACATGATCGACGAGAAGCTGCAGGTCCAGGACCCGGCCGCCCACTTCGTGCACGAAGGTGAGGAGAAGCACCACCCGGCCACCAACGGGAAGCAGCACGAGAATGGCAAGCAAACGAAGGGACAACCGGCCGCCGCAGCACCGCAAGCCGCCGCCAAGCAGCAGGAGAACGGCAAGAGCGATAGCAAAACGAACACATCCGTGTAGATTTCGGTCGTCATGGGGCTTCAACGGGGCGCTCCTGGCAGTGGAGAGACGTGAGGGACGTGCGTGTGTTGTTGTGTCCAGGCACTCCGTAGAAATCACAACTCTCGGTCGTGGGCGCAACGATGGCGAGGAAAGTGCGTAGAGGAAAACAAAGAAAGTAGCTTCACGTAAATAAAACAAAAAAATAACACAACCGGTAGGCAGCACGGTAGCAGCAACCAACAGCAAAGCAAAAAAGAAATACGAGACTAATTAACGATTCGGAAGAAAAACATCATGAATCCGTCATCTTGGCAGGGTCGGAAAATAAACGTACCGTGTTTCGTAAACAAAAATACGAAATCTCATTCGGCAAAACAAAGCAACGGCTCGCGAGGGGCCAACACAAAAGGAGCAACAAACCGTAGAAAATAAGATTTTTGTTCTCAAAACATTGAGCTTTTCTCTTCCTTTTCTCGCCTTTGATTACACACTGGCAGGGATGGTTGTTAATGAATTCTTACTTTTTTTTTTCAACTTGTTTACTTTCATCCCATCATTTGAATTGGAATACTTCGCGTTATTTGTTTACTGTGGTCTTTGCGGCCAGGGGGTTGAAACAATCATTATCGAACTTATCGAATCTCAACTAGGAAGAAAAGGAAGGAGCAGCGGATTGCATACGCTTTACGCAGTGAAGGACTCGAATTATACGAATGTTTCTCGTTAGGAAGAGTGTAGGGTGTGCCTAAAAGTGCAGCTTCTCAATTTTAACTTTGCTCAGCACGTTCTTTAAAATGTTTTTTTGACTAAGAAATTATTCTTCGGAGAGAAAAACGAAAAGGAGGCGAGCCTTTCCCGTTTTGGGAAAGGTGGTGTAGCTGTTAGGATATGTTTTAAATGTCGATAGCGAAAGAGGAACCGAAATGCAAGAAAAAAAAAGACGGATTCTGTTTACACACACATACACACACCCAAAAAGAAAACGAGCCAAACCTTGGCGAATTTCGCGAAAATTCTGATTCCTTAATTTGAAAAATTCCTTAGAAAGCTAGCAAATAGCATTGTTTGTGCGGAGTTTTGCCGCGTGATGCCGCATGTTTACTGCCACGTTCCTGAAGCTTGGTGTACTTAATTAAAATTGATCACACAACAAATTCCATCCATATATATGTGCGTTAGGAATGCCGAGTGCGGCCAGGCTAATGCCACTTAAATTGTACATTTACAATCCGAGTGGTGGCAACAAAAACACAAAACAGAATCCTGACGAAAGCGGACAAGAGTGCGTCTGTGGATAGAACATGATTTATTTAAATTAAGAAGAAGAAAAAAAAAATACCAGCCGGTAAATCTATCTCATAAGCGACGATTTGTTAGGTTTATTAATCTCTTGCACAAAGTGTCCATATTCAGGAAGGCCTTTTAGGGGTGTACGTTTATTTTTATAACTATTTCTACACTTTGTTTCTGCTATTTTTTTTTAAATCAATTTGTTCGCCTTCGATTTCTTTGCGGCGCGGCTAGAATCGTTGCAAATCGTCCTTAGATCTGATTAGGATTATAGAACTCTCTTCCGTGAATTATTCCCAAGTAAACAGAAAAGAATCGATATATTTGCCACAGCGGAAAACACCACAAAATACAATCAAACTCTTACACGGAAAAGGCACAGCTCACACTTAAATACTGATAGCAGCAGAATCCAGCAGAATCCAACACACACACACCCACCCACACGCACACGCAGACAGAACACAGAACAATCACGAACGAAACGAGGGAAGCGTTTTTAATCTTATTTCTTATATTTTATATGAACTGTATATACTTCGAGCGAATAATAAACGTCTTAAAAACATAAAAATCGCGTGGTTTTTGGCTCGATTTGTTTGCTCACGAACTCGCACATGTCGTTTCTAACAATTCGTTTTTAAAACTCTGGCAAATTTTATGTAAATGTTACTTTTTCTTCTACTTCAAGAAGGGAAGAAAAAGATCACGTTACCGAGCTACGTTGCCTCCACATGGGAAACACCCAATCAAACCAATATCGCTGAAACACTTTCTTTATGGTCGATTCCGTTTGCTTTTTTCCCCTCTCGTTCCCAGGCAAGAGCAGCTCGACGTCGACCAGTGCGGCGAAGATTGGCGAAACGTAAGTGAGATGATGGGTTTCTTTTCCTTCCCTTTTTCCGTCGTAGAAGATCGAACAACGCCTTGTTGAACCAATGGTTTTGTTGGTGTGTTTAACGTTTACCCTAGCTAGTAACTCCTAGTTGTGTATGTGTGTTTTGTAACTCCGGTGTAGTTCGCTTGCTTATTCGGTGTCATTTTACACGCCTGCTTCTCGCACCATTCGCGTATCGGACGTGTGGCGCATCATTCCGTTGCCTGGTTGCCTTTTCATCATCTAGCCGCGCTCATCAGCCTTTCTTTTGGCAGCATTCTCGCTAGCAAACTCGCCGCAAACGGAGAAACAGAGGGGGAAAAAGGGGAACTGGTGGAATGGTGTAGTACTTAATTATTGTTTTCTGTTTAAGAATCGTTTTAGTTGCTCAAACTTGTACAAACATATTTACTTCTTTTCTCTCTAAACTCGGTCTGTCCCTACCTACTTTATCTTCTACTCGCGGGGGTCGTCTGCTCGAAAACACTAACCCTACTACAACAACCAGTGACACAACAGACAATGGTGTTGGTGAAACGATGCTACCCGCAGCTGGCGGTACGGTGGTGTTGACGATGCCATCGGGCGCTCCGAACGGCGCCAATGCACCACCGACACCCGATCCGATCAACAACTCGATCCTGCGGCCGACGAACCTTCGCCAGAACCCGCTGGACGCGATGATGGAAGCCACCGGCGGTGACGCTTCGTATCCGTTGGGTGCGATGCGACGCGACCCACAGCTATCCGTCAACAGCGGTAACTTCGACAACACGAGCGTCCTATCGTCCGACTCCTGCTCGACCGTCGGCGGCGGGTACGGCGACCCGAATCAGGTGGGATTGCCAGTGCCGCCAGGAGCCGGCGGCGTCCAGAAGCGATGGATACCGCACCAACAGCGCGAACTGCTCGAAAAGCAGGCCCAGCTGCTCCTGTCCGGGGCGGCTCTCAAGCGGAAGCGTGAAACGGAGATTTTCTAAACCATTCTAACACGCTGAGCCGGCCGAGGTGGCTATGGCGGCTGCGACAAGTTTGCACGATATAGTATTCTTAAGCTCGCGTGGTGATTTGTGAGAGCGCTTCCAACAGCGATGGTGCCAGAAAGATGCCACAGCTAGCTACTCAACTGTGTGTTTGTGTGCGTGTGTGTCTGTGGTAGGAGTTGTAGTCAGCTAATGGGTTTTTAATTATTCCGTAGCCTCTAACTGATCCGATGAAAGGACGGATCTGCCATTCCTAACAGGGCGGAGATTATACATATTTAAAAACAAACACACCGACACAACTCATGTAAAGAGTAGAATTAATACTTAATACTGTATAGACCGCTCGCTAATATTCTCCCCAACCGAGATTCGTAGTATTTGCTGTACAGACTCTATATCTCTCTCTCTCTCTCTCTTGCGCTCTAGCTAATTTATTACCTTGCCAGAAGTGTTGTTGTTTATTAGCTCGTTTGTTTTTTATTATTTAAACCAAGTGATGATTACAATAAACCTGTTGCTAAATTATGCTTTTGACGTTCGTTGTTTTTTTGGTTCTTTTGTAATGTATAGTTTTTCTAAGTTGAAAATTGTTTCCCTTACCTAGCGCTCAAAATATGTACGTAGTTTTATGTTGTTCGATGTGAATAATAGTTGTTATTCTAATCTGTGACTATCTAACTGTTTAATAATCGGTAAATGTAAACGGATCAAATTTTATCACAAATTTAACAGCATAAGAAGATATGACAATTATAACTTTTAAATAGATAACAGAAGTGTTCAAGAGATTTTTGTGTTCTGTGAAACCTCTTTCAAAATGTATTCAATATACGATAGGAAAATGATCAACGTATCGTGAAGCTCAAATATTTTAAAGGTGTTTGATAATCCTTCAAAAAGAATCGCTGCAGTATTTTTAACGTAATTAAAATAACCATTGTTTGTGTTATTCTAAGATAAAATATTCTTCAAAATAAGTTGTAGATATTGTTGAGTAGTGAAAACTTGCTTGAAATGCGATTTTTTAATTGGAGATTTGATCAAATTTAAGTGATGCTGTAGAATGTTGGATTGGAGCTTTGAAAACAGTCATTACATTCTGTTTAAGTTAATTGTTTGCTTTTTGCATTAATTGCACATAATCTAATCGTTTATTGTTATCAATTAGGTAAGCGAATTTGTGTAATATTTATTTGCTAATACTTTCCCCTGTTATTTGATCTATTGGCTTACTAAAGTATTAGTAAAACGGTTTGGTTTCTTCCCCCCCAAAAACACCCGACAGCATCAAACGAATCCGGGTTTTGCACCAAATCCTTACCAACCCCAATTCGCGTCACATAGTTTGCTTCGCGTAAGCTTCTAAGCCCTCAAGTAGATAACAAACTGCACTTGCAATTCTTTTACCATTCCTTTCACTTTTCCCTCGATGCCACAAAAAAACGAAAAAAAAAATACTACCAATAAAACAGAAGCGACACCGAGAGCGCGGAAATGAAGCAGCCGATGTCGAAAACGCAACGCCTGAAGAACATTTTCGCCAAACGGATGCAGCGGGCGGGTGGTGCGGGCGTGAACGAGCTGCCCGAGGAAAGCAACACCCCGGACGTGGCAGCCGTCGTCGCCGTCGTCGACGAGCAGGACGGAAAGCCAGCGGATGCGACTAAATCGGGCAAGGTAATGCAAAGCACTGCTCGCTTTTGTGGTGACGCGTTGCAAATCACCAATCCAACAGAAATTGTCTTACCGACGTGTCGTTCCGTTTGGATCTGTGTCTTCCACTCCACAGGACGATCAAACGCTTGTGTATGCGGAGCTGGAGCTGAAACCGGCCGGCGGAGAGATATCGTTCGTGAACAAGCCCACCGCAGCGGCCAACGAATCGACGGAATATGCCGAAATCTTGTACGTTCAGCAGCAGGCCGGAACGACCGGAAGCGAAACGACATCGCAGCAACCGCCGCAGCGTCACCATTCGAGCGAAGATAACCGACCCGTCATCGACGTCAGCATCCAGAAACCGAGCGCCAAAAGCGCCGATGGCAGCAAGGCGTCGTCCGGAGGCAAATAATCGTCCCCCGAGCCCGCCGTCGAAACTCATAAGCCTTAGAAGCGCTAAGAAATCCCACGAAAACGGGAAAGCATTTTCCTCATTAGTTCCCCCTGTCTCTTTTTCTCTCTCTCTCTCTCTCTCTCTCTCTCACATACACACATAAACACGCACCTTAAAAACTCATTCCGTCCATCACACCATGTTAGTTGCATCGTGTACCGTGTTCCATTTCATTTCATTCGCGCAAGAGATTCGTCAAACATAAGCCGCGTCAGCACCGGTGTGCATTTTCATTAAAAAAAAAACGTATAGTAGACACAAAATGAAGCATAAATTAAGTCCTCTAGCAGTAAGCGCAACATTTGCGAGAAAGTGTGGTGAGAGAATAATGAAGAAAAAAAAAAGAATAAACCATGCAGAAGGAACTTTAAACCCGACACCACTCTCGTCGTACGAAGATTTCCCGAGCCAAGTTTTCACCACGGAAATGAATGGGGAGGTAAATTTTATATGCGTATTTTTAAGGAGTCGAAGAAAAATAAAGGTAACAAACCACGAAACGTTGGCGTATTCGTATTCGAGTGCCTGATGTTGTCCGAAATGTAGCACGGTCTTTAAGGGTGAATTTTAGGCGGCAAGCTCATTTTTCGGAGGTAATTAAAAAAAATTATTCGACGGTTGAAGCTCCTCGTTAAAAGAATAGCTTTCTATATTGAATGTTATGTAATAAAATTAATTGAAAAAAAACATACATCAATATTCGACGAAAAAAGCAGGTTCAATCATATATTATGTTATCCTTCATGAATTTTTCACCTTATTCTGACGCTGTGAAATTAATCCTTTTCCCTAATAAAACTAAGTTCTACGATTAGCGATCTCATCCAAGTTGTTGAAACGTTCGTCCTCCAAACAAATGTTGAATATCGAATCCTTTTTATGTCAACTGATCCGACAGTTTATGTGTTAGCGTTTCAAATGTTTGCACTGGCTACTATCCTGCTAACGTCCCCAGAGTCTTACGAAGGTCTGCCAGCAGCGGTGGCGGTCGTTTTCACGTTGCCAATGCGAAAAGTGTACCAATCGCATGCTATTGACATAACTCAAACGACAAGCACGGTTGGCCGGTCGCCGTACCAGGCCAAGCTGTCGCGTGTCGGGCGGGCAAACGAGGTGCGCCACTTCGAAGAGCAAACGGTCGCAAATTAGCAGCAAACAGTGTACAAAAACCAGCCAGGGGTTTATGTTCCCGGGAGCAAGTCGTGTCGTGTCGGCCGGTGATAACCGTCTCGGATTCAGGCAAAAGGTTAAAAGCGCTACGGGTTCGCAACGCCGGCAAGACACTGCAGTGGTTTCCGTGCGAGCGCCGCCGGTACACGCGCAAGACACCGGTGCGGGAATTATTGCTCCGAAGCAAACCGAAAGCAAGTTGCTCGGAAAAGATGATTGCAAAGTCAAAAGTGCGGGCAACCGGGTTGGTAGTGGAAGGTTGGGGAGAATATACCTGTTTCCGGTTTTAACGATTGCTAGAGTCAGTAATTAAATTGAGTTTAACGAGAGGATTTATAGAATTTCTAAACTAAATTAATTAAGGATATGGTGTCGTAAAATAAAACACACCGTGTGTCCTTTCCCCGCAAGCAAGACAGCGCAAAGGCTGCCGTGATCGGTTGCTATGGGAGCGGCGTTGAACATAGCACACTCAGCGACGACTACGGTGCTTCGGAAAACTCATGACCTAATGGCAATGCCGGGGCGTATATCCTCGTCTCCAGTGTCCCGTGGGGCGTTGCGTATGTGCGCAAGGTACGATGCGGTGCACTATTGCGACTCTAAGACATCGGCCATCGTCACCGACGTGGCTCTCCATCCACCACCTCCCCCCGGTTTATGGCGAACCGAGTCACCGGAAGTGGCTGAAATGCCAATTTCCTCATTTGCAAGCAGCCGACAACAGCAGCACCAGAAGCACCAGAAGCAGCAGCAGGAAGCCGGTGTTTGACAGGTGCAATCGAGCGTACGCAACACACAGCACTCGACGAAGTTTCCGGACGACGCGGACGCACGGGAGCCATAAACAAGAAAACAATCATTATTGGAAGACGTTAACGCTTTAATGAGGCTGAAATCTTAGATTTAATGAGTGACGGAGCGCCCACGTGCGTTGAGCGTGCGTTGAGTCGAGGATGTTTATGATGGTGGGGAGTGCTTCCCGGTGCTTGGACAGTAATTGGAGACTGTATGTCAACACGGTTGAACGACCACGGGTTCGGGTCCGTCGTTAAGCGCCGGTAGTAATAAGCGTTTCCCTGTTTTCAAATAATCGCCTTGATTGTAGTGATTCCGGGGAAAAAGGTGGCTTTTTCAGGGTAAGATTAGCTTTTGATTGTTAGATGGCAACGCGAAAGGACTCTCGGAGCATAATTCCTGCCCGTTAATTGGTGCGGAGCAATGTTTTCCGTACACCAAACCGAAAACCGTCCATTAGCGACATGCAAATGGTACATCAGTAGCAATCAAGTATTGGAAAGCATCCACAATGATTAAAGCACATTTTTGCAGCACACAAACTGGTCGGTGGTGGCCTTCCCACCGAGAGGTTGTTTGGTTCGTGTTGAGGCATTACTTCCGGCGTTGTTGCTGCTGTCTGAAGCGATTTTAAGTGCCCCATTATAAAGCTATAATTCATGCCAGCAAAACGTTGCGCGTGTTCTCAAACACTGGTTGGTGTGCTGAATGTAGACGGTACCAAGCCGCAGTTGGCTCAATTGTTAGGACCCAGAGAGGGAAGTAACCGTTTGGGACTTGAAGCCGGTTGTAGTGATGGATCTATCTTTTTAAATGCAAAATGTTTAGATTTTCCTTACTGCAACCAAATGGCGGTTTTTCAAGAGTCTGAAATAAAGTATGACTAGAAGGGTGCAGGATAAACAATGCAATAAGTGTAGATACGCGTGTAGATAAATTATTTTATTATTCTATACTCTTGCAGCATTAAATATAAGTTCATTATACTAAAACTAATAAATTTTTATGTTTGCATGATGCCCAATTTACATGAAATAAAGTTTAAAACAGAAACATATTCATGAAAAATCAAAATTATGAATTTTTATCAGTATCACCAGTATTAGACTGGATCCAGCATTACAGTAAAAAAAATTATGTTTTTCTATCCGTTTGGAAAAATCAAAATAAACTACTTTCGAAAAGAAGCTGACTGGTCAGCCTCAATTTTTAACAAAAGAAGGAAGACAAACCCTTTCTTCAAAATACCTCGAGTACACATGTGTATTAACTGTATACATATACGATATGCGCATGTGTGCGTGGTTTTAAATGACTTCAAAAACCATTTTTAAAACCATCAATTTCCAAACCGCAAAATACGTCTCTCGCCGATAAACTAGCTGTCATTTGTCGACCGGGTTGTTTACTTCGTAGCTGTCAGTCAGTCAGTAAATTTGACTGTTATTAATTAGTAGTTCTAGACTCGATCATTGCGAAAATAAACACACTATTTGTACACAAGATTGTAAGTAAACATTTTCTGTAAGTCTAAGTAACACCTTACCTTAGTCCTGCCCTGGTTAGTACCCGAAAGGGAAAAAGGAGAGAACTTCCCGCAATAAAGGCCACAACTCAGCGTTGCTTCTCACTGCACTAGCAGCTACAACAGCGAGAAAACGAAGCTCTTACCTGAAAAGAAAGAAATAAAAGTACACAATCAAAACAAAGACACTAATGAAGGAAAAGTGTCAATTGCGAGTGGGTTTCCCAAAGCCGTAATAGAATGTTTCGATTTCAAAAGCACGACGCCACACTAGCTTCATCGATACGAACGCAAGGAGCGCTGACGCCAGAAACACCCAATTACGAAGATATCACACACCCCCAGCAAAGATTGACTTCTTCGTCGTGGAAGCGGCGCTCTCCGAAAGACGCGAAAGAGGTGAACTTAAATCGTTGGTAATGAGGCAGGATTTGTGCTGCTAGGGGTGCTTTCAGCATGATGCGCTGCTGCTGGCGGCAGAGCCACTGAAATCGATCTTGGGCCGCGTCACGGTGTCTGTGTGTCGTGACACGTTTTCCCAAGTGGTCGCTGCCGGTTGCCAGTGGCTTGCTGTTGTTGTTATAGCTGGCCAATTACGTTCCATCTTTTGTCGTTTTATTTTTCTTTTTGTTCCAGCCCATTGCTAAACGCGATGAGCATGTTCGATGTCACCGCTACGGTTTGGAGAAGAAACCGCAGCCACCGGAATCGGACGGAACAGAGCTTCACGGGCTGTGATGAAGAACAAGTTGGTGTCGCCGCTTATCCATCCTGATGCGCATCTGGTGTTGGTCGGTTGACGCGTCGCGTTACCAGGTGATCGGATGGAAATTGATTTCGTTTCACCTTGCACCATTCCAGGTCTGGTCGTCGACGGATGGAACACACGAACACACCGCTTACGGCCGTGCTGCTGCAAGCTGTCAATCGTCGTCTATCGGTAGAGTGAGCAAAAGGTTCTTCTGTTTCCGACGTTCACCTGGCGTTAAGGAGTGCGAGGTTTTTCCTCCTCATTGCTCATTATCGGGCCGTCGGAAGACATGTCTTCAGCAGCGGTACGAAATCATCACACGACAGAACCTTTAATATACGCTTCCGGTGCAAATGGATAATGGTTAAACGGATTGCACAAAAAAAGGCAGATGATCCAACGCTTAGCCACAGACTGCTCGAATGAGACGGAGCGGATGTTCAGGAAAGTGCATCGGAACGGAGACCAAAGCACGTAATCGTGTCCTCAGGATTTTAGGAGGATACGTTTCGAAGTCTGTGACTTGCCGATGCTCAGGGAAACCGCATACCACCGTGGTGAATGTATGTATATGTGGTGAAAGAGAAATCGTACGGGATAGCTTTCGATATAGTCCTCGTGGTGGAGGTGGAAGTCGTGCTTCGGTTAAATCGTTTCTGCTGCTAGGGTATTCGAAGCAAGTTTGGATGGTGTTAAACGGAACCTTAATAGAAAGCCATGGAAGAATGTTTGCTGCATGTACTATTCGCTTACAAACACGGGCCTATATTTTGCTTGTAAAACATGGAGTTATAAGCACGAACAATATTAGTTTCTTAAAGTTTAAGTTAAGTGATCAACATTTGAACACCAAAGTAGTCAATAGTAGAACTGAATTGCTAGCTACAAAAAAGTAAAAACCTCAACTGCAAACACTCTTCAATGGTTTATGAACCACCCTGTAGTTTTTCCCTTCCGGAAGACGTCTGAGAAGCTGGTTGAAACAATAAACAACACCCGGTGCTTCGGCCTGCCAACAGCTGCCCATCCATCATAGGTTTTCGCTAGTTGTCGCAACGATAAAAAACATCGAGCGGTGGTTTCTGGTTTTGCGTTAATTGTTTAATTTTTCACCACAAACACACACATACGAGCTTACAGAACGGTTGCTTAAAACCGCACCAGCATCAGTGTGCTGGAAGGGTGGGGGATGATTTTTGCACTGACGCACTAAATCTCCCGAGTCGGTTGAACAGCTCGGGAAGAAGTAGGGCTGAGGAATCTTTTATCCGCAGTATCATGCTGTATCGGTGGGGTGGGATTTGTGCAATGCCGTTCAACTGCAGCCGGCGTTGAAGGATGATTGAAACATATGACAATGGGTGACCCAATTATCCTAAAAATATCCTACAAACTGACTAAACGATTGCGATACCGTGGCGAGGCGAGGCAAGCGGTCGGCTGCCAGGAATCGCAAAACGGGTGGCCCACTTGTCATAAATTATTCACCCACAAACCGTACGCTTGCAGCTGGCGCCTCAAGGACGAACATTCCCGGACGATACTCTCGAATGCACGGAGCGAACTGCTTCTCCGGCAGTCAACTGCACACGACTCGCTACGGCTGGTAGATTATGTGCATACGACGCTGGCTGCCGGGCGAGGATGTTCACCTTTTGTGCCACGGACCGGGACAAACATCCCCTGCCAGGGATGAAAGATGAGACCGCAGGAAGAGCTATGGGCGAAAAGCTCTCTTTTGGTTGGAATGAGTTTTTTTTCTTCTCTCCACCAGCACCACCAGCAGTTCTCTTCATCACGGGATGAATGTGGGCCCGTTGATGTTGCTGCTAAAACCGAACATCGTCTACCGGTCGGCCTGGGCGGAGAGTGAAACGAGGATGGGCTGGCAACTGACGGAGAATTGGCAAAAATGGCAGAACATCATCGGCACTTGTACATTCAAATTAGTTACAACACCACTGTTGCTTATGCAGTCCTGGCTGTGTACCGACCTACTACTGCAGCCACTGCTGCTCCTGCTGCTGCTGCTGCTGCTGCTCGTGCTACTCTACCATGCACACACTCGCACGAGGGGAAGGCAAAGATTATTATGCATAAATATTTACAGACTACTCTGGCGTAAAATTGCTTTTGAATATAAAACCTACCGAAGCACAGGGGGGATAGACAGGGTCCGTGTGTACGTTTAGATTGGCCGACACACGCGGAAGAATGTACACCGCACTGCATTTCTTCGTGATTGGCCAACCTTCGGATCCTTCCAGCGGGAACTTCCCGGAAGTAGGGCTTGAAAGCAGCAGCAGGACGATTTGTTTGCGTTAGCTTTACCATCCCGCAACTGCACTGCGTTCTTTCTCGGGCGAACAGGAACACGCCCCGGTACCTTTACGGTAAGGGCACGGTGTGTGATGGTGTGAGTGTTTGGAGAAAACTGTCTTTGCATGCATGATGCTTGGTAGAGAGGGAGGAAGCTCTACCTTCGGGCCGATTTCTGTCAACCGGCGTTGGAGGAGAGCAACATGGCATGGGAAACACAGTAAGCAGTTTAAATCTATTTGAAAGTATCGATTTAATCGATTGTTTGTTTGGTAAATACACTACTGTGCCGGGCTGTGAGCGGGCAGACACGATGACAGAGACGATATGAGCATGGTAAACAGTGGTGTTTCGTGTTTTAGGGTACTAGTGTCGAGCAGGGGTGATTAGATTTAAGTTTGGTTCACGATTTTCCATAATATTTAACTTTTAATGCAGTCTACAGCATTCTCATTTTAAGTTTATGTTGTAATTTATGGGGAATAATCATATATTGTAGTAGGTTCATGATAAGACTTGCATTTTAAATTTTTTGAACAATTTTTCAAAGAGTTTTTACTAGCAGTTCATAAAATTAATAGTAAATAACTGGAGAATTCAGTTCAACCAATTAAAAAATGAAATGTGCACCAAAACTTCATTGCTTACGGCTAACTATTTTGTTGTTTTGTGGTCCAATTTATAAAATAAAAATATTAACTTTTACTATTGTCACACAACAACAGGTCTGGAAGAATTTGTTGTAGTACTTTATTGTGTTTTTCAAAATTGTTTGAGTTTTATTACACAACATGTTTGCTTTACTGATTGCATTTTTAAACTGTTTTGATTGGAAAAACATGTTTATTTATTGTGATTACTATCCCCTTAGGATTGCTTTTTCACAGGTGTATTAACACTTGAAATATTCAATGTTGAAATATTCATAGTTTTATCATTTTTATCGTCAGCTTTGTAAATTTGCTTTTTAAACTATGCCCAACAAAGCTCAAATATTTACCTATTCAGCTATAACGTTTTTAATACATGTAGTTTGTATGCAGCTGGGAATGTTTATGAAAATCACACATTAATGGATTCATGCATAACCTTGAAAATCCAATGAAAATCAACAAAACCTACGTCTTCATTGCTGCCATTATTATGATTTACAATGCAAAGTGGATGCTACTAGACACTTGATTCCATAAACAAGAAGCCTATGGGAGGAAAATTGCATTTGCCAATCGCATTATCTATCCGAGGAATGTTTTAGCAAAGCCTGATTTGTAAATATAATGAACTAGATGATGGATTATGTTGCACGTTTCCGTTCGTTGCTATCAGTGATCAGAAATAAATGAAATCATGGTATTTTGTTAGGAAATTTTCAATGTACATTTAAGGATATTTGTTCAACAAAATAAATTAAATTTATAAAGATTTTTGGATTATAGATTTTTTTAACATCGTTAAAGGATTTTCAAAGTATTTTTTACCATATAAACGATCATTGCAATGTACGTTAAACCACTCTAGCAACTAACACGAATGAAAAAACATCAAATGGGATCATGTTCTCGATTTAACTGCACGCTTGTCCAGCTTCGGTTCCGATGCTCGAATAAGGCGGCATTTTTGCAACAAAAAAAAAATCAAAACTTCCCTTCATCGAAGCACCTTCGTATCCGAGATGCAAAGTGCTTGCTTTTCCGGGCAGTACTCCAGCTAAAGCTATTTAATATCGTGCTCGGAGAAGGATCTTTGCGAATGGTGAAGGAGAACTATAGTTTTTTTTACTTTTTCGTTAGAAGCATTGCTGATCACCATTATGAGGTTGAGTTTAAAATTGGCAAAATTGATACGGAAAACTTTCATCCGCTTGTTTGACCATGCCGGGAAAGAAAAACCAACGAGAGATGCCCGGGTGTGTGATGGCATGTTCGGGTTTTTGGTTCGATCGGCCACGAGCGAGTGTATCGTTTTACCGCCGGCCACATATATGTGTGAGGGAACACAAATAGGAAAACTTTAATGCCCACCCATACACGTACACCCATTCCCCTTGCGGATGCATTCTAGCGATGGGTTTTTAAGCAACTGCAGCAAGCAAACCGACCATTTTCTCCCACAAGTCGGGAGTCGTTTTATGGACGCAACTAGGAAGCCCTTAAGCGATTCCGGCTGCGACGGGGCCGGGGTGGGTGGTGGTGGATTTTCTTTGCTCACTGACTGGCTGCCGGAAGGCACTTTCGGAAGTGCAAAGAAAAGCTGCAGAAAAGCCCCGGAAGCAGCACACATCGAGATTAAGAGATAAAGTTCCTGTTCCCGTCGGCTTCTCCGCATCCGGACTTATCTCCCCTAGCTCCTCCCCCACCCCTCCCTTGGGGGGAAAACTCCACCGTCCCCACCGGTAGACTGGCGCTCACTAAAATCGAATGATTATATGGTTCCGGTGTTTCGGCGGTGTACAAGGCGCAGAACAAGCTGTTTTACGATATGGTCATCGCAATAAAAACTCGGAAATAGTTAAAGTCGGAAGAAATGATTGCATTTGATAAGGTTTTTTTTGCCTCCCGTTCCCCGCTGTTGGATCTTAGGTGCACCGTGTAAGTGCATCGTAAAATTTTATCCGCCAAGGTATGTTTTCGTTGCGCTGTATGTAATCCATCGCGGCAATTCCGTCGTGATCGTTTCGAGGGTGTATGAAGCGGTGTGAAGAGAAGTTTTGTTTTTTTTTATTCGGCAGCTTTTGGAAATTAGAAGCATGAGACGGGGGTGGAGGATAGCTGTAAAGTTTAACGATCACCATTTGCACCCACTCGCTCGCACCGGAACCGCCGGAGGATGTTTTCGAAAAGGAGTTTTTGAGGAGTTTTTTGTTTCAATACTTAGCTAAAGACGCCATGATGGGGTGCATAAAGGCACTCTTTCGGAATGTCTTTATCTGATGGATTACAGTTGGCGAGAGAATTGGTGCTTGCAACAGTAACTCCACGATCGAGTGATGGCGGACGGAACGAATAAAATTTATTTATTTCTGTTTGATTAATCCGAATAATAAAAAATCCTATAAATTGCGCAACAATTTACCATACGAAGAGAAATAGCATGTACGTTTGATTTTGTTTGGAAGCTGATGTGTATGAGTAGAATCAAATTCTATATTAAGCTAATTTGATTCTTATTCAACTTTGACCTAGAATATTCCCAAATCGATGTTAATAAAATATACTTTTTTTTCAATATTAACTATGAAATGAAAGATCTGCTGCGTTGCTTTTTTTCCTATATGGAGGCGCCCAGTTGTTTACTAAAACACGAAAACACAGTCTCACAGAAGTATATGAAAGAATTTTTCAATTGTTTCAAGCTGATGTTTCCTCCTGCTTAGAACACTCGAAAAACGCGAGCGAAGTTTACTCTACCACTAACTCGTGATCAATGTGAAACACGTATTTACACCATATGTTTCAGGCCTGTCGGATGATTATGGCATAAAAGGAAAACAACTATTTTAAATTACATAGGGATAAAAAACCAACGTTAACCATTCTGCAAACTATAATGATTTTTTTCTGAAGTTTATTGTACACTATGCCAGTAACTTATTGGTAACTTATTTCCTCGTTCAATTTCCAATGCTGGTAAATGATTTTACCTGAGCTATTATTGATATGTTTTATTGAGATATTTTATTTTTTTTAATATTTTGATACCACTAGAAACGGGAATCTGTTCACTGTATTGCAATATTGTCCATTTCCAGCTTGGCTTTCAAGAACTCTATTCATATTGATGATTATAATTTGATTGAAAATGAATTGATATTGAACACTTTGAAAATGATTCAATTCTAGGAATGTTTCAAGCGTAGCGTAGGAATGTTGAGCTGCACTCACTTTTAGTTTTTCACTTCCAAAGAATTCATGAGTCGAAGAACGATCAAATTTCTCGTGAAATTAATTAAATATTCAAAAACTGAATACTGAAATATAATTAATAACGGCATGGTTCTTTGAACTATGAGGCTTACATTTTATAGACGGCATCTCTTATTGACATAATTCGAACGACTGAAGCAATAAACAAACACGGAATTGCAATCAGTTGCATGTTAAACATTTTAAGAGAAATTTAATTTAAAATATCCCATAATTGCCGCACAAAAGAAATTGTGATTTCGTTTTGTCTATTTCTTGCCTTTGAAAGTGATCCGCCAAACAATGCATCTCAACCTGCGTGCTACAGGTATTTATACCCATGTCAATAGCGCCCTTTTGTTTGTGCGTGTGTGTGTGTGTGTGGTTATCCTTGCATTATATTTACCCATTGGCTTTAAGAAAATTAATTGCCAACTCCGGTGGCAGCAATTCTCGGTAGATTGTTCATATTAATATGGTCATTGTGATTTTACGTTCGGTGCGGAACGGATTGCGATGATACACCCACCGGCTGGGAGCTTATAACCACGGACAAAGACCTACTTATCGTCCGAAGCGCTTGAGAGCATTCCGCTCAACCCTTTTCATCGCCACAAAACGCCGAAAGGCGCCGTGTTATAATTACGGTAATTAATTATGCCCGAAGAGCTTTCGCTGCGGTCGACACCCGCACACACACACACCTACACACGCCCCACGCATGAAACAAGGATGTGAATCAGATTCACATCTTCGGGCAGGGCGACCGAAGGGCAACTCCCGGGGTTTTCCGTACGATAATGAAGGCTCATCTGCAAACACCAAATTACTTCGCCAGCCAATCTCGGTGACGCCTGGTGCCGGGCTGGTGCCAGGGCTCGTGTCATCATAAATTACCTTCTGGAATGGAAATGCAAGCACTCCTTCCATTTTGACGCCCCGAAAGAAGTGACTCGTAGAGTCGAGAAATGATTATGATGGCTTATATTATGATATTTAAATAAAAAAAAATTAATCCTCTCAATCGGGGCGAGAGCCGCATGCCATGCCCTTAGCCGGACGGGAACGGGCACCGAATGTAACGAGTAAATCCCACCGGAGTGTGCTCCCACTGTCCCCGGGGGTGAGGATGCGAAAATCTCACTCTCCCTAGGATGCCACCGGAAGCTAAGGCGGACGAAGCAATCGACCGTAAAATATGTACTCCTCCCTGGTGTGATAATCTAGATTCTCATTAATCACTCATATCCTCCAGCGGCCGAACGACCAACGACTCGGGGCCGGACAAAAGTCACAAAATTTTCGGATGAAAACAAATAATTCTCTATCAACGGGGCGGCTGGAGGGAAAGGACAGCTCTGTTCGCTATCTCCAGCTGACCGAAGGATTGTCGACCCAATTTTGGCCTCCATCAGGTCCGATGATCTGGAATGCTTTGGCGGTGAGTGTGAGTGCGTGTTTTGTGCTGTTGTCCTTGTTGCTGTAGCCTTCGGTAGAGCAAGTTCTTGTTATCTTCCGGTTTTTTTTTCTCCCTCTGGCCGCACCCCGAATGATTTCGCATTGATGGAGAGCATTCACTTCGGTGGGCGAGCAGCAATGGCAGAAGAAACCGGGGAAGAAATTAGTTTCCAAGAACATTATTTATATCGCTTTTCGAAGTTGATAGAGCTAGCCGGGAGCCGGAACGGATGGACCGCGTGCGTTTCGTGCGATGTCCGGCCCGTGCAGCGCTGTGACAGCCGGAGTGGACATAGACAGTCGGCAAATTTATGGCTTTGTTGGCAAATTATTAAAATGGATAAGGGCGAAAGTAATTTGCTGCCTGATGTTTCACGTTCACCGGTCAGAGTGGGGAAGTTGTTTGTTGGATATTTGAGTAGGTTCTGGGCAGCGCGATACGCATCGCCGAATGGGTGGGTACCAGGGCGGGCGGGAAGTTTTCCGGTTTTCCCGCTCCGAATGGACAAAATTTGGGAAGATGTTTGCATAAGATAAAGGTGGACAGGGTTGGGGCTGGCGATGTGTTTTCAATTTGGTATTGTTTAATAATGAACCAAGTTTTCTTCTAACAAGTCAGTGGTTTAGAATCAAGGATAAAGAAAATAATAAATTAGGAAAGCATTTGTCAACTTACGAAAAATTTCACGGTAAGAATGAAAACGTTTCAAAAGTGAGCAATCATTCTTTTGTGACCCAATGTTTGCTCATGCATTACATAAAAGATGATTCATTAATGTATATCATACGATTAACATGTTCAGTTTCATATTAAATGAAATTATTCATATAACTATTTGCTTATCAAAAAAATGCGTTAAAAAATTCTCTAGAATTATTGCGCAAAGTAAGCACAAAAGTAAGCATAAAAAAAACCTTAGCACAAAAAAAAATCAAATTGCTTCTAATGAACTGAATAGAAAAATTTGTATGGAACAAAATAGAATAATTTGTTTGTTTATAAGTTAATTGAATAAAAACTGTTCATATAGTGTTATATAAACATAATAATTTCATATCGTTCTACTTTCTATACTTCGATTCGATACTAAGGAACCAGTTTTGCTAGATGTTTAATTTTTGTAAACATTTTATATCAATTTCAACGTAATATTAAGACACTTTTGAGGTAGGATTGAGTTGTGTGATTGAAATGTTTTTTTTTTTTGGCAATTTACTTCTTCAAATATAGCAAAGATTGCATTTATTAACATTAAGAATAGGTTGATCTCAGTTTACAATTTAAACTCCGCTTCCAAAGTTATGAGACGTTAAGAACTGATCCAGCAAACAGGAACCATAACACTGCAGTCCGTCGTAATTCCTTGATAACACGATTTTTTGCATGTGCCCGATATTCTCTCTTACATGTGCCCAAGTCCATACGAACGTCGTTCACAAACCGTCGAGCAAATAAAAGTCCTACGACGAGAACCACAATCCGTCCGTGGAGAACATGGAGAACAAAATCGGGGAAGCAAAAAAAAAGGCACAAGCACAACTTCACACCGGCGGAAGTGACACCCACCGCCGAGCTGCCCATATGATGTATGGTGTTTCGTGTACAGGAAAAGAACTTCTGAGGTTGGCAGATCTACATCATGTCGTCTACGGCACACTCACATTCGTACACGCACAGTCCGATCGAGACAAATGATGGACAGGACGGTCCGTCCATCCGGGGCGGGTGGCTTACGGAATTTTGCCTTTTTTTTTGTTGGATTGGGCTCGAAACAGGAGGGAACCGTGGTGGAAATGATGTTGAAGTTTGGTCCTGCATGTCCTGCAAAGGATGGCATTGTCGTTGGTGGTGGCTTCGGTTCTGGCAGTGAATGTACCATCGGTACATGTTATCCACTTCCGGATGAGGCGTTTGCGGATGGCAGCCGTCGTAGACACCGTCGTCAGATGATCCACCGTATGATTTAGTGCTCGGTCCGATGGATGCAGGAAGCGGGCCGGCTCGAGCCAGGAAATGAAGGTTTCTTTGACGACAAAATGATCTAGAATAACAGCCTCTTTGTGGTGTGGAATAGAACTAGAGTGAAAATGCGTGAACCAACGCTCGAAACGGTACGATTGAAATCAATGTAATGAAATGAAATGTTTGCTTCATTCGCGTTCTTTACCGGGTTCAATAAATATTTGTTTGCTTCGGATGGAAAATTCCACCCGATTGTGTGCGGCAATTTGGAAAATCTCAAAATTAAATAATTAAAATTTGCCAGCAACCGAATCCGGACCGCGTTATTAATTAACCAACTCGTTTCATTGTTCGATTCACGGCGAAAGCGCACAAATGCATGGAATCGTACGTAGTTTTCTCCTCTTTCTTTTTTCCCTCCCAGCCCACCGGGTCGTATTACAAGCCACAGCAGGCAAACATTTATGGGCAATATCATTGCAGCGCGTTAAACCAACACAACGCACCCAGGTAACAATCGAACCGCGTCGCATAATTTCGATCCATCGAAATCCCACCGAAACAAGCAAAACATAAAAAAGCGTGCTCGTTGCGGAAATAGTTGCGAAAAACATTATTGGCCCCCCGAAATAATACCTCCCCAAGTGGGGGAAGGGTCACACACACCGGTGATACAAAGGTAAATATGTGCGTATGTCGTAAACCACTGCCAGCATGCATAATGAATGCGTGACGGGACGGAACAAAATAGTAGCGACACGAGAAATGAAACCGAACCGGCATGGTTGGCAATTGTTTATAAACCGATACGAGCCCTGCTGGTAATGTTGCGTTTGTGATGGTTGTAAGCTTATTTTGCGAGGAAGTGTGGTGGTGCTATGGCTACCGGCTTGTACGCCTCTGGATGTTTTGTTTAAATGTTTTATTTTATTGCACTTAAAGCGAATATGTTTTAAAATACACTGTGAGACATTTTAAATGTATTTCATATCGAATAATTATGTACCGGCTTTTGACGGTTAAAGCAACCCCTTATTATACTAGTTTTGCTCGTTGAAATTATACAAAATTCATGTTGAATTTTCATATAAAAGATAATTAAAAAAAGAAGATTTTTTGCGCTACAACGCTCAGTGCGCAATAAGTTATTATTCATTCTCACTATTTTTAAAATTCGCTCAAAAAAGCTACAGCAACAGTCAACGCCATTGATCATTAAAAAAAGTATGTCGATAATTAATTTAAAAATAAAGCCTTCTTTATGCCACAAATAATCATTGCCTTGGTAAATGCAGAACATTACCGTGAATTAAATAGCGTTTTGTTTTTATATGAAACGTGTAAAACAAAAGGCGGAAAATTGTTTTCTCATTTGTAGACGTTAAATTTCAATCGATTTTTAGAGCGAAAGAGAAAAAGAGAATGAGAGCTTGAACTAATAACACATTGGATTAATTAATTGTTAAACCTCTGGCGAAAATTATGTGTTTTAAGAACATTTTTGTTTACAAATCAATGTATTGTACAATACACCACCAAACACACAATCTGTATAACTCTCAATTTAGCCCACGTTTAATCGCTCAACGCCACCTCCAATATCCTGAGCTTCTGGCCTGATCGAGAGTGTCCGAATTATTTTCATTTCTCTTCATAGATACACCGCACCCGAGCTTGTTTGAAAAGTTGTTTGGTAATTTACACACGCCATCGAAGGGAACGAATCGTATCGGGTTCGAGTGCCGCAACCATGCAAGGATGGCCGTTGCCGACGTTACGAGCATTTATAATATCGAAATTCATTTACCAGCAGCGTTCACGCGAAACCCCGTACGACCAGATGCGTCCACGTCCAGGCAACCGAAGCGAAATTTTGTTTTCCTACAATGTGCAGCCCGCGATTGGGCCCGGTCGTACTACAGGGGGAAAGGGATTAGATTGTTTATTAGAATATTGTGCCCTCCCAAAGCACAATGCGTGTCCGTATCGGGTCGGCAGCGTTTTGGTGAAGAAATTGCGTAGCCTTTTGTAGCAACGAGGCCCACCGGCTCATAAACACCTCCCGGGTCTGCACCGTGCACGGGGTGATTCCCAACGGACAACGGCAGAAATATGTTGATAGGGCAGGGCCAGCTGAAAACATCATCCCCCGGACTAGACCCACATTCGCGCCTCGAACAAACGGTCCTATTTGCGGGTGCTAAATCGTATCATACGATGGTGAAATGTGGAGTTAAGCCTCAAACATTCGCAACCCACCCGTTGCCTATCTTTTCCACATTTCCAACAGCGACGGCCATTGTGACGGCCACCCCGAAAACACGGGCCGTGTGGCGCTGGAAATTGTGTGGAAATTTTCATTATTTCAATCCGGCAGACTATCGCGTGGTATATCTCTGCCCGGAACATAGTTTTAGCAGACCCCATTCATCCTATTTGCGCTCCGTTTGGCAACGGGAGACATGTGGCAGGGACCGCTATGCCCTACCACCGTATGGGGCCGATGCAAAATGAAGCGAAAAATTCTAAACCCATTCCCATATCACCAACGCCCGATAAGCCGATTTGTAAATTGTACTGCTAGTCGCGACCACCGCGAAGTACCGCGAGCGAATTGATCAGTTTTACGGTGGGCGACATGGTTTGGAACACAAAATCTGACCCGTTTGCTGGTGGAGCGAATTTTGGAGCATTTATTCGAACCGGATTTGTGAGCGATTTTGTTGAGATTCCATCTGGTGATGGGTGAAGTGAAGCGACTCATTATGAGGCGCGCGATAAAGGGGAAAGATTCTATGGACGTATATTTGGAACGTTTTTGATAGAGTTTAGTGATAGAACTTTGGCTGTAAAATTTGAATAATTAAGTTAAATTAAATTTTCGGAAATTTCGAGTTCAAGTTCATGATAGTTTTTCCAGATCAAATGAATGGTTTTAAGATCCAGTGGAAATGAAATGTGGTGATTAAAATAAAATACACGCTCGTCTAAAAATCAATACTTTTTTCGCTTTTTTGCAGCATAGGAAAAGTTCATGAGCTTATGATGTTATAAATATTGAGCTTCAAAACTTTTTCAAAAGTAAAAAAAAATATTCTAATAATTATCCAAACATAATAATGATCAAGAGAAGAATGATACACGTTTAGTAAATTAGGTAAACGTTTCGTTAATTTTAGGCAAACTCTTCTCACTTTACCTTTCATAATGGAGATTTTTGCAAAATTTAATGGGATAGCAAAACCAATCTTGAAATATTTTTTATGAAATTAATATGTCTCGTAAATTTATGCGAAATTCGTTTTTGTATTCCTTACACTAATCTTCAACATTAAATTCAAGCATTTACTTGAATTTAAATTTACTTGGACATGTCGATGCTATGTGAAAGGATATGGAAGATGGTTTGTAAAAGAGTGTACAGTCATTAAATTAAAAAAATTGCACACAGCGCAAATGTGGTTATCACAATCTTGTTTTTTATTTATTTTTAACAGCATGTTAAATTGGGCTAAAAAATTTACTAAATACATGCTCTTACGCCCGAACCATAGCCATGTTCAAACACTTTCAACTCCATTTGATAAATGTGTCGAACCTCTTTCTCTAAAGCGGTCAGTTTAAGCGAGGTACAACCCGGGATCGAGCTGTAAACACTGCTGGAAGCCAAGAGGAACGAGTTTGGCAAAAACACAAATCGAAATTATGTTTCGAAATTCAAGCGAGCGTAAACGACGCAAGCACCGCAAAAGGTACCGGCGAATTTCGGCACTCGGGAATGCGAGAAAAGCTAATCAAGCCAGCCACGAGATCCGTCGCGGTGTTACAAACATTGGGGACGTTACAAACCTCGCAACTCCCTACCCTCCACCCACCCAGGGCAGATCAAAGTGAACTCGTTCGGCGTTTGCTCGGTGTGCGAATTTCGAGAAAGACGATCATCATCGGTGAGAGAATCACCTTTTGGCGTTGCGGGCGCTTGTTTGGGGTTGGAGTTGGATTTAAATTTTATTCTAAACCTTATAGTCGTGTCTTTAATGACGATGGAAAACACCCTTCTCATCGGATGTTGGTGGGGAAGGCGAGGGGGTTGGGAGAACGTCAGGAAAGAACACAGAACCGATCCGGGAATGTGTTTATGTGCTCGCGTACGCGCATACGTGCGCTTTGTGTACGGTTCACCGAACAATCTCTGTTAATCATGGGAAAATGTTTACATTTAATCAATTCCCGGATTGAAAAACCAATTACAGAACGAGGACGAGGAAGGGGAAAGCCCTTCACCCCCACCGGCAATGCTTCAAGCAGCCAATGAGTCTTGTGCTCGCGCGTTTGTGCGATTTTAAAGCTGAGCTGAGTTAATCACCTGGAAATTACGGATGCTTCCCAAAATGCATTTGAAGCGACAAACGGTCATCAATTGGGTTTGATTTCGATCTCGCAGCACCGTAATGACCGGGAACGAGCATGGTTTTTTTATATCCATGCCGTCCGAACCGACATCGAGCTGCAAATATGAAACCGCCAGAAATTAAAACTCAACATCAGGCCAACATTTGCCGCTCGATCGCTGCTGTCCATCCGGTAAAGTTCGCGTTCCGTTTCAATGCTTTGCCAAATAAAAGTGAAATGTGAAACAATATCAAACTCCCTTCGCACGGGGTAAAAGGGGATGAAACGCGTGCGATGAATGAGTTTGCGATGCTACTTTTTTTATCTCCTCTCGAATCGATGGCTACTCCGATGTGAAGTGCGTTCTCGTCGAGTATGTTTGGTTTATGTTTATTATACTCGTCATTGGCTGTAGTAAATATGCGCAAAAAGTTGCATCATTATCCGCTGCATTTACATTAGCGTTTTTTTATTTCTTTCTACAGCTACTGTCAAGGATCTATTGGTGCGCTTTAAATTGACCAAATACACTTGCATTGTTTTTAAATTGGAACATCATATAAAGAATATGAGGTGAAATTTATGTTTTCCAGTCACTTATTAAGAATCCGAAGGAAAACGAGGGAATGATTGTAGTTAAGTGGCATGAATATTTGACACAATATTCGTGTTAGAATTATTTTATTCTTGTTTTTTTTTCGAAATAATTTTATGGTTCTTTAGCTCGTTTATATTCATTCATACAAATTAAAGGGTTTTTACATTGTAAAATATTTTATTTTTACATGTAAAATAATATATAACTTCAATAACTTCAATGATAACTTCAAGATTCAATATCAACCTTTGTGTGCTGATTAAAATATTTATCCAATGTAGCAATTATTATTTGGATATGACAATTGAAAAAAAAAAATTGTCCCAGTTTCAGTCCATGAAAAAAATGAAAACCAAACATGATTAATATATACAAGCATTTATGAAGCGTTCCCTTCCCAAATGCAACAATACAGCTCCATGACCCGAAAATAAACAAAATTGAATAACAAAAAATCGTGTCAAACGCGAAGCCATTGTACTTGGTGTAACGATCTCAACAATTAGAGCATAAATTCGCACGGCATCAGTTCAGTGCCCGAGGCTCGCATAAGTTGTTTGCCCGTACATACTCACCCTGACCCAGCGGGAGAAATCTTTGCCGAGAAAAACGTCCCGGAGCGATTTAATATGCACGACACAGCGTCCGTGTTTCAAGTTCAAGGATATCATCGACACGGGGGCTAAGCTGGGGTAAAATGTGTGTTTGTGCGTTTCACAAACGCGTGCAGCACGTGTAAGACAAGAGGAAGAAAACAAAGAAGCCCCCGAAAAAAAAGAGAGAAATACATCACATCCTTTTGGGTTTCTATAGGAACACAGTGGTGCGATTACCCGCGAGGGAAAAGCTTTACACGGGACAAAACAATCGGTGTCAAAGTTATTCCACCGAAGAACGGGCGCTATCATTGGCGCATTCGGACGACGCCTTCGAAGCGGTGGAGTTGTGGCATGCAAATCCAGCCGGGGGGTATTTTCCCATCCTTTGCCGCGAACGAGCGACCAAGGACCTGCGCTTGTACGGGTGGGATTTTCATCCCACTGTGTAGTTCGAGGACATGGAAACAAGGCAGCAGCAGCTTCTGGTGGCGGGACTGAAGCGCGGTTGGAGTTTATACTGTGCCGGGAATGTTTATTAAAATATGAACCTCCTGCGGTGCTTTTCACAGTCTCTCGCACGGACGAAACGGACCGGCTGCCCATGGTGACCGAGGATAAAGTGGTGCAAAAAAAGGGGACGTGTATGCATAAACGAAAATCGCCGCTAGGAAATAAAACAAGCATGAATGCAAATATTATGACATCGATTGTAATAACCATTAGCGGCACTCAGACACACACACACACACTCACTCATTCGCACACAAAAACCACTGTCCGGGTTGCCCGGGACCAGCGAGAAACCAAACTGAGCTTGGAGACTCGGTTTTGTATCGAGTGTGTATTTTTATGTTTTTTTTTCATCTGCTTTTTAATACCGCGCACAGTTTGCTGAAAAGGGGTTGCCGTCGGTTGGTTTTTCTCCTCCCGTTGAGGATCATTTTTCGTCCGATTTTACCCCGTTGAATTCGTGCAGTGTCTGAAGCTGGGGAGGGTTTTGAGGAACGACACAATTATGTGTTCTTTGCAGCACAATTGTGTGTAAAGGTGAACGAATGAAGTATGAAAATACGCGACTCTTGTTTGTGTTTGCATCGTTTAAAGAATTTGAAAGGTTAAAATGTGAACAGAAACAACGTATGGAAGAAATGATAATGCATATGAAAATTGAGACTAGTTGATAAAATAGTTAACTTTTCATCAAGGGAAAAGACAAAAGATTACTATTTAAATAAAATCTTTGACATCAATGCAAAGAAGTTTATTTTTCATTTATGATTGATTTTTTAACAAATTGAATGAAAATTGAACAAACAGTTTTAAATGTTATTCCTTCCTCATTATTTGTAAGATACCATCCAGCATCTGATGCAATATTTTAAGCTTCAACAATGGTTTATAATTGTTACGTAATGTAGCAATTATTGTTTACTGTAAAAAATCAGCGAAATCTTAAAGTGATAAAATTGCGTAAAATGTTAAAGAACACCTTTTTTTCAACCTGTGGTCAAATCTTTTCACACCGAAAAACTATACCATGATTTACTATAGTTAATGGAAATATATATTATATTTTATATTATGTTATATTTTTATATATTTTTACGTGGAGCAAAAAGATTGTAGAAGTGTATTCTTTCAATTATTAAAATTTCATATAACCCTAGAAAAGCCGAGCGATTATCTCATTTACAGAACCAACCTACCACGTTGTTTTTTAAATAATACATATCAGGAAATTTGATAATTTAAAGAAACATGAAAACATAAAAAAATCATCAAATAAAAGCTGCAAATAGTCTTCTAAATCACGCTGCAACCATAGTAAGCACCATTTGGTTTTAATTAGCTTAATGTGGTACGAAGTTGAAAATTGAATCCCGCTTATTGGAATCATTGGTGATGCTTTCGAAATGTGCAACCATGTACTATTCTTATCTGATTAAAATCCTATTAAGCACCATTCAACTGCAATGCCTTTTCAATTCATGCAAACGCTACCCTCCCATCGGCCGGCATTACTTAAATCAGCGCAACATAACCTCAATGGACGGTAGAGCCTTACAAAACATTCAATAAGGGATGGGGTGAGAAAGAGAGGAGGAGGGGGGGGAGAGTGTGGAAGGGATTAAGGAAACCATGAAAATGCAATCAGATTCCGACACAATGCCACCACGCCGGCTATCAAAGTGCAACAGCCTGCCAGTTAACAGGCACCTTGGTAATAGTTTTCCATGAGGTCATGAAAGAAAAGTCCGGCAGTGCCGGGCGGATGTCTATATTCTAAAACCAGACTTACCACTTGTTGCAGCGGTGATTCGCAGTGGATAATGGAACTTATTCGAACGCACCGTAGCGTGGAAACAAAACGCTCGCACGTAATGGGATTGCTGCTATCGCGTCCCGATGCGAGAAGCTATCGTGCAGTCTGTGGAACGAGGAAGTAATGCATGCGTGATGGTGTTAAATAAAGAGCCTGACAGGCAGCGAGCATCATCGGGGTATTCATCATCCAAATCCCATTGCACAGCGTTGACAGAAGGGCTGAACGCCAGAGGCCAGAATCACTGCACAGACTTGCATCATGATGATCAAACCAACCATGCCCTCAACATCCGGTTGACCGATTTTCGAAAGCGATCGGCCCCTAGCGAAAGAAAACACGTTTGAATCACTCTAACCATGCGGTTGATCTCGCTGGAGCCGAGCTCGCACCTTCTGACGAACCCAATCCACGATAGGGAAATTAATTAATTAACTTCGAAAAAGTGGACGATAGGTGAATGCTGTGATTTGGCTGTGCAGCTCGCCGGTAGAATGAACCATGGGACGTGAGCCATAATGAGCAAAAGTCAGGTATGTTTTTCATTTAGGTGTGGTTGCGTAAGAAGAAAAGAGGGGATTTTAGATGTATTTTAAAGAACAACGCCATTTTGTGACTTATTTTTATGGTAAGTTGAGTGAAAAACTATCCTTAGGCAGGATCAAAAGGAGACGCGAATAATTCAATTGATTTATCTACCATGCAATTGTTGTTTGGTTAGAAGATATGGTTATTCACAGTTCAATTACAACTGAAAGTTGTGCACAACGATAAGGAAATAATTTTTAATTTTCATCAAAATAATCATACCAAAATCAAAATTGGTTTAGTATGAATGAGCTTTGAATGAGCTAATGAACAAACTAGAGATGAATTTATCAACACTGAAACAATTGTATTCACATGAAATGTTAATGAAATTTTTACAAAAATTTGGCTTTAAAATGCTAAAATGGAATCATCAAAATTCTTTGCTATTGAAATTCGCAGATTTAAAAAAAAACATTATTTTGATTTATATATTTCTTTACAAATATCATTTCAAAATAACATTAAAAAGGCATGGGAAGCCAAAGTGAAGAAATTGTCCCGAAAACCGCTAAAAAAAAGTACGAACATTATCGAGTCACCAAAAATACTGACAATCTGCTTTCCCATAATTTCAAATTTATGTGAATCAAATAGCTCTAAACACGCAAAACTCGTAGCAAGTCACTTCAACACGATGTACGTAATCGAAAAAACGTGCATATATATGTCAAAAAATAGCCACTTTAAACAACATTATTTCTGCAATTACCTGTTTTCTACTGCTCACTGCGTCATGCCACTTGACATGTGAAAGATGACCAACGTCTGGATTCTGATTTGTTTCTGCTCTGCAAACCGTTCCTAAAGCGGATAAAAATTCTGCGGATAGTCTGAAATAAAAGAAAGCGAAGGATGAGAAAAATGAGACGATTATAATAATCGCAGTTGATAAGAGTGCACGTGTCAATGTTCCAGCAGTACAATCGAGCGCCATGCTTTTTTGTTCAACATTCGTTAAAGTTGGTTCCCGATCGAATTCAATAAGTCTGACAATGGGAGGGTATCAATTCGCAAGCTAAACAATAATCCCCTTCCCGAGCTGCGCGCGCGGTGCAAACGGCGGGGAAAACAAACATAAATACCGTCGAGCATCGGGCAAATGCGACATGAGACGTTTGATCGACCGTGAGCAAGAGTAAACACTTTAACCTCTTTTACGGGAAAACCCGGGGATGTCCGACGGGCGTGCTCGAACAGGACGAATGTCTTAGGTTCGCCTTCGAGTAGCCACCGTGCGTCGCGTCAAGAGCTTTTCTTGGTTTCTTCGCCCGTGTATCGAATGGTATTGATTTCATCTGCTTGCATAGCCGCTTTTTTCTTCCCCATTCCATTTTGTTTGCTATTTTATTGCGTGATGGCGCTTGCTACACGGTGGAGCGATAGATAAATCTAGATCCTTTTTCCTCTTCCACCACCATGTGCAGCCGGACAAATGGAGCACCGTCTCCAGGAACTACCAACACCCTTCCAGCTGCCGTCCCGGTGAAGACTAATGGCCAGCGATATAAATCAGCGAAAGCAGCGTCATCAGCCAAGACGAATGTTGGACGCAATGTCGATGAAGCGAATTTATTGTCTACGCTGCGGAAGAGGGCTGTGCTACGAAACAAACTGCCAAAACGATGTTTGGTGTCCGTTTGGTACGCTCGTTGCACGTTTGTATGTTTTTGTTTAATTGTAAAACTAATGCGATATTTTTGTATCGTCAGTTACGAGCGGATAATTAAGCAGAGCAAACAAATTCTCTTCATACAGATCCGACAGTTTACAGCATCAAGTATCCAGGATAGTTTTTTTTTATTATTTGTTTAAGACAATTAGTGAGTTTGAGCTTCCAAAGCAATTATTTATTATAAAAGTTTCCTTTTAGACAAAATTTTAACCAAGAATTTTACACTTTTAGTTGATGATTGATTTTGATTTCCATTAATTATTTCTTTCGGTGGACCTTGAAAACACTTAAAAAACGACGATATTGGACGCAGCTAACTTAAATAATGCCACCAGATGACGAGTCCCATACGCTATTCTTCTGCACGAATTATGCATGACCAGCGAGTAATAAAAATACCATGCAAACCATGAAATTATTCATGCAAATGGATGACGTGTCCTAAATCAAGCGCCCAAATCTCAACTCAACCGGGGTAAAGAAAATGCGCCGTATCTGCATCGAAATATGAAGCATCAGAAGCTCGAGCGTCGATGAATTCAAATGCGGTGTCCATTAATCATCATCAGGTTTTAATATATCCCCGTGCAAATGCGGACTACTGTCCGTGGCTGGAGTGGCGCCCGGTCGTGTAAGGAAAATTGTTTTCATCTAATTCCTGCAGGAACTCGAGCGTATCCGACGCTTCGTCAGGCTACCGTTCTGCACCTTTCACCAGAACAGGTACCACGTATTGTGGATTTTCTCGTAAGCATTTCACCTAGGGCACGATTGTTTGATGGTTCGAGCAAACGTTTCCACATTGGGACGGGCGTTGGTCATCATCCGATGCTAAAACGTTGGTGAATTTTATTTTTTTGAGCGATGTGGGTTTGTTTGTGGCTTTGTGGAGGGATTGGGAGCGGTATCAACATTCCGTGCCTTGTGCAAAGGAATGCACACAAAGAAATAATGGGCCATGGCTTGTAGGGTGAGCAAGGTTGAGTTGGAGCAACGCAAAGATTTTCTGCCACGTGAGTGCGCAATTTTCCCTAATGATAGTGGGGCGTTTGGTATTGTGCGATGGATTTGAGGTTTTTATTTAAATTTGATGAATTACGTAGCATTTGGACTTCGCAAGCAATGTTAAACGCCTCAGATGTTAAAGAGCATCATGATTAAAGAGGTGCTGGTTGTTGTTAAAAATGTCTGAGAAAATAATCAAATCAAACAAAAGAATCAAACCGAAAACATAAATTTAAACATATTTCACAAATTAATACAAAATTGATAAAAATGAAACTTGTTTTGAAATTTTATTTTGAAGCAATTTATTGTAAAATTATAAAATCTTTACCATGAGATAAATACTCCACTATTAAAAGTGACGTGCTTTCTATGTGATTTTTAATGATTAAAAGGAAACAAACGTTTACCTTAAATAATCGCACACACTCCAGTAACGTGATTAAAGAGAAGGAAAGTGCTAAATTGGCAGTTATTTCTGTTCATCACGGCAACATCAATTATATGTCCAAAAGTTCCAAGCGGACCTATAAAGCAAGGACTATTTTGAAAATGTCAGCAAAATGTTGAAGAGGTTAAGTTTGCCAAAATCGAAGAAACCTTCTTGCAAGATTGCTCTCACTGACTCCGAGGCCAATGCCACACAAAAAGTTCCGAATCGGCACAATCTGGAAAGATTTTCCGCAAAAATTAATGAACGTGCACTCGACCACGGTAGGCCCTTCAAACGAGCGGTGGATCTGAAAGCAGGAAAAAAATCTTGCACGAAGAAAGAACACCCATCTTACGCGTCTGGCCTGGCGGAGGAATCGAAAATCTTTTCGAGTGGTTTTTCGGCACAAGCAAATCAATTAATCTTTGGACCGGAGTTTTCGATTGTTTTCGGACCGACACCGGGTGACAGAAGGGAAGCAAGCGGATCGGAAGAGAAATCGGTGGATGGAAATTGATTGTTTCGATTTTCTGCATCCGTTTTCGCGTTGATCCGTACCTTCGTCTCCTGCAATTGGATTTTTCCGTCGATGGTGATGGCGTGTCGAGTGGGTATTCGACAAATCTATTTGGGTCAGGTGGTATTTGGGTTGGTTTATTATAATTAGTGATCGATTTGTGTGGCGGAAAGTTTCTCAAAGGCAAATGAAAATCATTTAGAAAGGTTTTAGTGTCATTCATGAGGCAAACCCTATAATTTACAACATGGAATAAAATCGACAAAGTAATTATTAAAAACATGAATTTTGAAAAAAGGTAGAAATATTCTATAATGAATAAACCATACAGAAAACTCAATGTTAATCGAATAGAAAAAAAAACAATAAAAAATCTGATAATGTAATACCAACATGGTAAATTTGCTCTAAAACATAGCAAAATATAATATATTTATTCTTATCATGGCTTATTTTTCGTTAATAAATTTGATGTATACGATACCTATGAAAGAAAACGTCATCTTGTAATAATAATCATCTTCTATGATTCATATCAATCATATTCTTAACTTTTACAAGCAGAATTAGAAAACTAAGCAGCTTTAATGTAAAGTGTCTTTGTTAAGTATTAGAATTAAGTGACCAAAATATGTCAGTACACTAAGCTTCAAGTAGTAAGCGAATTATAAAGTAAAAGCGATTAGCCGTCGTACTGCCTTTTCAACGAAAATTGGCCACGACAACGAAATCACACAAGTAACTTCGGCTGAACTTTGTGAACTTCTGGACCGACGACAACTACCAACTACCAGGAATTGGTTGGTGCTGCAATCAGTGCCATCAAAAACACCATCGTCGATTGTGTTCAACCGCTCGCGGTACCTCCCAAGAGACGGAAACCCGCCATTCGATTCTGCAACTGCAAACTGCTGTCAGTCGCTCGTCACATCGTATCCCTCCACCGGAACCGTCGAGACGAGACGAGAGTGCTCGTTAAACTAATTAATATTCATGATGTAAAATGGCTCGAAAAACGGACCGTGGCCGAAACGCTCCCGACGATGCGGCAGACGATCGGAGACCGTCACAGTCACCACCGTCCAGTGGCACATTTCGCGACCTGACAGTTCGGTTAACGTGTGCCCGGCTGCCGAATGTGTGCGTATGTGTGTCTGACTGCATCGCTGAATGATTGGCACCAAGGCACAAGGGCCTTTTGAGAGCAGACACACACACAAAAAAGGGAATTCTTTTGGCAACACCGCTCGCCTGCTTTGGATCTGGTGTCTGATGTCCTTTATTGACCATCGAATGACGATCGAGCTTTGTTTTTTTTTTTGGGTCTCATCTTTTCGGCTCATCATTTAGGCTCACTTTGCTCTCACTCCTCGCTCTGCCTCCCTTTCCGACCCGCGTGCGAAATCAGCGCCCGGTGGTTCCGGGATTGAATTTTATTGAAGTGGAAATAACTTGATTAACTTAATTGAATTGAAATCGATAGACGTTATTTTCTCGTGTTCTGGCCGGTCTCTCCTCCGCTTTTTTGCCATCTTCCACCCATCAATCGGGACTGCAATCACATATGCACAACGCACATACACACACACACACACACATACACACTTGTGCACTTTTGTGTGCGGGCAATGGTCCTTGACGTCGTTATTACCCACGTCGCTCTGCCACATTTGGTGCACTTGCAGCATCGTGCACTGCCCGGGCGCAGCAAATGGTTCTGTTTGTCTTCCTTTCGTTTCGTTGATTGTTCCCATCCCGTATTATAGACACGTATTGTGTTGCCGGCAGGGAAAGTGTGCACGGTGCCCTTCAAATAGAAGGGTTTGCTTGTTTTTTTGCATTTCAATCGTTTGGTTTCGGTGGTGTCTATTTGGGCGATGATTGGTGTGTTCTGTCTCGTTTGGAGCAGGACGATCGTTTACTTAATGGAATGACGTTCGGATCCGGTTCGATTTCGATGCCGCGTGATGAATTCGATCAATAAAAATATGATGCCAATTAGGTGCGCCGTATCGAGTGGGTGGAGTGCGTGTAGTTTAATATTAGTTTATGGATACGCTTGCCGGGGATTATGAGTGATTTTTTTCCACGAAATTCAGTGATATATTGCCCTAATTTATTTATTGCCGTCACGAAATTTTAAACTGTTGATGTTGAAACTATTGAATTTATTTAAAAGTTAATGAAAGTTGTTTTGTTATATTTATTTAACCATTTAATTTCCAAAATTTGTGATTCTTAGCACAAATTTCGATGTGAAAAGACATCAAAGAATTTTGTAATTTTTTAATAGTTTTCATTAGTTTAGAAAAAATCGTTTCATGGTTTATCATTTTCTTAGTTAATATTAGTTAATCTTAGTTAATTAACGTTAATCTGTTAATCTTAGTTAATCTGTGACAAGATATCAAATAGATATAATATTTCTATTTTAAAAATGTTATTTCGAGTTTGAGATTTAATTTTGTATATCATTTCAATTTTGAACTATGTTTTATTTAATAACTGCAAAAATTTTAATGCTGTTCAATAAAAACAGTTGCAATGCCAAACCCATTTGAGCAGTTTTGTTTATAAAAAGAAGAAATCGAGGGAATCAAATAGTAAGAGTGGCTATGGAATGGTGTAACAATGTTTAAAAGTAGTCACTCCGTGGAAAAATAAATTGGAGAGTAGTATTTATTTTAGTAGTCGGCTTTGTTAAATTTCCAAAAATGTTGTAAATTTAAATCTCATTTCTTTCTTACCTAGAAGAGGAAGGAAATTATCTTCCACAAGCAGTACTGCGAAGCTGTCCTGAAGAACAATGTAAACTCTGCAATACGCTTAATGAAGCTGTTGTCAAGTGGACCGTTTCACTCGATGTTGAGCAAAGCTGGGTGTGCTTTGCTCCGTTTCTTCCAATCATGGCATAAAAATGGATAAAAGCTTTTATTCGTGTCCGCCTTTGCGCAAACGTCCATTATTTCAGGAGCTCTTGCTATTGCTACTGCTATACTTATCAACTCATTTTCTAGTATCTAGTAACCATTATTTGGCTCTGTATATTTTACAAATATAGTAGTTTCAAGCTGAATTAGTTTTAAGGGACCTTGCAAGTGAAAAAATTGAATTTTTCTAACGTCGACTGTCAATCCATTTCCGTCCCTAAAGCGAACCGGTAATACTATTAGGACGGGTCAACGAAAACATTGCAATTTCGCATTGGTACCAAATCAAGGTTGTTGAAATGCCATTGCATTTTAACAGAATACAGCGATGATCTTTCACCGAGGAAGTTGGAAACGATAGAGCCCTTAGGAAAAGAAAACAAAATCTGAGTAATGAACGAGCGACAAGAACCCTTTTGTTTTCGGTATACCTTAAAACGATGTGGAAATCTTAAATCTGGATTTCTTGAGCACCTGCTTCGCTACGAAAACTGTCTTGAAGAAGATATGATTTGTGAGACAGCAAAATGAGTGGAATATGTTTTAAGTGAAATAATATTCTGGTCAATACTACGAGAAAAGAGTTTTCAAAATGTTATTCTATTAAAACGGAATAAAATTATTTCCAACTTTTCCAATTCAAGGGTGAAATATTTCTTAGAGTCAAAAATATATTTTAATTTTTCAAGCTGATCTTTAAGAACATTGAACAAACGTCAAACACAATGAATCACAAACTTAATTTGGATGAACTTCATTCGCGTATTCAATCAATTTTGTGCAGAATTTCAAAACAGTTCTCTCAGCTCTGCAAAATTAATTAAAATAGAATGCGACTTGCCATTGATCCTAGTTAGATTCGTCCAGAACAACATTTCACCACTCCAAGCTGCTTTCCTGACTAATGAAACTTGACCCATAGCGTAATTCCAGCTTCCTCACTAGTTCAACCGTTTTCCGTGTGTTCAATACAATTCTGTAGAAAATTACGCCCAGCTCACCTCTCCTCGCCGCTTTTCATCGAATTGATCTCCTATCAGGGACGATGGTAGATACAATCGAAAGCGCTGAACCGATAGTTTTATAATTTTATAGCCATTCATTTATCAAAAACCCACCCACGTGCGCTAGTGATAGTGCGCGCAGGCATAGTGCGATATCGAAACGCGAATAGTTCTTCCGGAGCACGGCGGACGAGCAGCTTCCGGTCCGGGTGGGACACTCAGTGAAAGCAAACCGCGCCCGGACGTACGTCGCGCGTTCAATTTCCTCGTGCATTCGAAAATAGCTATCCGCCATTGTGGGCTCGCCAGCGAAATCGGTCGCAAAAACGAATAAAAACCCATTATTTCGTCACGCAAATTTGGCCGAGGAAAATTTAATTAAAACACATTTTGTCGACCGGCCCAACCCGATGACGCACCGGTCAGTAGCAGCTGGATGCAGCTGCATCGCGGGATGGACAGAGAAGGGAAGGGGAGAAGAGACGGAGATAGGTAGCAGCAGCGGAGTGTATAATTCTCTACAATAATAGTGCAACAATGCACACCGGTTCGGAAATGGTTCGTTTTCAATTTCAATTCCGCGGCAAGATCAAAATAGATATCGATTAAATTATATTCGACACTGGATGAAGCTGTCCGCGGCGCTGTTTTCGTTGCGCCGTACGAAATAACGAACCGAGGTGCGATTGGTTTGCTCAATTGAAGCTCGCGAATCTGGTGCGTGTGAAAATAAAAACGCATAATGTTTTGTCCATGGGGTTTGGTTTTATGAGTAAACAAAATGTATTGTTTTATAGATTAGAAAGAGAGAAGTTTAGAAACTAGTTTCGAATTTTGAAACTTTTTAACTGAGAAGGATAATACAGTTTTATGCAACTATGTATGATAAAATTGAAGCTTTTTAATGAATCGTACAATCGAACTACCTATAACTTGTTATTCAAGACTTTAATTTATATTGGAACTTATTTAATTTACATGTTTACTTTTTCGAATGCATCAATAACTAGAGCTGCTATTAAAGATGTTTGAGTACGCTATATAAATAAAAAAATCATTGAAAAATAATGTTCCCTAACACTCCCGTTTACCCTAACATTCTTTCTTATTTTTACAGAAAAGCAAAAAATAATAAGGAATATATGAAAATCATAAAAAAACAAAAAGATTAAGATGAGATATCAATGAAAGCGCAAATAAAATGAAGATTATTATCTCAATCACTCTTTGGTTGATTAGACGATTATGTGTGTCAGTTCGGAAGGCATATAGAGCATATATTCCGAAATAACATGTTTAACATGTAAGGATGCTGATATAACACGATTTTGACGGTCGATGATTAGAATCTATAGAAGACTGCATTTCTTCAAAACCAATACACATTTCTGCATATTCGTTACTATGATAAATGTTTTGTCCAAGGCTGACGAAGCTATTCAAATGGTGAGCAAAGTTCCAGAACAAGATTAAAATTCCGCAAGTACAAAAGATGAAGAAGCTGTAAACTTTGGAAATACATTGGATTTAGAATTGCAAAGGTAAAATATGGAGCATCAATTAGCATCAATGTGCGTGATTCATTTTTACCCCATCATGCCGTATCAGACTAAACTTCCATCAGTGACCGAATTAATCGATTATACAATACTCGCTGACGCACTTATCAGCGAAAACATGCCGTGCCTAAACGTGCCCTTACAAATGTTTCTATGTTATCGCGAACCATAGCAATGGAAGCGATTAAGAGATTTTGGAACGATTTTGAAGCATAAATTGTTCATCCATTGCTTCTCCGGTTTCAGTTTAATTCTCACCGAACCAGGACCATGAAGTTCAATCGAGTGCTGCTGGTGTTCGCTTCCGTAGCGATAGTGTCGGCTACGGGAGAGTTACTGTGTTCCGAGCAATCGTTTGCCGGCTTGGGTGGAGCCCTTCCCAGTCCGAAGTCTGTGTACGAGTACACGACATGTGCTGGCGGAATAGTGGAAGCGATTCCTTGCCCAGCCGGCCATCAGTTCGATACGTCCACAGGAACCTGCTCCGTTGGAGCGGAGTTGCCGGAAAGGCGAACGGAGGCCATCTTCCAGTTTGAGGAGCTCTGCAACAACCCGAACGAGGTGCAGATCTTCCCAAATCCGACGAACTGCACGCAGTACGTGATCTGTTTCGGGTTGGTACCGATCGAGCAAAGCTGCACCGGTGGGTTGCTCTTCAACCCGGACCTGCAAACCTGCGACATCCCAACGAACGTAGTTTGCGGATATAGCTGCCCGGCCGTGGATGACTCAGACAACCCGGTGTGGTTCCCGGATGCACGGTTGCAGGATTGTGCGAGGTATGTGGCAGGCGGGACAGACGATATCGTTGCGTGTGCGTGATACTTGAAACGATTAACACTCTTTCTTCGCTTATCTCCCGCGGTTAGGCATTATCTTTGCTTCCAAGGCGAGCCGATCCGATTCTTCTGTTCGAACAATCTCTACTTTGACCTTGTGACGCGTACCTGCACATTTCCCCAGTATTCCGATTGCCGAGTGCCGGGTGTGTATTGCAACACGACCAGCACGCTGGCGATTGAAAATCCGAGAAGCTGTTCGTCGTACTACCTGTGTCAGGATGGATTCCCGCACTACAGGCAGTGTTCGGAAGGCGAATACTATTCCGTGCAGCAAGGACGATGTGTGCCGGGGTCTTGTGAACCGATTACTACTACGCTCGAACCTACGAGCACGTCCACGACAGGAACGACAACTACGGAGGGAACGACAACTACCGCCATATTGACGGTAAGTACTACCGTGGAGAGTAGTACGCTTACTCCTGAAACGACTACAACGACGGACTTCACGACGACTTCAACGACCGAAACGGACTCCACCACTGTGGAGGTAAGTACTGAGGAAAGTACAACGACCACAAC
>KI915052.1:1622253-1886316 GCA_000473445.2 Anopheles farauti
GAAGATCCCTCTACTACAACGACGGACTTCATGACGACTTCAACGACCGAAACGGACTCCACCACTGTGGAGGTAAGTACAGAAGAAAGTACAACAACCACAACGGAAGATCCCTCCACTACAACGACGGACTTCACGACGACATCCACTGCCGAACCTTCGACGACCACCACCACCGATGTTCCAACGACCACAACAGAATCTACGTCCACTGCCGAACCTACGACAACAAGCACGCTTCCACCAACAACCACAACCGAGATGGTGACCATCGATCCGAACGAGCTGTGCTTCGGACTTGGGTTACAGGTTCTTCCCTATCCCGGCAATTGCTATATGTACATCTTCTGCCTTGAAAACCTCGGCACCATTGCCACGTGTCCACCGAACCAGATATTTAACCCCGTCGTTCGGGCTTGCGCACCAGGAAATCAGGAAACGTGCGAGCTGGCCTAACGCGGTCTGCAGTGGTAAAAGTTCTTGTTTCGTAAAATAAAATACTTCTTTTCTGCTCCGAACCCAAACGCTTCTTGAACGTCTTAAACTCCTCGGCCACTACAAATCTAGGTCCGGTCGTCCGGCTGAGCACGAGCAGGTCGTGCCGTCTGTCGCAAATGTCGAACGCGCATGGAAAAACGGCCAAACAAATATGCACACTCAGCTGGGAAACCCTTTTGAATACAGCGCCGCGATTATAAATTTATATTTCGCCAAACGAATGCCACGGGACAGCGGGAGAAGGGAATAAATTTCAGCTCGACGTCAAACTGCACCGCGCATGCAGATGCAGGAACGTTCCAAAAAATCGCACGTCCCGCCCGCCGGTGAAGGTGTCTGTGTGTTTTTGTCCCGGCGACATGTTCGGTTGCTTCCCCGCCTCGGTTGTGTCTCTGCTTACGTTTAACCGCAAAATGGATCGCTAAGTGAAAGGGAGACAGGAGGCGAGCGAGCTGAGACACGGTACCGCCGCGTGGCGGGCGGGAAATGATGTTAAAATATTTATATAAATTTCAGATTTTGTTTTTGTGTATTTTATTGATAACGCAAACATTGAAACCCATTTATTCTCACTCCCGTGTTTCCGTCTGCGGACGGTGCCGCGTCTCGAAGACTCAACTCGGGGCGATGTTTTCATCGGGTGCAAATTCCAATGCAAACCACGCCACGGCCAGACAGACCCAGACCCGGCGCGACGTGCACTTGCATGTGTCGGCTTTGCCGGTACGGACGAGCTTTTCCGTAGCGCGCGAGTGCGCTTTCCCACGGCCACCCAACCAAGTCGCGCCCGGTGCAGTGCCGGGTGCATGTTGACTTTTGGATGCTCCTCGTCTGTGTGCATGTGTTTGTGTGCGTGTGTGCTTTTGCGGAACGAGTGTTGATTGGAATTTATGCTCGCCCGGGTATCTGTGTTTCACCCGGGGGAATGCTTGTCACACGCGGCAACTGCCGCCGACGAGCCAGTGGAGCCGATTTTCATCATCAGGTGGTGATAAATAAAAGTGATTGCATCATTTTTCGCCAGCGTCGGCGATATGTGCTGGGGATCGCACAGGAAGCATTCTCACGGAGATGAAATTGTGAAGGTGGATGGAGTATTTTTCTTTTCTTCTATACGTTTAATACATTTGTGAGTTCAACCTGACTTTAAAGCATCACACGAATTTCTTTCAGCCACGGTTTAAAGCGTTTCAGAATTTAAAGCAAAGTTTCCCATTGCCAACAAAACTATGAAAATGTGACTGCTTATATGACCAAGTTTTATTATGTTATTTATATATTTGGGATATTTACTCATAATATAATTATCCTTCCGAAGGTTTCGTTTTAGGAAATAAATTAATCAGTGAAGGAAAATGGAGAAAAAATGATAGAAACCTGTGCTTGTTTCCAACAAGCACAAAATTAGCCAACAATTTTTCTATCATGTTTTTTTTATAATTTTTATTTTCTTTGTAAATTTTATTTTATTAAAATTCATTATACGTTGTTGGACAACAATACAATCATATTTGTTTTATTATTTTTTGTTTCTTCGTCAATATGATTTATGTAAAATTTAATTATACCTTGTTTGATAACAATACGTTTTTTGATTGATTTCATACTTTCATTGTTTTTGTTTTTAATTAAAAATCGGGCAATACGTTTCATTCAAATTTTGATGCACACAGGCAATATCAATTACAATATAATAAATCACGAAAAAATTACACCAAAAATAAATCGAACACATTTGTTTTGTTTTTTTTTGTTTTTTTTTCTAATTTTTGTTTTTTAACAATAGAGAACAAAATTTGATAATTTTAAATGAGATTGAAATAATTATACAAAAATGTATAAATAATAACTTCTATAATTTATAACTTCTTACTGTATAGTCTACAGCACTTGTGTCGTTTATTATAGATCACAAGGATCATAAGATGACCATCTCCCACTGTTTGATGTCATGATGCTCATTAATTCGCTCGTAAGGCTTCTCGTTGATCCAACTCAACCACATCACAAGGTTCACTCGGAAAAGCCCACTGCGGCATGTCAACCCGGAATGGTACGACCACGCCAAAATCAATCGGAAATGCACCGACAAAGGGAAGTGCAAGTAAAAACATCATAACGAGAGGAAAGCCATGGCATTACAGCGTACAAACGGCAAGAAAAACAAACCCCCAAACCAATGCACTCGACCATATCACAAAGTAATGGCTGCCGGGGTGAATTTCCCCGCTGTAAAGGAATGCAACAAAGCAAAACCAAACAAACAAAAAACCGGGCACGCAGAACAAAAGATTTATGAACGCACGTACGGGTGGATCTCTCTCTCGCTCGCTGTAACTCGATAATTCATGAATAAAAACCATAAATTGAATGAATAATTTCTGTCCCATCGCGAAACGAAACGGAGGCACGGGGACAAACCGAACACGATGGTCGGGCTGCTGTACGGTAAATCGGGCATGCCCGGACCGCGTGCTGGCAATGATGGAAAATAATGAAATATTTACCAATGCACCGGACGGACGGTTTGTACGCGCGCACGCGGTGCATTGGTGGACGTAAACATGTCGCAGTTGAGACCCCCGTCCTCTTTCACAACAACCCTTCTTTCACCTCTTCCGCAACAAGGATCTGCATCCGGTGGTAGCACAAGTGAGCTCGCACACACACACACGCACCCACGCAAACGTGGCACCGTTGGCAGTAAAATAGTGTGTGATTTATTTGAATATTTGACGTTATTCAAATTTCCGTTCATAACTACCGATTTCGTGTGGATTGTTCTGGGGGACCGAGGACATCCAGCTCGAGTGCGAACTGGGTGGGTGGAGCGGAACGGAATGAATGTAGATTTGTTAGCACGGCGAAACTTTTGCCGTGAAATGTGTGATGAAAGCTTTCGAAAACAAAAATACACGAAAAATATTGCTCCCGAAACAAAAGCGGTGCCATGAAAGGATTATGAAACAGCGTTGTAGGAAGAAAACGCTCTGGAAATGCAAATAAATAAATATGAGCTGTTTTTGTCCCGGAATTGATTTATGTTAACCAGGGAAATACTATGTTTGGATGCAGTTTTTTGGAATGTTATCATTTATTAACAAACGAGCCTATTTGGACTAACACAATTTGCTAAGCAAACAGCTGATTTTGGTCAATAAAATGAAAACAAGAGTTTGTTTCAGATTATTTTACTAGATTATAATATTACACATTTTAGGGAAATATTAAAAAAAACATATTAAAAACATTGCACTCAAGTTGACATATCTTTATTTTGCAAGATGAGCAAAATAGTTTAAAATTCTTGATAAATCATAAAAATGTTGTGCAAAATCATTGTTTGTTTGAAATTTACAGCAACTAAACACAATATTTCGTTTGTCAAACACCAATAGTAATCTTCATTTGCTCCAATGGTAGTCTTTTTACTTTTCATTTACATAAAACTACTTCTAATTAATAATTATTTAAAAATATTTTAAATTTTGCGAAAATCCGTTTCTCATTAAAATGCAAACAACTACAAATAACAGGTTTTTCATGACGATATTTCTAAAAGCTTACGGGATAGGTGATAATGAGGTTTTGTTTAGTTGAAACAACAAAATTATACTTCTAATAATATTCATATGTTGTGCTTTTGATGTCCTTTGACGAATAGAACTCGTGGTAAAGAATATCTGTTCATAATCACACTAAGTCGTTAATGAAACTAGGTCAACGCTTGCCATCTATTTGTACCACTCAGCCTTTCACCAAACTCGAAATAACTCAGCATTTTGATTTGTAACACCGGAAATTAAATTTCAGGAACCACCCCGAACCGAAGCAAACCTACAAGAGCCAAAAGCGGAGCATCAAACATCTTCCCCCCTGCTCCCGAGAAAGCATGCCGGGAAGAATCTTCAAATTGAAAATCGAAGTGACACAAACCGGATGGACCGGCGATGACGAACGCAGGATCCCCGGAGGTTGTACGGACATCCGTCTGGAAAGGTCATCCAGCGGAACCGAGAGCGACGATTGCAGCGTGAGTGAACGCACCTCACCCGAACGGGCCGTTCGCAAAAGCTGGTCCCGAAAATTTATGGTAATGATCAATTACCATCCGTAACAAGCATGTTGAGAGCTGTTTTCACCCTTGTTCTTAAGGGTCCCTTCACTGCTGTTGCCGGCCGTTTGATGCTGGCGCTCGACGTAGGCCCCTTGTACGAAACACTCTCAAAAGGCGCGCCAACAAATGTCTTACCCATGAAATTGACTGCTCCACCGGTTTCCCGGCGCTGGCCAAGCAGGACCTTATTCGAGTGAATCTCCGGACAATGTGACCCAAGGGTTCCCCACCCCTCCACTCGGCGCACCCGTTTGTGCTCGAAAAACATCATCAAACAACAATAAAGTGATAATTTTATCTTTCGGTTGAAGATTTGGAGTTCTGCGTGTTTCTTCCCCATGGAGTGGGTGGAATGGTTCCTGCCCAAGATGTTAGAGTTAAGCTGCGATGCTGTCGGGTCGATGCGGTTAGGGCTTTCCCGACCGTGGGGTTGAGGTTGTTTTGCACAGCTGAAAACTACAATCACCCGGCGTTACAGGGAAAGGGCTAGGATGGTACATTCACTGGTCGGCACGAACTACTGGTCGGCACGAAAGCACCAAGGCTTACGTAAGATCGTTTGCGGGAAAAACAGGAAAAACACAACGACGGCACACCGAAGATAACATTCCCTAGAGGGAGGGAGTTGCGAGGCTGCAGATGACACAACCACACGCACACAGGAGATACTATCGGGCCCGGCGATCGGCCCTGTCGAGTCGTAAAGTCAAAATTGGAAGCGACCGGAATTACCGAGCCGGCTTACATATGTCAGCTGGCTGGGTTGGGCTGGTTCACCACGACACACACTGCAGCTGAAAGGGAAGGATTTGGAAAATCTGTCTGTAATTACCACGTCGCAGGGTCCGACGGGTTTTCTGGAATCAAATAATGGCAAATATTGATAGCGACCGATTGGGACAGCGCTCGTCCCACTGCCGGTTATGTTACTAGGAAATAGACCGAGAATAGTGGCCGGGCGGGCTATCGAATCGATGAACTTGCCGTGCCCGTGCCAGGACTTATATGATGGTACGTTGATTTCTTTTTGCTGCGACTGCCACAATCGTGATTGGATTATTCTATGGCTTTTTATCTCCCGCTCTCAAACCGGTCCATAACATAACGAATAGACGGAATTGATGGGGTTTTGTTCCGATCAGAAACTGCGTGCCGGAAAGCCTAAGCGGTTGGTTCGGTGTGGGTGTGTAATGTGTTTTGATGACGCTAGTGCGACCGTGAGCGACAAACAACAAAACGCTCGTGAGGTAGGAAAATAAAAGCTTGACTGATATTGGTGAGCGAACGTTGCGTGTTGGCTGACAGTGGCAGCTTGCAGCTATTCCCATTAAATCAGCAAAAGCGTGAAAAATATACCGTCAATTTTAGTGACATATTATAAGTTGTTTACGTTACGGGTGATTGTGAGTTACCACCCATACAGTTTTTACTACAGTGAATTCCATAATTATGTTTAAAAACTTTAAAGAAACACAAAGAAGTAAACTTAAAAAAACATTTCAAAACTAAATGCTGTTGATGTTTGCTTAGGCAAGCAATACGCTTATTAATTTCATTTCTTACACTAATTTGCTATAATGACTCTTCGGTCTTAGATATCTCGAAAATAGTTAAAATTTTTAATCTAACTTGCCTAGATTTAGGCGTTTTTATCACTAACAAAAACGATACATAATACTTTTAACAAAATTCGATCTGGGAGTGCTTGTTTTCACTACTATTTAATGTTTCAATATTAACAAGTTTAGTTGTATTCATTGTCAGATAACAATGTTAAGTTAAGTAAGGTAGTTCGTTGTTAAATAACAATGATGAAAACAATAAAACATAAATTTCAAATGCATATTCTTATTAAAAATAGCGTGCATTCAGGCGCATAGTCTATCTTAAACGAAGTATCTCAAACGGATATACAACGTTTAAAACGATACTTTATCGGTAGCAAATTGCAACTAACATCGATAAAACGATAAAAAAAAAACTATAATATATTCTTCTATCGTGGTCCTGTTTTAGTATCAAATGCATTATTCACTTGCAATGCGCTAAATGTCCTAGCGAAGATAAAAATTAAATATTAACCTCTCTATCGCTATCGCTACAGCGCATCGTTGAACCGTCTGCACGTTCGTTAAACCTGAAATAATTCAAACCAGCTACCGGTGATCTGCTTCCCAGCAGCAGCATTCACCCTTTGCCACCTCCTCACGCCACGCAGGTGACAAAAGCTGCTCAAATTGATTATCGTCATCCTTAGCGGCTCTTCCATGCACCCCGAATAGGGCGAGTGATTCATTGGTGAATGTTTTTTATGAGTCCCCCGTCCCCCTTAGCGCCAGCTCTAGCGGCTCAGAAACCACCGGGAAAACCACTAACGCTGTAACGAGGGCGAACGCGAATGTCTTCACCGTGTCGCAACCGTGCCATTTCGGACGTCACAAAGACGTCCGCGTGCGCTCGTCGTCCCCACTCCCGCATGCCGTCTAATTCAGAAGCTATAAAAATCTCCAGAATCCATCAGCCATCAGCACGGTTACGGATGCTTTCGATCGAGCAACGGGGACGTATAAATTTTTCCGTTCCAAAGATTGATTCTCACCTTGCCCGGCCACGCTTCCCTGCGCGTTTTCCGCGTCCTTTATGGTGGCATCCAAAAGAGCGACCGCCGAAACGCGAAGCACCGGGAACGGGGAGCACGAGCAAGAAATCTTCTGGTCGGGAAAACACTGAACCAGCCCGGGAACGCCACTGCAGATATGCTGCGGTACGATCCGATGTCGTATTTCAATCGAGACATCTTGAAGTGGCATAAAAAGGAGCACATTACTGCTGAATTCCATGCTCGGAGCATGGACACACCGGTGCTGGAGCACACATTCCATTCTACCATCGCAAACCCGGCACCGATGGTCCGGATCGGAACCGTTACACTCATGATTTCTTTATCACAACCATATCGAAGAATTTTTTTTTGTATTTCTTTAGCCAAGTTTCCTTTAAATTCAACACGAACAAGGTATGACGGTTCCTGGAGCGGAAGCCAACAGAAAACTTTCATCTCAGCTTCTACTCGGTCCTCCTAGTGCTCATTCGATGTTTCGGATCGTTTTGGTTTGCAGGTTCTGCAGGGTGGAGGGTGTTCGATACTAACCGGATTTGCACCTTTAATCAAACGCAAGTGATGAACACAAAAGTTGACCTACTATCGAAGTTTCCTTACTCCAGTTTCTCAGCATGGAGATTGCACGAGCTGTTTCAACCATTTTTAGTACATAAGTACATAGTTTTATCTATGACTGTTAAAGAAATATACAAATAAAATTTATTTTAAATTACAAACTTTTTTAAAATTGAAGCGCGTTTAATGCTTTCGTTAGGTTTTTTTTTTAAATAAAAAAAAACACTTTTATTTCAAATATTGTTAAATTATAAAGCATAAATAAATCAGTGTGACATCGAAAGCTAACAAATATTTTACAAAGTATAGTAGAAAAACTTCCCAAATAAATCTAAATTTTCGATAAAAAAAATATAAATCATAAGAAAACTTCTTATTTTTAATTTTTAACATAATTAAAAAATAATTCAAACACCATAGGAATTAAAAGTAATATTAAAATAAATCTCATAATTTCCAAACAAACACTCTAAAAGTTTTCAAAAACTCCGCTAGCATAATCAAATCGCTACATAACACAGTTGCCTATGGATTCTGCAAGCATTCAATCCTCACCATGACATAATGAACTCCACAAACGTTGCCAAACGAATGCCAACACTCACATCTACACCTTCCGATGGCTGATCCCTACACCCCTCTCTTCTCCATTGCATTTATTGAACCACTCCAGTGCCAAGTTTTTGAAGGGCTCTCGTACCTCCATCCCCCACCGTCCCCGCCCCATCCTCCTTCCCGCGCCAAGCAAAGTTTGACGCTTTTTGATCTGCCGGGCCGGGCCGGGTTTTATTTGTCTGGGATGCCGTGTTTGCCCTGCTAATGAATGAAACCCCGTAACCGGATGTTTGCAGCCGTAGTTGAAACTAAAAGGCACATTTTAATCAGCAAATCCATTTCGCTAAACTTTGAAGCGAAGAAGAAGCGGGAGAAGGAGCAAACACTCGGGCCGAAACGCAGCGCCACAATATGATGCAGCTAATCGAAATTTATTTTCCTGCACAAATGCCACCAGTTGTTCCGACCCCGAACAGCTTGCTGCACAATGATCTGTCAGTCCGGGGTACGGTACAGTAAGTGTACGAGAGCTACCAGAATCGCTCGGGTGAGTAGAGAAATTTTCAAACGAACCAAAAATGAAAATTCGCTTCTGTGCGAAAATCAAATCCCTGTCACTTTACACACTCCCGAACGAACGGATACTGGCTCGATGGAGAGTTCTAGCTCATCTGTTCGAAAAGCTATTCCACACCGAAAATCGGTAGCGTTGGCTGGAATTGGATGGGAAAATAGCAGAACGTAAGCTAATTGAAGTCTGTAGCCGAAAAACGGCATAATGATCGGCTCTGATTGCGACGGCAACGGACACGGGACGTTTGATTTCGTGCAGGCTAAACTGCATTCTCCGACATTTGATTGCCTGCCTGCCTGCCTGGCTGACTGGCTGTGTTTACTTTGATTTGTGAAAATTTTGTTCGCGCACCCGACGTTTGAAGTGGATGCAATTTTATGAAAACCAATTTATATTTCTCTTGTTAGAGAAAGGGTGAAATTAGCAACGAATTTGAAGCAAACGAGTAAATTTAACTAGCTTTTTCTAGGTCGGGAATGTTAACGAATAACAAATCAAATGGCAAGCAAAAATGATACAGTGTTGCTCATAACTATGCGACTGCGAGAATAACCATAAATATGAATTGTTCATACTTGAAAAACGATTGAAAATCACTACACAAATATAAGCATTTTTTAATTCAGTGCAGTTTTTTCATTTTCTGTGTTTTTTTTAATTTTTAGCTTAAAACTGTTGAAAATGTAGCTTAAAGATTCTGAAACATCGTTTAAGAGTTCTGAGAACTTATTGTGCAAGCTACAATTGGAAAATTGTTATTTTCAATCAAATCATGGCTTATTCGAAATATTTTGACTACTACGTTTATCTGCTGCTTATGTTTTCGTTTCATTACGCATTTAATTTGTAATTTCCCTACAAAACTTGTATAGAAGCAATGCCCAAATGTGCATAGAACCTCGTTATTATTCTAAAACGAACTGAAAACAGATTTAATTTTCAATGAATGCCACCAATTCTCACTGACACGAAACAACAAAAAATTATTCACATTTCCACTGCGCCCTCCACCTAATGCCTTTCTCTTGCCAACACAAAATACTGCTGAAAGGAAGTTTTTAATAAGCCTTAAGTGGTGTGTCGGACCAGAAAGTTCATCAACGCGGCACATTTTTGCACCACGCGTGAGTCAAGTGGCGACTCTATGAAAAGGGTCGCAGCATCGCTCCGGTTGGAAGGAGTGCATGTTATTTTCTTCTTACTGCCCAAACCATGCTCGCCCGTCTCACATGTGCCACGCGCTTGGTCCGGGTCATGACAGTACATTCATTATACGGTTCGTAATTTGATTTTGTCGCCCTTTAGTGCACGATAGCCCTGACGCCGGGGTGGGCTTGTGGGGCTTTATTTCCTTATTTATTTAGAAACCGTCGGCGAGGAGGAGGATGATGAGGAGGAGGACTGGGAACAGTTTTTGTTCCGGAATCTGCTACGGCTAGGCGTGATGTAAGCCGCTTGTAAGCTCACGCAACGCAGATGTTGGGGTAAGGAATGGCAGCGTTATCGTAGCAGTCGGAACAAGCAGCATGAAAGAGTATGATGACGGGTGCATACGCGTAATCATTGTGAAGGGATGATAGGTAGCACGCCATTCACACCCAGAATGGACTTTTTTGTTGAAAGATTTTTTATCCTCAAACAATTATACGATTAAAAGAGCTTTAAAATTGAAATTTAATTTGAAAATAAAAACATTTATACCAATAAGTAAAATTAATATATATTTTGTTAATATTAACTTTATTGACCTTTTGTAAATACAAAGGGTATATAATAAAATGATCCATTTCAAGCAGGAAGCACCAAAAAATTGTAACAAGGACAGCAATAAAATATGAGATATCTGCAAACAACTGGAATGTGAATTTATTATTGATTTATAATTGATCGTTAAAGGCCTTCATTATGTGTGCTAATGTTTGCATAATGTGTGCTTATGTTTGCGAATTAAATAAACCACCTTGAATGATTTGAAACCTAAACAGTTTTTAAAATATAGTTTTTAGCAATTTGCTACTATCACAACCGAAAATAATACATTTAAATAAAGTAACAATTCGATTTTTTAAAGAAGCTCAATTAATTTAATTTTGCGCTAATTTCCTAAGAAAACTACCGTAGAGTTGAAGTTACACACTTTATTTTGAAATAGTACGTCTTTATTTATGTGTTGAAAAAAAGCCACCAAGTTGTTATACGATTGACAGAACGCATTTATCCAACCAATTGCGCGAATGAAACATTTCATTTGACGTTAGAAACGCCAACAGCGGATGCGTTATCTTATCGGAGTGCTACGATAAACAGCATCAAAACTCGCATTATCGGTTCACTTTCTTATTTCCTCCCTAGTGTCAGTTCTTCATGACCGGTTGCAATCGAGTGACCAGCAGTCATGGGTTGCACGGGGTCAAAAAAATATCCGCCCCATGTTTCGCGTGATCTGGAACGGGCAGCGATGGCGGAAGATGCCACTCCATACCGCAGAACGTCTGTGCAGCAAACGACACAAATAATAACGAGAACGGTGCAGACAAAATCATCGCAAAACGCTGCTTCTTCACAAATCCTCACGTCGACCACAAGAACGTCAAACGGTGAGCCGCGTGCGTATGTTTCGGTGTATAAGAGACCGTCGTTATCAGCACCAGTCGATGAACCTCTGTTTTCGAGTCCCATCACCAGGGCACGGTATGAATCATCGTGGAAGTAACTTTTAAGAATTCCCAAATAAAGCTGGAATTATTTTTTTTTTCAATTTCAGTTCGCCAGCCATTACAGTGAAGCGATTCCCAGAATTAAAAGCGCAGTGCGTTGATAAAAACGATATGAAATTCTTGAAATTACTTTCGCTTATTAATCTGCTTGTCTTTCTAGGTTACCGGCAGCTGGGAAAACGAAAACCACCGATAAGGCCTACGATTTATCGGATAAGGCATATGTATTGGTGTTTCATCATTATAAATTCCAAGACACAAGCCATAACAGAGAGGGCAGTATCTACGACATGGCCAGCATTCGAAAGTATATGCAAAACTATCGATGTGACACCCTTGACGTCAACGAAAACTATACCAAGCAAAGAGTGATCAACAAGTTACAAGATAGTAAGTATTGATCGTACCCATTGTGTGCTTCTTCTATTGATCTTTTACACAAAAATGCGCTTTCAGTTTCGAAGAAAGATTTCAGTAAATATAGCTGCATACTGGTGTTTATCATGAGTCATGGCAACACGAACGACACGATTATGGCGTACGACGGTCAGATGTACGGCTTCCACGAGGACGTCGTGGAACGGTGCACGCAGAACGCCACCCTGAAGGATAAACCGAAAATATTCGTCCTGCAGGCTTGCCGAGGCAATGCCGAGATTGTGACCGACGCCAGAAGGGTAATGAGTGACAAGTCGGACATAGTCACGTTCCAAAGCTCTTATCAAGGTATGACGAAGTTAGCAGCAGAGTTTTTGTGCGTGTTTATTAATGTCGGGTTTTACACTTCAAGGTGCCGTTTCGTACCGCAACACGAAGGAAGGAAGCTTTTTCATGCAAGCCTTTTTACGACTGCTGCACGAGCATAACCAGCACAACATCATCAATGTCAATACTGAGCTGAACAAACATTTTAATGAAAAGCAGTAAGTTTGTCGATGCTTTGTCGTTGTGTGGTGGGTTTTGCTGTAATTCTTCATTATTTTTATTGCGCTTCTTTCAGAATATTGCAAACACCGACTCTCTCAACAACGCTACGGAAGGAATTGATATTTGGACACTTGCTGCGCAAGCGTTGATGTGATAATCTTGCAAAGGTAGCAGTAGTGTATATGTGTTCTATATGTAGTGAATATGTGTTGAAAATCTTAAAAGGTGTAAACTCCAAAACTGCCGGTACAAATCATTATCTTTATTACGACTTAGGCAGTAGTGCAATGAACGGCGATGTTAATGAACCTCAAGATAATATGAAGGTCGCACCAACTTCATATTGAACGGCAGAACAAAGAACTTCCAATTCCAGCATGATTTCTAGTTAGCGTACCGAGTGCGTACACCGGTGTCTGTGTTATCTGCTGATAATACTCAGCATCGAGCGAGCAAGTATCGGCACGATAAAAAAAGAAAACAAACGTTTGCTTAATCAATCGGCAATGACTCAGACGTTGCTACTAGGAAGGTTTAAAAGATGTTAGATGCTGAACGATTATATGCCGGTGATAATGTAACTTTGTGAGGTTGTATTTTTCTACAGAAAGCTTATCGGTTAAATGACGTAATGAACTACACTTTGTCTTATTTGCACTCCTATGGTTTGAGATCCACGCAATATGATCCTTACCACAATTTTTTTATAAAAAAAACTTCCCCTATTCCCCTTCCCCAGCGCGTCAAAGGTCTATCTTTATCACTACATGCTCTACTATATAGGTCAAGTCTTAGCAGTCGAAACGTACGAAAAGTTGTAGGAGAGATAAATATGACGCTAGCCGACAGTTCAGGCACGCTTTATTTGCTAGTAAATGTTACGATTTCTCGTAGAAAGATAGACCACATAATATATAAACCAAATAATAGATAGACCAAATAATAAACACCGTGCATAATATAAAGGACGTTTTAACTCGCGCTTGATGAGCTAGATTTTACACCTATTCTGGCAATTGATTTGTAACAAACTAAACAATTTCGTTGAGAATTATATCTATAATACCTTAATAACGTAGATTATATTCAAGCAAGCCAATGTCGTAAAACAATCAAACTCCTTACTAGATTGCTATATTTCTTTGACATTGCTCCCTACGTTTAGGGGCGGCCAAAAGGATACACAAATTTTGTGAACGCTTTCTTCCCTCTACTTAAAGCATTCTGGTCAGGAGTTCATTACCTCGTAATAATAAAATACGTGTAAATGATCCAATCGTGCTTTTCTAAGCAAAACTCGCAGTTACTGATCCCAGGAAGGATATAGTAAGGATTTTAACAAGATAACTGTTCGGTTGCATTAATACTACTGATTTTATATACTCCTTCTTTTTTATTATGTTAATTACGCATTTTTGAGAGTTTGAATAAATTTTGTTCATAATTTTCCTTCTCAAATTGCAGTAGAAACAATGCTGATAGCTGTAGGCTTTATATTTATTTCACTGTTGATTTTAAGATTTGTTTAAAAAATTTTATTTTTTATTTTTTATTATCTGTTTTAAAAGCTGTATTTCAATTATTTATATTCCCTCCTACTTAACTCCACCTAAAAACAGATTTCACTCCCCCTTGGTCCAAATTTGCATACTGCTAATGCTAAAAATAATCTATTGCTTAAAAAAAGAAACCAAACTCCACGCTGTGGATCAGCTCATCCTAATAAAGTCCATCCGTTCAAATTCCAATCATCTGAAGAATCTCATCAAAGAAAGATAATAAATCCATGCGCATAGCGTCTGCTTCCGGGCACCGGGAAGCTTCCATCCAGCGACCGTACGAACAAAAGCGTCCGGGACGAGACGTCCCCTCCACTGCACGTGCTAGGCTATTGCGAGCTTTCCGCCTGAGGCGCCCTAAATACCGCCCTACGTCCTCGGGTCGGGCGGTGGCAGCCGGAGGAAGCGTGGAAAAATTCAAAAGTGAATTGCTGCTCATCGATTTGTTTAATGAAAATCGCTCTTTGCCCTTTTTCGCACCCGTGTGCCTCCCGACCCGTTGTGCAGCCCCGGGTCCGGTGATGTTTTCCATTTCATTAGTCTGCCCTACCCACCTCTGCACCCACCCCTTTCCGAGCCGGCACGAAGGAAGCCGGGCAGCCGAGAAAAGTGTGCGCGCTGCAATAAGAGGCTCTCAATCTTTTAAGTTTATCAAAATTAATCCCACCAGAAAACCCTTCCCGGGGCGGGTTTTCGGAGTCCCGGGTACGAACGTTGAGTCTCGATTTTTGTTGAAAGCGTCAGAAAGCGTCGAAATGGGCGGGATCTGCTTTCGTGTTTCCTCATTGCATGCTGGTTCCCTTTCTTGTATCGCTGGAATCGCCAATCCGCAAGCAAAGCGGGCGAAAGCGATTACATCCAAGCAACAAAAAAATGAAGCAACAGAATCGCTCATTGGCATTCGTAGCATATCCTTTTTCTCAGTCCCTGCCCTTTCGGACGAGTGTTGCTTGACGGATCATTTTTAATGTGAAGATCACTCTCTCGGAAGCCACGAGAGGCTACAGAAGAAAAACGAAATAGAAACATTCCAAAAGCTAAAATTGCTCAACATTTTCGGCGAGTGCCGAGCGGATGCTTAAAGTACATAATTAAAAAACAAAGTCAGTTCTACGGTAGGATGCCCGACCGGTGGTTGCAGTTGGTAAGTGGTTTGGCTTCCGCAGCCTCGTCTTGGAGGCTAGAGCGTTTGCTACGAATCGTCTTTTCGGGTCATAAACCATGCAGCTTGGCGGGAGAAACGTCGAGAATGAAGAGCGTTGTTTTCCTTGGGCGCCAGCAGTGCAGCATTAGTGTGGCCGTGTGCCCTTTGCTCGGAAACAATCCGCAAACGTAAGATTTGTGTACTCATTAGGAATAGCAATGAGAGGCGTGTGAAAACTGTCTCAAGCGTAATTAAGAGTGGAATGGAGCAGTAAAGTTAAAACCAGCACTAGAGGTCGAAATTGAAATGAAAAATTGTTCGTTTAAAATGGTGCAAAAACGGAATATTAATATTCTTTTATTTCTTAAATACTTTTTATACATTTGATGTTCATTAATCCATAAAATGAAATGGAACATATTTTGCATACATAATTTGGTTTACTTATATATGGTTTGTATGGAATGCAAAACGTGTAATTTGAAATATGTTCTGATTTTGAACTTCCTAAATCCAGTATTATCGAACGATCGTACTATTTTTATATTTTTTTATATACTTTTTTCTTTTTCATACCTATTAAAATGCAAGAAAATCTCGTTTGGAAAAAAAAATCGTCAATTTAAACTCGTCTATGTAGTAATTCTGCGAGTGTATCACCCACATAAACATTTTCACCCACGTTGTCACCCACACCAACCACGATACTATCTCAAAATGTGTTCAATATGCTCAACTCCTGCTGATTGCACCCAATTCACCCACCCCTTCCTCCTCTTCACACCTCAGCGGAAACAAAGGCAGGTCAAACTGTCACCTGAATGTCACACCGGGCGGAGTGTAAATTAAATGAGCAGAAAAAAGCAACTTTCCGAGTAACATTTTCGCTTGATTAGGAAAGTTTTTGTTGTTGTTTTTTTTTTGTTGCTGCTCTCTGTTGGGTCAGCACGGGCGAGTAATTGAGTGGAAGGGAAATAAACACGTGGCATAGTGGCTTGAACTTTTGTCGCACAAAAGTTTGATCGGTTGCCGGGCAGAACGTCGCCCGGACGGTTCATGTTTCCGAGATTCATTCGGAGGAAATGACAGGATTTGAGTTTCGTAACTACTTAAGCTCGCTTGCTCAGTAAATTATTTTGATGCAATGTTTATTGCTTTTATAAAGAATGTGTTCCGTATGCCAGGGGAAAAAGTTAAAGAAGCTTCCGGAGCATGCAATTATTTTTTTCGAGCAATGTTAAACTAACAAAACTGTGAGAACTGGTGCATCACTCTGAAACTGAAATCAAGGAGTGTCGTAATAAAACGAGCACATCATGTGCAATACGGACCAATCAAGCATCTCACGGAGATACATTCCATGTCGCTTGGCACGCTTCATAGCCACATTCTTTGCTGTGGCATTAAACGTAACCGTACCGTGTCCGGGATTGACACAAATGGCACGCTGTTGTTGCGCCGGAGCTGCAACGATGCCGAGAGCTGCACATATTTGCATCTGGCATCGCTGGACGAGCTGTCCATGCTCATCACCTCCTGGCTGCCAATGCCAGAATACACAAAGAACATAATATTTATGTAGGCAAATTCCACCCGGTAAGTCACACGGAATGGGACGGAAGCAGGCAGACCGGACCGTGCCCGATACTACCAATCGAAACAAATAAGTATTGCCTCGAGCGGCTCAGTTGCAGACTTTGAAGCTTGTCTAGGGGTTGTCAAAGTAAACGATGAGCTTTTACCGATAAACCGTAAATGAAACGAACGTTTCCCAAGTAGGGAAGAGCTCGATGTTGGGAAGAGGATAGGCTTGGGTGCGCTTGGCGAATAACGTTCGGTCAATAAATCGTTCGGTGTTTTCGAAATCGATACTAGTGGTGGCTATTGCACAGTGACACCTAAAATTACACCCAAAGTTCAAGGGGAATTTGTTAAATCCCATCCAGTTCATTCACACTCATTGTTTTTAACTGTTTTTTGTATTATTTATTTTTATTAACCGCCACAGATTATTCATTCATATTTTATTCTGAATGATTAGGTTTTTTTTTTGATTTGGTAGCTTCATCGTTGTCAGGATTTCTAAATCATTTTTTCCAGATCATTAGTTAAAATTTATTGCACAAATTTTTAATTTCTTTAAGTTTATTTTATGTTGCTTCGCCAATAACGAAATGAAGAGAAATGTTGTTATTTTTGATAGTCAAAGAATAAATTAATTAAAAATATGACCTACAGAAAATTTAACCTGACGCAAACTTCATAGAAAACATAGGTTTCAAATAATAAATAGTGGTAAATCGAGAATTTCCAGTTCGTATCATAAATAACATACTATTAAATACTAAAAATTATGTACTTTTAAATGAGGAATATGATAAATTTTAGTTCATCGATGAGGAGGGCATACAACTTTTTTCGTTCACCACTGTGTATGTGCTATCAATCCTTGAGTATGAAACGCTCCATTTATTGTTGTTTCATTTGCACAAACCCAGCACCGTGTGGAGTTATCAATATAAATTTAGAGAGCAAAATTAAAGCGAATACATTTCTCCGTATATTTGTTCGATCTCACAGGAAACTTGTGCCGGAAGCAGGTACGTCTCCTTTGTAAATGCACCGGTGCAGCCACAGGACTTTTTAATAAAACAGCCTCCCCGAGTGCAACGAACGGCTCCAGGCTACTTGATTGGATTGCGGAATGCTTCCCAGAAAATCGCAACCCGAAGCGACCAGGGTGCAGGGAGATGTTTAAGCTAGACGCATCGTTGCGCCCGAAAAATCGTTTGATTCTCAATTTTGCACAATTCCTTTCGCTCCCCGTTTTCGGTCGCGCTGCGTACGGATGCAAGGATCGGCTCGTACGTTCAATGTTTGTTCTTGTTCTGTTTGATTGCGGTTTTGTTTATTTGTAAGGCAGGTGTATCGGTCGCCGGCCGAGTCGGCCGCAAGGCAAAGAAACAGAATCACGCCTGTCTTGCACTCTCGGGGGCCTTTCGGTAGCTAAGCAATCGGTGCAGCTCGCTCATGCATCTCGGCTCGTCTCGCTGTTTTATTGATATTGGATACTGTGCCGAACCGGCACCGTGTCTGTTGCTTTTACCGTGCGCCCTCCTGTTGAGGTTTGCGTTCCCGTACAAAATTGAAATAGTTTGTCTTTCGGTGCTTAATTTTTCACGAACCCGGTCGCTTCGAGCCGAGATAAAGCCAGTTCATTTCGTGCTGTCAGGGGGGGGAAGGGGGCAAGGACCTGCAGAAACCACCCGTCGTTCATCATGCCGCACCGTGACAGGAAACAAACCGGGCGACAAAACAATTGCGCGGGGGGAAACAGCAGTACAACTATGACATCCGTACATTGACAGAAAAAAAAGATGAAACCAAAAGCTTCCGGAAATGAAAAATTCCAAAGCGGATTGCTCATTTCGGTTCGATGTGGTATTTTACTTGCCGGATTTTCATCCTCCCCGAACACCCCGAACCGACCGAGCCGGAGCTGCCGGGCGAGGTTTTTCGAGATTTTTCATTTGTATTCAATTAAACTGAACAACTACTGCAGGGAGGGAAGTTCGTTTTGTCGTGTGTTTTTTTTTTAATTTCGTTGCCTCTGCTGCTACTTCTTGTGGTGCCACTTGGGCGTGCTTTGTTGCAACTGCTGCTTTCCGAGGGTTCTGCAAAAAGGGTACGAAAGAACCTTACCAGAAAAACGATCCAGCACCGGGTAAAACCCCTCGACAGTAGTCTGGTTTTGCGCAGACGAAAGGCAAGCGCAAACCGTTGCAACTTGTCATTAGTTTCGCCCAACTACGACGAACATTATGCTAATGTGCTTGAATATCAAAGACAGGCTCGGTGAGGAGAGATGGAAAGCGAGCGGGAGAGAAAGCGTATTATAATGCGCGCAGAGTAGTAGCAGTGTGCGAGTTGATGAAACATCATGTTCCACCGGGTTCATTATGCAAATGTAAGATGCATGTTTTCGTGTACCGGTCGCCACCGTACCTGAAGGTGATATGTTTTAAAGTGTAAGTCGCTAAAGCAATCGAGGTGCGAGAGGGGAGGGTAACTTCGCTAAATAATGAAACAGTTGCAGCAGTGTATTGCAGCGAGAATGAGTGGAAGGAAAAACCGCACGGTGTGGTGTGGAGGAAAGACATTTAATAAAATTCGCCGTTTCTGTGCCAAATTAAAAGTTTCACTTTTGCTTCAGAAAAAAATCATTCTTTTAAATATCTATTCATACACTTTCTTGCACGCAAACTTTCGAAACTAGAAACGCTATTCTCCCCCAACTCCTCCCCTCGCCACTTTTACCCCTGAATCGTAAGTCATTTAAGCCACACTCGCAACGAAACTTCACTCAAAACCGCGACGCGTTAAATCACTCGCTAAGCGTTTTTCCCCGCCACGGGCAATTGTTCAGTGGTTGTTTCCCCGCGTCGTACCAAGCACACCGAAAAATAGTCGTGTACCTTAATCGAATGCATGCGAACTTGTTCCGAGCGAGCGTCATTATCGCCCTGGTTGCGCCGGTTGCCGGCAGACGGCGGAAATAGTTGAAGAAAAAGTTTTTTTTTATTTTCATGATTTATAAATGTCGTAATGACGTACGATTATCGTGGGCGGTAAGTGGAAAAGTTTGCGTTTTCTAGTTGCGACTGTGCCGTGTCAAGTTTATCATTGTTGAACCAGCCGAAAATTGCCTAAATGTGTGCTCTAGTAACTTGAAGGAAATTTTGAAAAATTAAGAGGTTCCAGTAAATAATGGCTTGCTAGGAAAGTAATCCAAATCTTGCTACAAATATGTATATTTTAATTTTAAAAGAATAAATTGGATTAAAACTGTCTAATAGAATAAATTGGACATTGCACGTTAATTTATTGGATAAAAAATGTTTATATTGGTTTTGTCTTTCATTAAGATTTGACAGAGCGCAGTTTCCTTTGGAATCAACTTTTTTAAATTATAATCAAATGTTTAAAATGTTTTAAAATAATCACTTTAGAAATAATCCATCAAACAAATATTATGTTGAATTCGTCCACACTTGCTAATTGTGTAAAGCAACAGAATAATCTAATTTTTTTTTAAATTATGTTCACTCTTTTAATGACAATAAATTAAAATATTGAATACAATTTCCCATAATACCCCATGTCAACATTTAAAAGATCTCCCGCTCTCTCTCTTTTTCTTGTCAAACGGCAAACAAACTGATAATGTAATTTCATCGCACTGTCAGCTGTCAGCCAGACGATTCTCAACCCCTTTTGCCACGGCCCTAACGAACGTGCGGACTCATTGAACTTCAAACAGCTTCGCACGGTTCAAGCTGATTCGTTTACACCAAAATGAACTGAACAAATAAAAGCGCGACACTACGAGCGGGACGAGACTGGTGCCGGTGGAGGCTGTCCTCCCCGTGTCGGTCAACATAATTCCAGACGAAACTTCCTGGCACGGTTGCCGGTTGATGCCACATCCTATCGATTCGCGTCCCCAACGTGTGAGCTAAATTCACATTTGTAGAAGAACATATGCAGCCTCCCGAGCTCAGAGCAGCTCTGTTTAATCTAAATGGCAGGAAAAACGAAATAAAAAACAACGAACTCTCATGGTCGTTGTGCAAGCGTTTCCCGTACACGGAATGCTCGGAAAGTTCTTCCCTCATGTACCAAGCTGCATAAAAAACGGATCGTTACCGGCAGTGCTGCCAAGTTAGCTTACTGCGGAAGTGGCGACCCAAAAATCGATCTCCAACAAAAAAAAAAGGAAAGCCAAAAACCTCCAGTTTAACGAAAAACAAACACTATTAGGCAAGCGTTAATGTTGCCGGGGCTCCGGTGGCCGGTGACACCTGCGGTGTACTAGCGCCGACCGTGGGAAATCAGCCGACCGGGAAGGATCCGGTAAACTTTCCATTCCCATCGACATGTGAAATGAGAACGAACGGCGTGTGGAATATCTTTGTAACTCATACAAGCACACAGAGAGCAAGCATGGGACGGGATGAAATGTACCATAACCTAGGCTTACCCGAAGCAAACATAATCGAAACGAACGAACGAGAATGGGGGCCGAGCGTGGAGATGGGATTTTTGAAATAATGGGACAGAAAAGCCGAAAGAGACAGGCACGGAGAAGGAGGGAAAAAATATCTACAAAACAGGAAATAAAATGTTCCTCCTGCTGGGAACGATGCAGCCGCACACATACACAGTAACGATGGAGGTCGTCCTCGTTCTCATCGGTACGGGGTGGGGGAACCCATTTCGAAATGGGTGCCGAAGATAGGGCCTACATAATTTAAAAAGTCCTTAAACGATTCCACGACATTTCGCTCCGTGTGCTCCGTGTTTTTCGACCGGAACAACGAGTCGTTTAGCTTGGGCGTTGCGGAACGTATGTGTGTGTGTGGATGTGTGCGTGTTGGCAGACAGGACATTCACCACCCGAGGGCCCGAGCCCGACCTCCGAGCTAAGGAACGGAGTGGAACGAAACGGAAAAGCCAAAAAGCGCGCACGGTGAACGACTTTTTCCCGTCGCCATATGGTTGTTTGTGTAGCGGGCTGGTGGCGTAGTAATGCGACAGTATTCCCCGTGAAAAGGACGAGCAGACGGGAGAGAGAGAGAGAGAAAAATGCAAGCATATGAGCCTCAGCTGCTATCCGTGCAGTTGTGCGTGCGTTTGTGTTTGTGTGAGGGTGAAAAGCATTAAATAGCTGATGATGGTAATTTAAAGCCCAGCATCGACAATTCCATTTCGGCCCCGGTGTGGGAAGCTCGAGGGACAGGTTGAAGGAAGGGTCTTAGGATGATCGGAAAACGCGTGGAACCGCGGGAACGTTTCCCACCTTGCACCGGGTGGACGGGAGGGAAAAACCCCCGATGGGAATATCGGAACGGAACGGAATGGCTCTAAATTGTTCATTTATATTTATGAGATCGTAAGGACGCCGATGCGAGAAGTATGGGTCAGGACCGGGAAGGGGAAAGAAGAGAGGGCTGTGGTGATCTTTCCCGGGTGTCACAGTGTGTATGTGTATTTTAAGAGGAAGCCTCAAATCGATTACAAACACGCTAGTTTTCTCGAACCGCGCGACATTCGCCGGTGGCAGAAATAGTTGTTTCATTATTTTACTGCCCACACGTGCGTCCGTTTGTGTCATTCAAAACGTTGGAAGACGCATTTTATCAATTATCGCACGCGTCACGCTCGGTTAGAGAGCGCACCCTTGCATGCCTGTGAGAGTGTGTGTGGCAGCTGGAGCCACCATACGCATTTTCCGCTTGTTTAATGCTCCCCGCTTGATGGGTCACGTGCGTGTTCGAATTCGTGCCGGTCATGTTTGCAAGCACCCACCCGCAGGAACGCACCCACAGATCGCCTAATAGGGATAACCGTTTCCATTCTAGGGAGATGTTTTCCTCGCAAAACATGTTTATTTTAATCCAGCGCAATATTGGACGGATAATAGCGATTTCGATTAGTTTTTATCCGATCCGGGCGGAAGGGAATCCGATTGATCAGGCATGGTAAGCGGTTTTTAGAAACGAGCTTTATTTTAATGTGATCTGAATATTTTCAACCCGTGAGGCAACATGCGATGCGTGCTGTATTTATTCTTGCCGAATTTCATGTACTTTAAATCTCAACAACTCAAATCTCCACTGTTTTTTTTATAGGTATTTCATTTCATAACATTTATTATAATTATTGTTCTATAAGGTTAGCTACAGAAACACCACCTGGAAAATGTAACCTGAACAGCAACTATTCATTCAATTATTGGATCTTACAAGTTGTTAAGGTCAAAGATCAGTAGTTAAGTTTATCAAAATCAGTAAAAATACAATAAATGTTTTTAACTAAAAAAAATTCACTATTGTGTGTAAATAAAGTTATTTTTTCATTTGTTTTACAGTCCAATTTCTTCATAAATTGAAAATTTACATATGTAAGTAGTTTAACAATATTTTTTCAATTTTTATAATTGACCAATGGAGGCGCCCAGTTAGTCTTATAAGTTACATAAATTTTTTTTTATTCTAGTAAAATTCGAACATAACTCCTAACAAAATTAAGCATAGGTCCAAATTTTAAGCTCTATTCAACAAAAAAAAAAAACACATTTCTCAAAACAACATTGTGTGATGTTTGTGCGAGCCTTTGAAACCCAACTAATTGAGTGTGTTTGTCATCTCGGAATTGATCCTATCCATCCTTTGAAAAACAACTCTAGTACCAACCCAACTGTGAGTAGACCAGATAAAAACCATCCACAGATGATAAAAAACGCACCGAGAAATTAAACAATCATAAAGCTGGGCATGATGAAGCACACCGTCGGTCAGCATCCCTGGTGCGCAAATTAAAAATCCAGGGTGACTTAATTAAAATTTCCTCCCAGCTTTTCACCGATTCCAATTACGAGTTTCACCGTGGCAACACCGAGAGCATGGTTTTGCCGGAAACACGCGCTCCTCGCACCCAAAACCATTTTGAGAAGAGAAGAAAAAAGTGCACAAAAAAACATTTAAAAAATTGTTCCACAACAAACTCCACTTTATCCTTGATATCTTTCTCCACCGAATCCTTACAGTGTCGCGGGCAACAAAATACACGAACCTGTTCACCTGTCGCGCTTCACCAAACTCCAACAAACCATACATTTAGCTTTGAAAAAAAAAACAAAAGTTTTCCAACGCTTGACAAGCCACTACTACCGAACTTAAACTGGTGCGCTTTGTCTCTCTCCCTTTCCACTGCCTCCGGTGTCCTGTGTCCGCTGTACTGAAGCTTTGTGTGCGTCACTTCCGCTTTCAACCTTGAAATTCAATTCCATTCATTTCATTCTGTGCCGTCTTTCCGCTTTGTCCGGGAACGCGCGGAGGTTTGTGCAGCAGCCAGCAAAAGCCTGCACCTACCTCTTTCATTTGCTCGCTTTTTCTCTGCTACCATGTGCCGTTGTGAAAAATGGTCAATACAACTTCGTTTCCGGACACTCACGTTCCCAGTTTTTTGTGCCCCCTGCTCTCACTGCGTTTGCGGTGTGGGGAGTATTATTTTTTTACTCGATTTTTGTTAGGGATTTTAAACCTACCCACCACTCGGTTCATTTCCTGTCGCAGCATTTCTATTACCTGAGCTGGAAATGCAATTCCAGTGGGTGGGAGGGGGGGGAGGGGAGCTGCAGACCGAGTACGACAGCACCGGACGAATAATTTAGTAACAGCCAGGTCGGGTGTGTTTGCCCGTCTCGCAGCAAGCGCTAGTGGTGGGCACGATAGTTTTTGCGGCCGCCGTTTGCTTTTCCAACCGTGGCCAACCGTGTAGTCTTGCAGCACCACATTTGCATCCCACTGACACACTTTCAGATGCGCTATGTGCCAGTGAGTGTGTGTGTGGGTGCACACAAACAGGTGCATCAGCCAAGACCGAAAGGATTGTGGGTGAACGGGAGACATAATTTCCACATTGTTTCCGGCGACAGCGTGGGCTTCTCGTGCTGTGCACCGAGAAATGAGAAATGCACTCAATTATTTGAAAAGCGCAGGGAAGGAAAACACAGCGAGCTCGACAGTTTATCGCTGTAATGTAAATAAGAAATTTATGCTTGCTTCTAGCGAGCGGAGTTGATTTTATGCTGAACAAAACAAGCTGAAGAAACTGCCAAATGGTAAGACCAACATAGCTGCTCGAATTGAATAATCAAATCCGAATCGTGATTTCAAAACTTTCAAAAATTTTCCTAATCCTAAATTTGTAGAAATTTATGTATGCGAAACATAAAAGGTTTAACCTAAAACACTGCAAGAACAGGCGTATAAAAATCTTATGAAGTAGTTAACTAAATATTCTAGTTTTATTTAGATATATAAATTCTAGTAAAAATATCCAAGGACTTCAATCTCTTGCTTTTTTATCCTTTGACGATGATTGGTCAATATTCCAACAATTTGGCACCTGATTTCTAAAAAATCTAATCCCTTGACTCAGGCCATCTTGTTGAACGTTTAGTAATTTTTTTTAGAATCATTTTATGAGTTTTTTTGCAAATACATTAAGATCGCCCGAAGTAGCTAATCACCGTCACATCATAGGAATTTTGTTCTCAAAAAATCCGACAACACTCCTACAATCCTGCCGCGGATAAATTCCTTAACTCAAGTGTCCTGTCGGTTTTCATATCCTTCTCACAAACATCTTCGATCGTGCCGAAAAGTGTCTTCCTTCAGCGGATGCGGTAAAATATGCAAGGAATGAAATTTATTTTTCCCATCACTCCGTCGTTCACCTTCGCGCCAAACCAAAACACATACAAACTTGCACACACACACACAAACCCAATGGATTGGCCAGGATAGAATGCAAAGCATTCCAACACTTCCGGCAATGTGCGGGAAGAATTTTCCACAAAATCGTCGTCCCGGGTTTGGAAACGTGGTACGTGGCTTGCGGCTCCGTAAGCAATCCGTCGGTTTTCTGCCGCATGGCGATCGATTCCCGATGGCACCGGGGAAGATACGCGCGCGAAGACGCGAGTTGTCACCTGCCAGCTGGCACGCAACGATGGTGGTAAAAAATGCAAAAGTGCAAAACCTTCACCGGGCACAATTCCACGAGCAGCGAAGCCAATAAGCGATAAAGCCCGGAATCGATCCGGAACATTTGCTCGAATGTTGGGTTTTTGCTCCTGGTGGTTTGCTGGTTTGCTCTTTTTCTACTCGCGCAGTAAAAGACTGGTGATGGCAGCGGCACAAATCAGAAGCTAATGGAAGGGCAGGTGTTGGCCTGCTCTTGCAGCAACCTGCGGAATTGAGTGCTTCTGCAAATCCGTGTGTCGCATTTTTTGGGCGGCAAACAAACAACTCGAACTTGTTCAGCACTACTCAATAGATGAGAAAAGTTTCTCATTGAAGGAAAACTGGAGCTTCTGGGCGATGCAAGGTGTGAGCCGTGACTTCCAGAACATAATCAGGTCGAGCATTGATTCCTTAATTAGATCTGTCATGGTGTATTTTCTTTTTTAGAAACCTATTACAAACGAGCTCATACTTGTTTTCTTAAATTGTCAAATCTTAGGTAATGCTACACAAATTATTTCAAACTCAGATAAGCTTATTTTTACTGAAAAAATGCACTTCGAACCAAAGCCAATCTAGATAGCCCAGCTAGAAACGACCGTGACCGACGACGTTTGCCAAGTGCGGATGAAATGAAAACTTTCAAGGTTCATTGCAGCTATTGCTGCCAAAAACCAAATGTTTTGGCAGATTGAGGGGCGAATGGAAATTTTTGTTGAAGTCGAATAAAACGAGAACAGAGCGTTCTTGTGAAAACCATGTGATTTACATAAAAGAATTGGCAACAACATTATTTTTCAACCAAAACAGCAATGGTCGATCAAATGTGACAGATTTGACTATTTTTTCCGGAATTTTTGAATGATTTTCATGATGTCCAAAATATAAAGTCTATCGATTGTTTAGACTAACGCACTAAGCGCATTTTTACCACGTTTGCGCCGAAAAGTATGCAATGTGTTTCGCATCTACAATCAGTGAATAATTTTTAAAATATGTATTTCTTCATCGGCCAAACCTTTACCAATGCAAATTGAGCTCACAAAATATTTGTAGTTTGCTTATGATTCACACGTATACGTACAAAATTCTTTTCACTCTGCAAAAACATCTGAAAGCCTTACAAAAACCTTGCTGAATATTTAATTTCACGTACAAAAACGGCCTATAATTTGCGCTCCCGACGAGCTCGTTTCTAGTAAATGAACCGAACTCAACATGAGAATTGCCGCACGAGGAAAGTGTTTTTGTTTTTTGGAACCCATCGACAGTGTCGGTGGGCATGATTAATCGATAGCAATGAAACAGCACACTACCGGAGCCGGTTCTGCGTTCGTTTCGCCGGTAGAATAAAATGATCGGATAGCGACGCAAATACGCAGACCATTCGAAAAGCGCATGTAATGTACACGCAGAACTAGAATCCCAAAAAGCAGACACCAGTACGAAGCATTTTTGAAGCACGTTTCTACGGCTGCGTTTTTTTTTTTCGTTTTCCTGCCATTTCCGAAGCACGTTTTGCTTGGAAATGTTCATCACAGCATCAATACTTGTTCCGTACGGCAAAGATGAAGCGGAGGTCCACACAAAAACCACCGTAAACCTTTTTTTTGTGTTGGTGTTTAGCAACATGTAAACCTGACACCGTCTTTTCGCCGACCATCCACCGCGGATGGATGTCAAGGTTGACTTTGGCCGTGTGCAAATAGAAACACTCGGCTTCGCGGCGCGCAGCTCGATGCTAAAATCATTCCATCCCTTTTTCTTTTCGGATGTTCGCACCACGAACAGCGAACGACAACGTCAACGCCGTGTCGAAGGATTCGAAGGTAAGGCAAACAGAGCCGGGCACGTTTCTAGCGCACACGGTTGCGCGACAGATAAGTAAATAACAAATGAAAACTTCACTTACCTGAATCTTAAACACTTCGCAGACCGCAGCGTTGATGCTCGTTTCGCTCGGCTCGCAACTGTCACGCGTGCGTGTGTGTTTTTGTTATCACGTTTACATTCCACTCTGGCACTCTCTATCCTCCCACACGCGGTGTGTTTTATTTTGCTTTACACCAGGCCCGTGCCGGTTGCCGTGCCGCTTGCGATGTTGACGATGACGGCAGGACAAGATTTAAACTTTCACCAGCATCCGGCGCACTTTAGCACCGGTGACACACCAACGGAACGTAAAACTTCACCGACACGTAGACGGGATGTCATGTAACGCACGTTCAGATGAACTCGAATTTTTTTACTTTTCTTTTTTCTCACAGAAGTTGTTTCGGGGTTTTCCTTTCCTCTGAAAAGCTTGTCTTACCGCTCCCGTTTGACGTCAGCAGAAAGCCCACCGACGATCGTACACGTACGTTTTCCTACCCAACCTTCCTGCTCCACCCCAGCAGCCGCTGGTGAACAATTTTGTTTTCACCGGTGGCGGTGGTGATAATTTCACTTTCACTGCGCGGAACGTCGGCGAGCGGGCAACGGGGGAGCTCCGAGAGAGGCGACGGAATAATATTTGCTTTTTCACCGCGAGAAAATTGAATCAACCGCACCCGCACGCGGAAAATCACGTTAACACTCAAACACACTCACATTCACGAACACTCACACACAAAGACACTGTTAAAAAAGCACAAAGCCCGATGGAACCCGGAACACTTTGTACCGCGCTGGATAAGGTTGATCTTTTTTCGGCTAGAAAAGGTGCGATATGTGAGACGGTTGTTTCGTGTTGCCTACATTTAGGCGCACTTTTGCTGCGAAAACCAGCTGGGCCGAGGCGCTTCCGCTCGGATCCTGCACCGAACCGGGGGCGAACGGATGGGTAATCTAATTTCGTCCACACTCGTGGCAGCGTCGTCAAAGCACTGGAGGAAACAAAATCGCTCCGCCAAACACATAAAACGATTTAACCGTCGAGGGAGGTTGTTGCTTTTTTGTTTGGTTCACGCTTCCCTACCCCGTTCTTCCTCGCAAAGTTTCGAATGTTCCGCGAACGGCTAGCGGCGGATGAGAAGGTCGAGATTAAGATTTGTTTCACCGCCACAATTCGACACCGCACAAACGCGTCGCCTACTCCATCGTACCGAATCGTTTTTCAGCCGTCAGCCAACTTTCACCGCACGCACAATCACCGGGTGCTATGGAAACACGATTACCACGCTCCGGTGCGTCCCGCGAAGGTGGTGTCCCGTGGCGGAGAAACTTTCGCTAAGATGAAACCGCCGCGATTACACACATGTGGCGATATTGGCGCTACAAGGAGAAGGAGTTGCAGGCGCTGGCAGGTTGCTACGTTGCGAAAATTTGTCGCAACCGGTCGCAACGGCCGCAGGGAATTCGACTTAACCCTTAGATTGCGCACACACACACACCGCAAACCGTGCTGAAGAAAACAAGAAAAGTCAATTTCGGACACCGGCTTTCGGGGGCGACCGTCCGTCGCAGCCTCACTTTTTGAGCTTTCCGCCCAGTCCCTGCGGGGAAAAGGATGATTTCGAGTTGCAAAGTTTAACGCGTTCACTCGGCAACGTTAGCGTCCAGCATTCGCCGCAAGCGGCCCGTGATTTTGCTGTTGCATTTCTGTTGGACTTTTGCGTGGTTCGACATACTTTTCGGGGCACACTTGCCGCTCTGGCTCACCACACAAAACACGTCACCGTGAATCCGCGCGCGCTTCACGAGTTTTGTGCGACAAAGCTTCGCAATAAAACGCGACACTAGCGCCCGTACACGTATACGTCCAATTCGCACCGTATCTGCAATCAGACTACTACGATGATTACCTCGCTGCGGAGATGATTGGACGCGCCGCTCGCATCTCATCTGACAGCTGTGCCGTCGCATCCGACAGCGTTACGGGAAACGTTACGGCTCTCGCTGCTTTGTTTCTTTGCTCCTTGGCTCAGTGGTGAGTTTGTCGACCGAACTCACCACCCTTGCGGTTGCAGCACGAACCGAGGCGACGAAGTATTCCCCGGGATTTCGGAACACCGCAACTGTTGTTATTGCTAACGCTCGTGGCAGCCTCCGCGCTTTGTTGGTGGCGAATGCCGGGACTCGATGCCGGCTGAGAGCAAATTATGTAACGGACACTAGTGTTGGTGTTGCTGTAGGACCAAGATCGGCTTTCGGGACATTCTTCTCCGACGGTGTGCCAGCTGCTCCTTCGCGAACAGTCGACATAGAGCGACCCAAGGAGAGCGCTCGAGAAAGGGAGAGAGATAATTTTGTCCGTGTCGACATACGGAACCCGAACGGAACGGTGGTGTCTCTCGTGCGAAACCGATCCCGGGACGGTGCCAGTGCGCAGGCACCGGAAATGTCAGCGTTCGTACGACGGAAAAACAGCACGACGACACGATGCTGATGGTTTTCGGTCGATGCTGCGAGCTACCGGGCTGGTGTTTATTGGCCTGGCCACCTTTGACTGACGCTCTGATGGGGGATCCTGGGGATTCTTTTCTTCCCGCACCTTCCCTCCCACACTCCGGAAGGCGAGTTTTCCGTCTGGCGCTTAACCGTTTCGCCCGGTGCCAAACGGTGTGCCAAAACGCTGCATGGTGTGGAGGCAAATGGCGCGGTTTCATCCTTTTGCCCATGGGTTCGCCCGCTGGGAAGCCGGTACCGGGAGCGGACTACCAGTAACACGGCTGGCACGGTTCGACAGCATCCACTCCTGACAGCCGTAATTGAACTTGAAAACACACAGGAGCATGATTTTTCGAGTGGACGGCCGGTTGTTTTTTGTTTTTTTTTTGTTCGTGTCGGCCACAAGCCTGCCGGGTGGCCACTGCGAAATGACGGTTATGTTGGCGCACAACAATGACTGATTTCAAGGGGAACGTTCACGGTTATATTTGTTGTTTTATTGTGGTACGAATCCGCACTGTTTTGCTATTTACTACTCACGTGGTAATGGTTGGATGGTAGCGAGTCATGCGCTGATTGCGACAAAGATGAGCATCCAGCCGTGAAATGTTCAAACAATCGTAGCAAACGTAGGTACGGTTTCTAGAATTACTTGAGAAATAAATAACATTGGAACGTATTTTTACATAAAAAATTTAACCGTTTAGAAATTTCAAAAAGAACTCTTACTTTAACATACGATATAAATTGTGTAAAAATCTATAAAATAAATCGTTGTATTTTGAGTTATTCATTTACAATTAAATATTTTCTTAAATTTTTTCGTTCAGTTCATAGAGTAAAACTTTATTAATTTTGACAGCTAATGTATTCCCTATTTTATTTTGAAGTTACCATTCATGTATATTTTTGATTTTAAGGATGTTTTCATTCATTTGAATTGGATTCTTTAAACGAATAATTTATACCATCATTCTGTTGTAAACGTCCTGGCATTTAAGGCATGTATTTTGCGCCTCAAACTGCTTTCAAAATAACGAATTATCATTCAAGTTTGGGCAAAGGTTGAACATTTCAAACAAGTTTTTGGTTTGAAACTTATATAAACTGTAAGCTAAGCCTGCAAATTTTTAAACATCCAAAACACAATCTCTCTCTACTCCCTTCCACCGTCGGCATTACAGCAGAGCATCCCACAAGGGAAATTAGATCCGGCACATTTCAATCGTTCACCGTTGCTGCCCATCCTAATTACTTCGCGTGAATAAGAAACGTTAACAAACTGCACTGGGCGTAATGTGGTGTTTTCAGGGGATGAAAATTGAAGAACACAAAAAACAACAACGATAAACCAGATATCCTCGACCTCGATTCGACCACTTTGTCTAGTATTTCCTTTACCCCTCCCTGCCAAACCGATTCCCCAACAACCGTCGGATTGTCTCGATATCGAGGCGATTTTTCAATATGTTTACCCAAATTAACAATTACATAAAATCAGCATAAATTTCCCATTTCGTTTCATGCGCCAATCCCACCCTCCCTTCCCACCGCCGCAATCAATCGCAAACGCTGCCGAAGGAAATCATAGGTTGCTGTTTTTTCTCTCTCTTCCGTCCGCCGTTTCGGTCTGGGTTGCGTGTCAGCAAGTCGACACAGTGCCCTCTCTCCGCGCCGCACGCACGCCAGGATTAGACGGTGGAAGCGTTTAGTGATGGCGGCAGACGGCGGTAATGCGATGCCGGAAAGCGTGAGAAGCCGCGTGAGGTGGTTTTGGTGGATGTTCTGTGCGCGCAGCGTAAAGCCCGTCACGGTCGGGTGGGAAAAGTGAATGAAGATTTCCATCCCGAAAAACCGAACGAGTCCCTCGAGGCTGGCTGGCGGCACAATTTTCTACGCGGTGCCGCTGCGGGGAGAAAGCAGGAAAGTAAAATAGGGCTAGCGAATGGGGAGGGAGTTGCCTATCCGATGTGCCACGCTCGGTGCGAGAAATGGAAGAAAAAAGAAGACTGGAGGCTCCTAAACCGGCCGGGCATATAACGCTAACGGAAAATGTAAAGCGAGTGAAAAAAGAATCTTCCTTCCGGCAAACACCGCCCGCGACATTTGGCGACAAAACGACGTCTACAGAAATATAATATTATTCAAATTGAAATCACAAAGAATAACAATAGAGAGTATTTTGAAAATAAGGCAACATTTCTGTCACCCCTCCGCCGCCCATCGCGCCCGCCCCTCCTCGTTACCGCAACCGGAGAAGGTGGAAACAAACCACGCGTGATGGTCACGTGGGCGCATGGAGGCGCCTGGTGGATGGAACGAAAGATGAACTTGCTCGTTGCCATGAGGGAAAAACCGTGCCAGTGCCAGTGTTCCGTGCGTTTCCAGACGATTCTAGCGTTTCGTAGATCCCCACCAAACCTGCCCTCCCGCACCCTTAATCGGATCTGACACAATCGGAATTCACGCACTTCATTTAATTCTCGAGTGTATCGAATTTTAAGAAGATTGCCTTACCGCAGATGAAGACGTGGCGCGCACAGGGCGCGTCTCCCGTGACGAGCTTATTTCGGTGACGGGTAAGTGAAGTCGGCGAGAAAATAGAAGAGAATACAAATGGAGATGTAAAAGGGGAAAAAAAAGAAATGAAATAAAATCCAACGGATGAACGCTTTCTTGTGGGAGGAGTTTAAATCTTTAAGCGATATATTTTGTGATAATTTCTTTTGTTATTATTTTTTCTTTCAAGATTGGCTGTTTTTCTTTCAAGAAATGGCTGTTAAACACAGTTTTCCTACGTTTTTAAAAGTGATATTATAATAAATAAATTTCGTTTAAATAATAAAATATGAAATAAAAAAATATTTTATTTTTTATAATACAATTACAAAACTTACCAATCGAATCGGATTTTTTCGAAACATTAATACCTGAATGTGAAACATTATTGGATGCATGAATGTGAAATATTCGAAACATTATTGCATAAATTATTGCAAACAAATAAGGATTATCATAGAATAATTGTTAGCCAATAAAAGCATTCAGATGTATTCCACAATACTTTAAAATAACCATAAAATTCTAAATAAATGGAATTAAATATTTCGCAAATGGAATTTGTTTGTCGTGTCTATAAAATTATCCAACTATCAAAAATAAGACTCAACATGAACATTCTGCGGCTGACCTAATAACCCTACCTACATAGACTTACATCGTGTTGATGCAACCACTTTTATCCTACAACAATCACCCGGATTCACACCGTGGTGGCCAAACGAATCCTTTTCATAAAGTCACCAACAGTTACGGTGTGAACTCGCGAAAAAACAACACTAATTCCAACCCCTCCCTTCCGCAAGAAACAAGGCACGAAAATGCCTGTTTCCCGTTTTCGTTTTGTTTCTTTCCTTTCTTATTTGTATTCACCTCTCCCTGACTTCCATTCACACCGTAACTCACGAAACAATCCGGTCTGTGGTTCACAATCGCCTCCGTTTTCTTAGTCAAACTTACAAAATGTATGCAAATTGTTTATTTCAAGTTTTTCGTCTTTGACAGTCGCGAGTGGGCATCGAAAATTCGTGTGATCTCTCGTTTTCTCTTTCGTTTGCTATTGTTTTTCTCCTTGCTCCTTACCGATTTTCTTTTTCCAGGGTAAGGTTTGTCTTGGAACAGTATGCAGCACCTTCCAGCAACACACTAAATTGCATGACAGTGGAGGTAAATAGCTTTAACCCCTGGAAGCAGTGAAACGCTTTCGAATCTTTCCTGCTTTCATCTGCTTTTTTGTGCGCTGATGCTCGTAGCAGCGTGCGCTACGAGCTATTGTAACGAGATTTGATTTTTTTTTTTGGTTCAATTTGAAGTATGATTTTTAATTTAAGTATATCTTACCTAAGTATTCCTTCAATTAATTCAAATAAATGTTCTATGCATCCAGTAATCTTTCTCATCAAATGATATTGTTACCATCATTTTAATATCATCTGTGATGTTTCGAATACATTGTTCACTGGAATACATAATATTGATATCATTGATTAAATTTCCAATTATTCGCTTGTTTTAATATGCATCATTAGCGAAAACTCGGTAAATCCCCATCAAATGGTTAACCTTAATTTGTTGGTGCTTTTGTTTCGCTAGTGGAAACAATGCTTTCGATTCAACTGAATTTTACAACTTTTATTTGAGATTTTTTTTTATATCCGGGCAAAACAGACAAAAAATATCCGGGTGAGATGAAAGTTGTTTAATATATTGCTAACATAGACAATTACACAACAGATTAATTTCGTATTTAAAGGAGGTCATGAAAATTATGCTGCATTATAAGTTTTAAGAAAATGAATAAAAAACTGACATAAATTGTTTTTTTTTCTGTCGAAAGATCAATGACAAATAGGAATAATGTTTTGTGCAAGTAATTGTACAGAAGTTTGCAATTACTAATTTCAGTTTCTAGAGAAGATTCGGATTCCGAAAACATAAAAATAATACCGATGACCGCAACCCCAAATTAACTGAGTGATGCATGAGATTTGAGCATTATTGTAACATCCCTGCTCCTGTAATATGCGAGGTCTCATTTACCTGAACGATACAGTTGTCAGGTGTCATCGGACTGACTATCGGACTTAATCTGTTGACCCATTTCACCGACTTCCGAGCCCAACCCAACACGAATTGCCTCCAACCGGAAAGGATTGCCGCCCTCGTGTGTATGTTCCCCTTTTACCCGACCGTAGGTGAAAATATAATTCGCCAGGTATGAAAATTAATTTTGGCTTATCCTTTTTTCCCAGAAGTCACCGCACCGCTTTCAACCTCGAGAAAGTTTTGCTGTGTTTTATTTTTGTTTTTGTTTTGCCCTGGTTTGTTTTCCACCGGGACAGCTTCACACCTTTCTTGGCATGGATTTTTTGTTAACCCCGTTTCCCGAGAGTTGACGTCTGCACGCTGGACGTGACATATTACTTACGAATAACCACCGGCCAGAGGTTTCAGGATAAACGAACAACATTAAGCCAGCCTTCTCGCTACAATGAACAAGGGGAAGAAAAAAACATGCCGCTTCTCGTCCGCCAGTTGACAGTTGAATCACGCAGGGATGAAAATTAGATTGGTTTGTTGCTGGGTCTGCTTTATCAAGAGCAACGATGAGACGGCTTATGAGGGATCTGAGTCCTCTGCTATTCAACATGCATGTTAGCGTTTGTTTTGAAAGAAAACAACCGATTAAATCACTGCTCGAGTTGCAACGGAGCTTATTGAATTATTTATGTTGGTGAAGAAAATTCTACGTTACCTGAATGTAATAAAGGATAGAATTTCTAAAAACTATTTTAAAGCTAAAATCTAATATCAAATCTATCAATTGACTGTGATTTAATTTTGAAGAAAAATACGAGCGTTCATGTGGGCGAAATACGTTAAAATAAAAACTATTAACAATCTTTTTTTATACATTGCACATTGCTGCTAGAGAAGTATTGCCCGCCTTTGATAAATTAATTTGTTTTATTTTGCTAAATTTTAAGTTATGTGAGTATTTCAAATAGAAAAATAAAATGCCATTTATAGATTTTATTTTACATTTGTTAAGCATTACATATTTATGTACCTTGAACTTATTGAAATGTATGTTATTGTGCGGAGCTAGTGAACATAGGTTAATGATAAACATTCCTTCCAAATGCAACTTCTCTTGATGGAGTGTATGAGAATCATTTTCGTCTTACTTACTTCATAAAAATATCAAACAGCTATGTTCGCAACCATCCCAGCCATGCTTCAATCAATGCTACTGCTTTAAATGGGACACAGCTTCATCTATCTTCTTTCGAGCAGCACTACATAGCATGGACATGTTGTTCAAGTCAGCAAGGCATGCAGAAGAAGCTGAAAAACTCCGACGAACTTAAGCGTAGCATCTCATTAAAACAAGCGATCCTAGCAGCATTCCTTTGCTCTCCTTGCACTGGAAACTCGCCAAACGTAACGTCGCATCGTAACGATGCATGTACGAAACTGCTTGCAAACGAAGATTCCTTTTTTCCGTTGTAGCTAAAATGGTACACCCATTCAACAGAATATCGACAATGCACCAAACAAGTATCCTTTCTAATGTTCGCCCTTATTATTTCCCCATGCATGTGTTTACGCTCGCACAACTTTCTGCTCAGTTGGGGGAAAAAAGCCATCGAATCTAGTGAAACATGGCTCAGCGTGCTCGCAAAACACAACGCGACGCACGGAGAAACTGCGACGGCAAAGTAAATGAAAGAAAACAACAACAAACGCAAAGCAAGACGTGGCTAGATAAAGCACAGTTTATGCGAAAAAACACTCACCCACTGGGAAGTTGTTTGCCGTTCGTGTTTCGGTTCTTACAAAAATTCCAGTTTTATGTTTTCTAGCGCAAATTTCGTCACCGACTTTGCTTATTGAATCGTCAACGCCGTGGTGAGGACGCTCGTGTGAAGAAAAACTCAAATTCACTCTTAAAGCTACCAGGCAAGCGGTAAGCTCATAGAAGATCAAGGCTCTCAACGGAATATGTATGGGAATATATTCGTACAGGATGCCTGCAAATCGTGAACGTGATAATACACAGCCACAAAATGAGAAAAAGAAAAACATAAAATCAGTCAAACAAGGGTGAGAAATTGTGATCTCCTTCCTCCTATTGTTGTAAGATTACGTGTCGCGAAAAATCTTTCCACCTTTGTGGTTCTTGTTGAGCGAGCAAACGATGCGCAGAGATTGACGTCAGCTCGTCGTACGGGAAATAGCAGCAGCCCAGCAGCCCAGCAGAAAATTTGGTACCACCACCCGAGAAGCAGGCTCGCAATTCGCTTCACTTCGACAATAGTGTACAACAAATTTATAATGAGGTCCTTGAGACAAATCTCAACACACCCTGAGAGGAAAGAAACCGTGCGAAATGGAAACCGAACCGATAACCTCCATCCTTTTTATTGTTGTACGAAACGATGCATTTGCGTGTTTGATGGTGCATTTTTTTATTTTTGTCTTTTTTTTATCCCTTTCCTTTCAAGCGCGCGATTTTCCGCGCCGTTCAGATGACAAAACTAAATTCGTTAGACAAGAACGTCCGGAAACGCCTGCTATTTGGGGAAATATTGCTTTTATTTGAGCAGTTGGATGAAAGTTGGTCCGTGGCGAAACACCTGTGCACCAACCGGGATAGAGTTTTGAGCGCCTTGTCGATGGGCAAAAACTTGTTCGTTTTCCCTCCCGGTGGAAAACCTCTCAAAGATCGAATCCGTAATTGAAGCCGTCGACGTTGTCCTCATTGCCATCGGACGCCAACGAGCGATGCAGTCTTACTTTTGCTCCCATTTCGTGCCTTCCTCTTTCCAAACGGGACGCCGGTGCAAAACAGCCGGCCGCAGCAAATTATTTCGCGTCCAGCCCAACCGTCCTCCCACCAACCCTACTTTGCTGTCTTCATTATTCAAATTTGTTTCCTCGGCTTTCGATTCGTTTCACAATTAGTTGCAATTTTCGGAAGTATTTTCACCGCGCGACAACAAAGTCCTATCGGGGTAGGTGGTAAAAATAGGTAGACAAAGTGGGCGGGGAGAGTAATTACGGTTTCCAAGTTGGTGGTGGCACATTTTGTCCTGCGGTAGGTTTTTTTTTGTTTTTTGTTCTCTTCTCTGCGAACCCAAACCAACTCAGCCCACACAAACCGTCGGCATCGTTCGGTAGCAATTAGTATTTGTCTAACTTGTTATTATCGTTCGATTCTCTGGTCGGCGATGAGTCCTTTGTGAAGGATCCTTGCTATAACCACCATCAATGGAATGATGCTTTCGTGGCGAGGAAAGTCCCGACGAAAGTTTCGAAAACCACCACCTGAGAAAGGAAACAATCACTGTAATCATTCCACAATTTTCCCAATGCAGCCCAATAATCTTCGATCTTTTCCGTGGATGGCGCAAGGGAGCTTGATACCGGGGAAAAAAATAAAACGAGGAGTGCTTTTCTTGTGAATATAGCCCGATCGACTCTCCAGAACCTAGAGTTTCGATTCATTTTTTTGAGAACAGCTATAATTTGTTTTGTTCATTTGTTGTTACCGAATTTTTCTCGAAGCACTTGTTACAAAACCTATTGTATGTCCATTTCTACTCGATTGGAAGAAAACAAATCTGTCAAATATGCTTCGAAAACTGTTGAAACTGATTTCGAATCTCATTATACTTTAGTCGAAATAGTATCCCTTTAGATTATGTTCATTTATAGGCGAGAATAAATCATTTTATTTATTATCCACAGCAATCCAATGACTGTTTACAATTTTCACATAATATCCACAATTGCAAATAAAGCGTAGATAAATTTCACATCATAAACAATATCCAACCCATGATTCAATGAAATGACACAGTTACAACTGAAACCGATTGATCCTATCACCACTAACCTCGCTGCATTGAACCAGTTATCTCGAAAGTATCGATTATTAGCCCATAAAACGATAGTCCACATGTCACATTTGTCGAATCAAACGCACAAAATGATACGAGCGAAGTGCGACTTTAATATCCTTTCGCATTATCGCGAGCGTTCATCAACACCACCAGCACTAGCTTTAAAGTGGTCGCGGGAACGGTAAACCATCCCTAACGTCCAGCATCGCTCCGGTGGCGACAAATCACGTCCCCAGTGGAGGAACGGAACGGGGGTCCCTAATACTCGGATTGATGATATCGTCGAATTCGTAACTAACTGACAGGGATGTCCATCAAGCCGCCAATATCGTTTTGCGAAGAATCGAAGCAGGGAGGGAGGGAGCAAAACATACTTTCAGACATGCTGCCACGTTGCTGTCATGCATCGGTGGATGACAAATTACTGCTCTGTTGATTTTTACCACGATTTATGATGACGCCAACCGTCCACCCGGGTTTGGGGTCGGCGCTGGCGACCACTGAATGTAAAATAATAAACCAATCCATCAGGAATGCGTGCCAAAGAGCGGAACGAATAAATACGATTCTATCAGAAGCGTCAACGCGGTTCGAAACCGATGTGGGAGGAGGATTTATAAGAGGAGCGTTTTTTTTTTCTTTTTGCTTAATGCCACTAGCATTAAGAAACGCAACCATGCGTTTTGTTCCTCGTTTCCTCGTGTATCGATATATTGAGGGGACGCGTATTGCAGGGGATTTGGTGAAGCTTCTGCCCAAACGTTCGCTGCGGCTGGCTGAGACGAATACTAAAGAAGTTGTGTGAGAAAATAACGACAAAAAAGGAATCGGACCAGAGTAACATGTCCACCGTAACATCATCATCATCCTCCTCCTCCTCCATACTCGGTATGATGTCTTCTTTATCATAAGCTCGATGGGATGCCACAAAACACATCAACTGAAGCTTGCCGCATCCCGGATGAAGATTTCGGGCAGAAGAATAAAAACAACTGAACCCATACCGACTCCAGATTCAACCAAAAACACACAAACACACACCCGGAATCGGTCACCGATTGCGTCGTTCCTTTTCCGGCACCTGGCCTCACTGATTCTGGCCACCGCGCTGAAGGAAATCATCCATTCGGAGCCATCAGATACGAGACACCGCTCCGGTTGGTGGCTTCCTGCCCTAACCGCCCTACCCAACCGCTTCCTGACAGGGCGAAGACGAATTGACTACTTCCCGCGTACGAGATGTGGACGAATTTTTTGATGGCTCCAATATATCACATCGCCCCATCCTCACCCTGGAGCATGCTCTCCTGCCAGCGCTGGGGAGTTTATATGCTGACCATTAATATTCGAGCGGGATTGGCTGGGGGCAACGGCGCGAAACACCTCCGGCTTTTGGCTTCCGCTTTCCTAATTTCCTGCGCGGTAGAGCGGGCTTTCCAGAGGAGACAGGCGGTTCGTCCGTCCGTACGTACGTACTATTCGCGATGCCGGGACAAGCACGTCCAGCCCGTCCAGCGCGTCGGGTGTCGTTATGACAATATAAACTTCGCTCGACGTGATTAAGCGCGATGCGCGTCCACAGGTTTACCGCTCGCGCTCAGACCGCACCAGCGAAGGGCGACATTTGCTAGCTATCGGCGAACGGTTCGCCAACGACAAGCGGTGAGCTCGGGCACGAGATTAGGGTTAAATAGTGGCCCAAAGATTGGCTCTGGATGCTGGCGAATTGATAGTGGCCATTACGCGTATCGAAGTATTGAAACGGGCGATGATGGGGAAGAGAGTGGGCGCGATTTGGTTCGCTCGTTTTTAATGAACTACGCCAAATCGTTAGTTATTGGGAATGTTGCTGATGCTAGCGTTTCAGCGAAGGGTAAGCTAGCGCGTTGATGCGTTGAGGTTATGGATGATAAGTTCTGATAACATTATTGATCGTTAGCCATGCGGATGTTCTGATGTCGCGTAGTAAAGTTTCATTTTTTAAACATTTTTTTTTTGGGTCGCTTACCTTTATATGCCCAGATCACCAAATTTTAACTAAAATTGATGGATGAAAAAACAAAATTTTTAAATCAAACAAAACGGTTGCTAAAACTGTTCGGTAAACGATCATTGGTTCGTTTAATTTGTCGTTAAAAGTATTCGAAAGGTCCTATACTATAATTTTGATATACTTCACTTTAATCTGACGCATCATGTTACTTTAGGTCTATAGGGAAAGATGTTTTATCGATTCTAAAAACAGATAAAAAATACAAAGCAAAATCTATCTAAATCCATAATTTTCTAAGATTCCTAATGATTTTTTTCAATGATACAATAAACTTCATTTTATAGATGTTATAACCAACGAAAATTATAGAATTTACATAGATAACAACTAGGAATTGAATCATAGATATATACATCTTTGACGACTACACTGCTAGAATTAAATAACTACATGAATTATGGAATGTACTTGAATTGACTTTGGAATAAAAAGTTCCAAACAGAAAGCTGCGACAGACAGTTCGTAAAGAATGAAAACTCCATTTTCACAACAACATATCGTGAGTATATTTTTACATTTGCACATGTTTTTACCAATTACTTATATAAGACTTACACGTAATGGCATAAGTTTGTTTACAATCTAAAAGTAATCGTGCTAAATTACTAAAAAAACCCAAATTATGTAATCTGCCAACCATATAAAAATTCTTAAAAATTCTCATATACTCAGCTCAATATTCAAATGCCATTCTGCTTTAGGATTCGCAGTTCAACACACCCGTTTATCATGAAACTTCAGCAATGAATTACACAAAAAAAGGATCGTATAAACGATAATCGCCAAAGAAAGAAACGTCAGTGCAACTTTTATGCGCAATAAATAACATACCAACAAACATATCCACACTTAATGAATAATTCTCTTTGACTTCCGGGGCACATGCACAAAACGAAACGAAAAAAAAACACTCTCACACATGCTTTGTAAACGGATCTACTTGACCGTTGCAATGGCCGAAAAGTTTGGTTCAACATTATCACAACCTCGCTTCACGTCAAAGCCGTACACTTTAACCGGATCGGGCTGAAAAGGTTTTCCACCTCGACTCGACTCACCCCCATGGCTGCCCGAAAGTGTATAAAATATTACTATTACGTTTTTCATCTTCATTGATCCCTTTGATTATTGATTCATCATCATCATCATCATCATCATCGACAGCATCGTCACCGCATGGGGGAGGGACGTACGTTGGGTCATTACTCTTTCGTTCGAAACCCTCCCTCCCTCACACATCGGTGATCGTTCGGAACGTGACCGAAAGCTGCCATTGCCAGTTGCCGTTCCCGAGAAATCGTGTCCGTCACAACCCGGGATGTGTTCTACCCGCCCAACTGGCAGCAACCACGCTCGCCAGCAGAAGATTTAGACATCCACGCCAGTATCTAAATTTGTCATTTTTATTGTCCACTCCACGGTCGACCGGCGGCGAGCTCGGGCGATGAGATTTTTGCTTCGGGGAGATTTTTCACCGCTTTTTATCGCACGCTTTTCTTTTCGGTCGCTTGTGTACCGCGAGACAAACGGCGTCCCATTCTGTTGTGCCTTAAGAGTGTGTGTGTGTGAGTGTGTAGAAGTGAGCGAGTGAGCAAAGCGACGAGCTGATGGGTTTCACTGAAAAGCGGACGCGCCACGGGCATGAAGTTTTTCGCTTAAGTAATTTTGCTGAAAGTGGAAAACTTTTCACCCGATTGCTTCGAGATGAAGGAGGATCCCGGAGGCAGGGAGGCAGAGGGGCCCGCAGGGTGAAAACGCGACTATGATGCGTCCGTCGAGTTGACCGTCCGTTTCTTGGGCACAGTTTAGGGGATGGTTGACGTAAAAAAAGAAACTGGTGATAGATAATGATACGCCACGGATCATCGGAAACGGGGAGGGAAGGTAGCGAACGCGGCCAAGCAGCTGGAAAAGTTCACCCGATAAAGCACTATAGCGGCAATCGAATCGGGTTTGAAGCTGGCAAGCTGCAACGCAAACAGTTCGCCGCAGTTAATCCTAGAACGGGTTGCCAACACGCATTAAGCACGCTGATTGCACCATCAACCGGAATGATCGGTGTCATTTGGTTAATGCATCCGATGTACACAACCACCAGCGAGTGGAGCGAACGGGTTGTACCGGACGCTTTCCAGAACTTGTACACGAAATTAATGGACGGGAGGGCGTTTTTTTTCGTGTAGTTCTTCAAACCCTTTCCCTGAAACTGAAAAGCATACTTTCGTAGAATTCGTGATTCAGCGTATGCAATTATTCGCTTGGCAGCGTTCCGCTTTTCGAGTTCCTGCGGTGCATTATTATTAATCAGAGTGATTGCAACGGCTGCGACTTTGTCCGGGAAGCTTTTTATTGTTTCCGAATGGAGCAATTTAATTGATTGAGACTGCTTGAAAGCGGGTGAGCTCCATCGTTTGTTGCTATCGGGTTTTACTCGTTGAGTTTAAAAGCAAAACTGAGAAGGTAGGGCGATAAAACAAAAAATGTTTTCCATACCGAGCATCCTAATTGCATTTTACGAACATACAGAGGACGTTCTGACGCAACAGCTAAAAAAAAATCTGCAAATTTATAAAAAATAATAGGTAAAGACATGACCTCAAACGTTGTAACAGCAAAAAATCTAATCAAAATTCAAGAAAATTGAATTCTCTCTCATTGTGAATTTTTTCAAATTTTCCTTCATTATCTCTATCTGTGTCGCATTTCTTACAATGTATTTATGATATAAACAATTCAATTACAGAAACATAATTTTAAAATGAATGTCATCTTTGGATATATTACCATATTTATAAATGACGTATTTTCGAGGAAAATAAATATAATGCCATATTACAAGAAAAACATCAAAATAAAACATAGTTTTGCAACCAGAAAAGTATATCCTTTTTAAACACTAACCATAACTTCAACCAGCAGTAGCCATTTAAATATTAAAATCCATTCCCTCCACCCATTCTCTGTCCATCAAAATTTAATATCGAATAAATACCTCCACCTGCTATCAATAGAAAATGACACACGATTGACGGGCCGCCAGTGTGTTCATTGTTTCTTCCTGCCACTGATTGAAGGCAACCCCAAAGCGGCCGTGACATCTCAATCACACCGTGTCTCTCCACGGGCTGGAGGATTGTAATGGAATGCTTTGACTACAAACCAGCTGCTGTCAGCAGCACTGGCGTCCATCGAACCAATCAATCCGTGTGCCTGATCAACCTCTGAAGACTCCATCAAATGACCCCCGTCCGTAACTCACGCGTCGATTGAGCTTAAAAGGAAACGTAGCTTACTCCTCATTGACGGATGCCAGGGATGATGTCGCCTAATGTCACTCGATTTAAGCACTGCAAACAACCGCATTTCACGCGGTTTCACCCGTCTGTGATTCATAATTATTCTGACTACGGTGGTGGGAAACCAGTTGGAGATGAAAATAATACGTCACAAGAAGACGCTTGAAAGCGAACCCGGACGAAGCGTCAGACGCTTCCAAAGCCAGTAATTAATAACCGATGCATTTGCACGAATCATAAGCTTTTCGACGACCGAACAGGATGTGTCTTTCCATTTGTTAGCGTGTACCTAATGGCTAGTGAGTCGTTCTTCCTGATCTTCCGGAGTGAGAAAATGCTGGACAAGCGGAATTCTCGTTCGTTTCTAACAACCAACCGGCGTCCGAACGTTCTGGACGAGTACGGACGGTGGGATCTTTCAAGAATGCTAAGTTCCAAATGAGAGCAACAAAATGGTCCTGCCCACGAAGAACTTTCCCGATGCCCGGGAACCACTGCGTCCGGCGCAGGTTTTATCTGTCACTTATCAGCCCAGCCTCGTCCGAAAAGTGTCGAACCGAACCTATCGGAATACCATGCTACCAGCGCATGTCACCGGACCGGGGTTTCGAGGAAACGAGCGGCTTGCACGATAAATGTCTCCGGTTTTTGGTTGCTCGACTCGTTCGTCCGTGTATCCCTAGCCCCACGCTCCAGATCTCCAGTTTTTGCTGATACAATCAATTAATTGCTGCAAATGGTCGGTGGCTTTGCGCTCAAACCCCATTGCCGTACTTCGGCCGGGGTTTCATTTCCGCATCCCTGTGTGTTCTGGATACCGCTCCCGATGCCGAACGACCGGCCGTCACTGTCGGTGAAATGAAATGATCCGCAAAATGCAAAGTTAATCCGAAACGGATTTGGCACGTTACATGGGCTGTCGACTGTCGAATCGTCCGGCTACAGGGTTGGGCAAGTTCGAGTGGCGCCTGACACTGTACGCCAAACCGCACGAACCGTCCTCGGGCTGCTGGATGTTTTTGCTGGACGTGGACGAACGAGTCCCGTCTTAATGGTGGGTTTTCGGTGGTGCAAGGAATGAAGATTGAGCGATATCGTGCGACTACATTGCTTTATCGGGTTGGTTTTCTGGACAGTTTTGTGCACGATTTGAAAACTCACTCACACAGGCGCACCCGAGCCCTCTCTCTCTCTCTCTCTCACGTCCTCTGGCAGCAGAGCTATCTCCTCTCGACCGAACAGCAGGGACAATGGATTAAACTCTTAAGGTTAGGCCATACCTGATGGTGAATGTTTCCTGCAGGACAGTTGCTGCCAGGATAATCCTCAATTTCAACTAGAAATTGGCAAATTATATAGCCTCCTTTGGAAGCTTTTACCTTGCTCGTACCTAGTACCGCAGTTAGCTGGATCGGAAATGAAGAAGCTGCAAAATATTTGATAACATTCGTACAATAAAATCGCAAAAGAGTGTCGGAGTCATAACTTAACATTTTTCTATGAAAATCTTGTCTTGCGTTTATAAGATGATGAAGGTTGTAACTCCTTTTATAAATTTTAATAATTTTAAGCACGCAATGCTTAACTGCTCTCAGAATAATGCTTTTTTCAAAAATTCTCATCAGCATGAATTGCACTAATGTTATTGGATATAAAATATATGTTTGAAATATTTTGAAATAGTATTCAAAATATTTCAAACATATATTTTATATCCAATAGCATTAGTAAAATAAACATATGTTTCTTAGCTGATAAAAACACAAAGTATACACTCAGAACAGCATTCAATTTCTGAACATTTTCGCGGAGAATCCCTAATTTTTTGTTGTGATGTATAAAAAACACAGAAAATATTGCCCACATTATTGTAAATAGTATTAGTTGCTTTTGTGTCTTTGCATTGCTGTGCTTGAGTAGTTGCACCAATAATTATTTTAACCAACTCACAAGGAAAGCAATTTTCAAACTTCAGAATTTTCTAATCGAATAAAAATAAACATTTTCTGAAAATCGCTCTGGAAGGATCTTCTTGTGAATTCCATTTCTTCAGATTGAATGTAGAAAAATGTAGAAAATTCTCGAAGTACAATCTCATCTGCAACTCCTACTAGCGAGTACACATTCCTCGCTATGCTCGCTAGCTATGTTAGTAAAATAATAGTCTTACAAGCAGGTAACACGCGTGGGAAGAAAAAGAAGAAAAATAATTAAAGAAAATAATGTATACAAGCAACAAGCCAACATAGCATGCCATGCCATGCCATTTTCATTTATTTATGGAATACTGTTTACGATGCATCATTTGAAATACATTATTCGTTTCCACTCCCACATCAACCGAGCTCGAAATGCAATCAGGCAATGAGCAGCAAATAACTCTTCTCGGACAACGTATAGCTTTCAGGGAGAGAAAAATCATATCAAAGAGCTCAAGAAATTCTTGGAAAGCCTGTGATTTGCGTTTCATTAAGCAGAATGTACCCGTCCTCCGGCGAAGCTTTTTATTGCGAGGAAATAAAAATGAAAATGTACGAAAAAAAAAGTGCACCGTGCTTGCAAAATTCGCCGTAAAGTAAAGTAAATCCCGTGACCCACTGCTCGACGCTTTCACTGCTTAGAAGGGCCCTTTTTTTGCTGTGATTAGTATCCTTGCCCTGGGTGAAAGAAGCAAAAAACAAATACTACCACCACCGTGACAGCAGGGTTCATATTTCATTACGAAAAATATATTGTCCGCCAATTTGTGCGCGACAGCGAAACCCGACCAAACGCGCAGGTTGACAGTGCTGTCTGTTTTACCTTCGCCGGTTTTACGTCGTGCTCGGCGGGAACATGCCGCGACAGCACAGCAACCGGGGGATGCATGCGAGCGTTAAACGTCAGCACGAGAAACGTGATCTTTTTGTCGACGAATGCGCTGTGTGACATCTCACGTTTTCGGTCCAGTTTTCGGACAGTTTTTCGCGGAGCCCGTCTGCCCGTGTCTGCCGCCAAAGTGCTGATCGTGCAAGACGATTATGCACCCGGGTTGGAAGCATAATCGTGCCGGAAATCGTGCCCATCGTGATATCGCACAGGACGGAGGTGCCGAGTTTCCGCTTTTGGAAGCTGAAACAGCTCTCAACCCGTACACACTCGTCGCACGCTAATTGACAGCCGGTTAGCATCGTTCATTAGAGAAAGGGGAAAAAAACATTTCAGCGTTTGAAAATGTCCCGCGGAAAGATAATCAGAGCGCGTGACATGCCAACTTCAGGAACGCCACGCGTATGAAAATGGGGACCGAATGCATCGGCCAATCCTCTTCAGTCACCTTTTCGAGCAATAAAACCTTCCTTCTTTTCGTTCATTTCTATTTTCCATCCATAGTTCCAAATAAATTGGCTCTTCCAAACATTTGAGTAGCCTTCCTTCTCGAAGGATCACTTCGAGCCACGAAGGTTAAAAGGTACTAATTATTCCATCGCCACACATCCACATATTGTTTTAGTGTCGACAAAAGAGCAAATAAAAATCACACACACGCACACAGTTACCATCCCCCTTCCGCCCTTCCCGACCCGTGCATCGTTCGTTATCGGGTAAAAGTCGAATGTTTTCACTACACTCGAAAATCCCTGGCGCCATTTGCATGAAATTGAAGCCGGTTCGTTTGCTTTGCGAGCTTCGCACTTTACGGTGGCGGGGCCTTTTTCTTCGGTAAGCTCTGGTTGCCGTTGCCGGGTCTTTTACCATTATCCACTCGATCCCTTGCTATTGACCCTTTTGCGTTCGGCGACCGGGTCGGTCTTCCTATGCTATGCTAATCGGATGCCGCTCGCTTGACGGCGGCAAACAACTCCTTTGGGGGTTTGTAAAGTGTTTTCCGGCACTATGCAGATCTGGTACATTTATTGACCAATTCGGTTGGTAATCTAAGAAATTATACATCATTAAGTCGTGAAAAGGATGCAGCCGGTGGGATTGGGAGAATGTTGTTCTAACATTTAATGCATATTATATTTGCCCGTAAAATGGATAGATTATGTGAAATGAACAGCTTTGTGCATCGATATTTACCAAAACTTAACCATTTTTTTATTATTTGTGAGAGCTCGACCGACTTTTGTATCATTTTTGTTTTGTAATTAAATATTTTGAAGTACAAATTATGAGCGTGTTTAATTTGTTGTTAATATTAGAAACATATTGTTTTCATTTTTATTAATTCAATAATATTTCCTTTCATTGTTCGAACTATAAATGTAATTTTGATCATAAAAAGGCCCCGCCGTAATTTCATGTCATAAAATTTATATCCAACTAAGTGCCATTCTTGGTTAGTTTAAATTCACTAGGGTTTAGGGTTTGACTATTCTTTTTTATAAAATTGTGTTTTAAACTCTCTTTGAAATGTTTATTTATTTAGCTCAAATTCAGTTGCTCAAAAGAATAATTAAATCAGTTGTACACCGAATAAAACAGGCGTAATTAATAAAGACTTTCAAGCAGTTTATAAACAAATTAACGTGCATGTATAGATACCATAAGTAAACTAATTTGATGCATTAAATTATTCATGTGAATTGAACATAATTGAACTCTTAAATAAAATTAAGACTCGTTTGAAAAACGAACGAATCAAATGTAAAAAAGCTAATTAAATCCGTTACGCTTTCTCCAGTAAACACAAAAACAAATGTTTTGTTTCGCTCTTTCATCCCATTAATGCAGTCCAGAAATCGTAGCCAAATCAAATATCAATGCAAGCACTAGACCAATTTGATTTTCTTTATCCACTCTCCTGTTCAATCCGATGCGTTTAAAAAAATACTGAAGCTGCATAGATTTGATTGTGATGCAAAATGCGACAAAAACCAACTCATACTGTCAACTGAGAAAATGCAAATAAGCAAAAATTATATCAACCCATGATCGGGATGCAAAAAATGGAACCGGGTTTCCTTTCTCCCGATCGCAACGCTTCGGGTAGTTAACACACGCTGCATGCAGCCATCATGATTGCAGAAAACTTGCAGGGCGTCCCTGTGGGGTACGCTGGAAAGAGATTTCCTCTCTGCCGTCCTGTGCTTCCTTATCATCCGCTGATTGTTCCGCATATGGTGAAAGAAAAGCTGGTATCGTTAGAGTGAAAATTTGGCCCGATTGCTCAAGGACCAGGGCGACGTCCGTGCGGTAAGCAATTCAAATGCGCCAAGCACACCCTTATTGCAAGATGAATACACGGAGTGTCGGGGGAAAAAATCTTTCTCGCACACAGAACTGCTAGCAATGAAACCGGGGGAGCAATTTTGGAAGTTGTTTGAAAGCGATTCGAAACGAACCAAAAATAAGGTTGCCAAAGTCGTTGCGCGGCTGTATTGTGGCCATGGCCAATACGGTGTTTCTTTGGGATCGGATGAGATGATTGCACTCCTGCGAAGAAATTCCAGTCGAAAGGGGTTCGCTTTTGCTTCCCACGGTGACGGCGGTGAATTGCTCGGACGGGAGTTTCCGCAGGTTCGTTTAGGATTATCGACAATAAGCAGCTTCGGCGGATGGAGAGGAGACTCACCCACAACGACCGTTGCCGATTTGACAAAAGGAATCGTGTGGTAATAGGACCGTTGGCACAATCGTCCACGTTCCTGGCGCTGAAACTGACGTTTGAGTTCCTTGGTGTCTGCAAGGAACCGGTCGCTTTTGCCATTAGCACCATTACACCGTTTACGGCGAGTTGTATGAAATTTTAAAAAAGTTTCCTTCCGTACCGAGCGAGACCATGTTCGAAAAGCTAACATCTTCAAGGGACTATACAGCGGACAAAAATTTCTACTAGCAAATTTGAGCTCAACATTTGCTGGGGATGAGGGAAAAGTATAGCTTTTTGCATGTGCATGTATCGAATGTAAATTGACTATGAAATATTTTCTGTTACTAAAAATTATTCAAATTTCGGGAATCAGCATCCGGTCATTTCATAATGAAATTTACAATATTTGTTGACAAAATAAGCCCATTTCGGAAAATTTTTGGTGGGTATCTTGAACGTGTAATAAATTTGTTTGATGGGAATCGAATTATCCACGCGAGAATTTAATTTAAATTTACATAGCTTTGGATTTGAAACCAATAACTATAATATCATATTGACATTTCGAAAAAAAATTAAATCCACAAACATAATTACATATTAAATTCTTTGGCATAATTCAATGGAAACGATGCTTTTATGCAACATTAAAATGGATGGAAAAATGAAAATGTTTTGCTATAACAATCCGTTTACACATTTACTCATTCATGTACGTCAATTTCGCTACGCTAGTTTTACGAAAAAAACAATTTCTGTCAAAAACATGCCAAATTGAACAATTGAAAATTCTTAAATTTTATGCATTCTTTAAAGATTCAACAATATAAAACAATGACATATTGTTTCAAAACAATTATAAAATAATTCTCCAAATCTGAAACTATATGCTTTATAAACATACAAAATGGCAACCGCAACAATGTCAACAATTAAATTTTACACAGAAAATAAATTGAAATCTTCGCCAATGCGTCACATCAAACCGTTTCATTAGTTCCTTACCATAAACGATACGAATTAAAATAAATTGACTAACAAGCTTAACAAAGCTACGCGAAACAATCTATAACCGTCAATTTTAATTTCCTCAGCACCATGATTCTCCATCCTTAATCCGTATGCAGGGTTTCCCGGTAAAGTGCCCCAACTGGTGACTAAGTTTCGGGCACGCAAAATAGCAATCGTCGTTGAGGGCGCAAATCCTCCTCCGTTCCGCGCTATTGGCCCCGTCAGGGAATCGACGTGAGGCTGTTAACATTGTAATCCCAGCCGCACGTGTACCGAACGTGGACGAAACCAATTATTGATCTTATTTATCGGTTCGATGAATGATTTTAATTGATTTATAATCCACCTTAGCGGGGCAATATTTGGTGCAGCGCGACGGCGAGTGTTTTCCGAATGCATTCGGATAATGATTTACCACCGGAGCGTTCCCCTGGACCATAATTATCACCACCACGACCACCGGTCATCATCAGCACAGGTAGGTATCAGCAGTATCATTAACATTTCGCAGCAAACACGTGTAACAAAAACATAATCCATCAGGTTAGTTTCGCTGCTCATTTTCTTCCCGATATATCCACAAAAAATCAAGTCTATAACAAAATGCTTTAAGAAACACACCAGCATCCTCATTTGCCCGGGAAATATGCAACTCGCAAACTTCCTTCACATGTAAAGCACGAAACGTAAACGTCATGTGCACGACGCAAGCACAAAAGTCTCGCCACGTTTTGGGCTTGGAAATGTATGCACAAAAATAAACTCAACGTCACACAAAAGTTTAATCCGCTTAACTGCTTAATTTGTACCAAGTCCCGGCGCACTTGCTAGCGACAATATTAACAACTTTCCTAATTGAAACATAAGCAGTTTAGGCAGCACAAGCGCAACAACAAAACAGCACTGCATGTGTCAATTGAACCGGGCCAAACATGACGGGAGAACCGAGCAGAGCCCGGCCCGATGGTGACAGATGGGTGCATCTAGTGTCCGTTGGAAGAGTGGGAAGTTAAGACGATGAAGAGACAGTGTTTTACTTGCAAGCTACTTTACCTTTGCTCGGCATCATTTTATACCCTTGAAAATACATCCCCACGCACTGTTGCAGTAATGGCGAGCATACAGTGGTTGCTAGTACAGTGCGTGGCATAACTATAGGATACTCCTTTGAATTTGTTTGCATTAAATGAATACACAAATTCTCTGCTTTTTCTTTCTTCACATGTTTTGTACGAGTCTATCACACTCATTAAAATGTTTTGACTATAAATATGACTATCTATGAAGCAATCTAACAAACGCTGGCCTTGTAGCAAGCGAGTGTGACAGCACTAGCATTTGACAGTTAAGTTGATTGGGTAGAACTGTCAAACGTAAATGGCAAAGGAAATGGATAGTTTTTATGACGCCAACTCCTCCTGACTACTACAAACAATAAGAACTTATTGTTTTTTAATGTGTCAATTTTACTTCCTTCTTCAAAACGTGTTGAGAGTAAATGTACCAAAAGTCAAAATTCGTGCAGTTTTGTGAAATTTCTATAACATAAAACAAAAGCGGATCCTCCTACATTTAACAATCGACTTACAACTTGTAAAGTGGTAGTAAATCTTCCCCTTTTGTTTGCCCCTTTCATATTTTAGTTGCAATCTCTTAAAACAGTTGGTATCATAATTATGCTAAGCATTGTAGTAGTCCCAGCACTGAAGCTTAGCCCTCGCCACTATGCGGTTGAAAGTTTTTTCAAGAATCTCGAACACAGTCATCTTCCAAAATGAAGGTTACCTCAATTTCCCGGGGCTGCCATTTGAATACCATCCAAGCCGGACGATTGTGGACGATAATTTGCACGAGAAATGATTTCCACACCGCAGCATCCACTGCGGAAAAATGCTTGACGAAGCGCGGAAAATCGCTCGCCCTGTTCAAACACGATGGCCGCATGTAGCAACGGATTAAAACTTTCCTTTGATTATGTTGATCGGATTTGACACGCTCGATGGGCATCGCGGCAAGCAAACGCTCGCTGGAGGGAAGGAAGGTTTCAAAATATCCGACAGGAAATGCTCGCTTCTCGGTTGAAAGTTCGGTAAACATATTACTTCCCGGCCGTTTTGAGACGCAAAATCATTCTAGCATGAGCTGAAAAATGTTCCCCGGCGGAGGAAAGAGGAAGCCGCCAGTAACTCGAACACAAGGTGAAATTAATTAATCTCCTCGTTTTCGTCGTCGTCTCCGGTTTTGGTGTCTCGCAATGTGCAGATAAAAAGATGTAAGATTAATGTCAATGGCAGCGAGTTGCCTATTGAGTGCGAAGGCGAGCGGTAGCAGTCGGCTTTGCTACAAGCAAATATTATGAACACGATGCGCACGGTTGTGTTCTTTGCAGACACCGGTGGAAAGTTTTGCTCCCAAAACAGCTCAATCTTTGTGAGCTTTTCATCTCCTTATTGGTATCAACACGGGTCTGATTAAGTGAGAGCAAGTTTTGGTGAAATTCTCTCAAAAGGTTCATGCCTTGATTATCAACTTTTCTGCGATTTTCAACGCAAAGCTATTTGACAATTTTCGATTTTCTTTCCTCCATGCATCAAAATCATTTCAAAGATTTAATTGAAAAAAAAATTAAAATAACATATTTTTCATGTTATCATTTATGACCAAGGTTAAATAGATTTGATATCAATTTGAAGATATAAATTCCTATCCGGTGCAAATATTTTGGAACGGATCATAAAAGTAAATAAAAGTATTAATATCTTCGACGATACTCAATACTTAATCTCTCTCGGTCTATCTAGAAAAACGGTTCATCAATAATTAAAGGGACGATCTCTATAAAATATGCAAAGATTCACTATCGTGCAGAGAGTTAAGAAATTTCAACCATAAATCATCATTAGGCAAATATCAACGATTGGAATACAATTTATTGAAGGTAGCTTTTTTTTTCTCTGTTCAAGCTTATTTGCCTTACTACCCTTTAATCTTCGTAATTCAAATCTAAAAAATCCCTTTTGAATCATCAATTAGTATCAGCACGCAAAACTCACACCGTATCACCAGTTCGTTCAGGTCGGGCACGTAATTTAAATAAGTCATCCATGGACACGCGCACGTACCACCCAAGCGCATCTTATCTCGATATCAATAAACTATTCCAATTGCTGCTACACACAATCACTATAATTCGATTTATTTTTCCCCACCCAAGGGCTCCGCTCCGTTCGAGATATTCCTTTAAACTTTATCCCAAACACCGATGGATGTCTCAGCAAACGGAATTAGCAAAAAAGGAAAGAAAGCCAGTCCATCCTGGCACCAACCCGCTGACTCGGCACACTACTTCAAACGATCGTCCCGAACCACTTGCCAATAAAGCATTCGCCCGGGCTGCGATCGCTAGCTCCATTCACCGGTGAAATGAATTTTATGCAGCTCACATAGATTTCGTTTTCCCATTTTTAAGGGTTACCCCGGGTTCTGGCTCTATTTTTCACCTCTACTTTTTTTTGTTGTATGTATGTGTTCCCCCTGTATTGTACCTTTTCGCACTGCACTCCCGGTGCGCTTGTGCTCATCTTCTTAAAACCCTTCCCCTCTCCCCGTTTCCCCCTCCCGCTCGAAATACCGGCAAATTCAATCAACCATTAAAACGAATCGCTTTTAAATCCTCCGCTGCTGGCGGCGTGCTTCGGGACGGTTCCTTTGCGAGCGTCGTCTCACCCGTCGCACGGCCGGGTTCGCTCGAGTTTTGTTCATCTGCTCGCTCCCGGCGTAATCGCAGGACCGGTCAATCCATTCAATTCCACCGGCCAAAAAGGATTTACCTTTTCCTTTTGCCCCGTGCCGAAAATGGACGAAGCGAAACCCATCCGAAGTGTGTTTTTGCTCCCCAGTGAAGCTGCAGTAACTGGAAATTAGGGAGCCTCCGTTGTACACATATTTTCTTCCGCATACGAAGGCGCAGGGCAATTTTCGTCGGATATATTCGGGCCCTTCGTTGGTTTCCGGTGCGAGGACGCAAGCACAAACTAAGCTTCCACCCATTCAATGGCAAGGTTTCATGGATAAGTATTCGTAGCATGATCAAGCGTTTCTTTCGTCCATTCTCGCCAGTTCGTTTTTTTATTTTATTTTATTTTTTTTTTTTGCCAGCACGATTGGATCCTTCACCCTAAGATGCTTTCCAATCTTCACCTCAGCGCCTTTTGCGTTCGCAATCAAATGACGGCACCGTAAGCGGTGTCGTTCCACGGCGCCCACTATCGCCCCACCTTCGACCATGAAACGCAACGCTCGGAACGCTCGAAAATAAAAGCGGAAATTCCGACATTAAAATTACAAATTGAAAACACCTGAAGAATGCTTAAGCGCGCACACGCAGATAGTGTTGGGACGCAAAAGGCACCTGGCGACACGGAACACACGGAACAAATTTGCAAACAGTTCGGATCGGTCTTGGTCTGCTTCTTCTCCGTCAGCCTGCTGAAGCATTAAGAACGGGTATCGCTGTGTGTGTGTGTGTTTCCTGCAATTTACTCACTCACACCTCATTCTCTCACTCCCAGCGCTCCTGGTCGTCGGTACCGAAAACATCGTATCAACACCTTTGATGGAAAATGAAAAGTGACTAACTTCGCACGGAGATGGAGCGAATGTAACCGGGCGCCACGAAAGCACCACCGGCCGTGCCTTGTAATCGTTTTGCATATAAATACCTGTAAGCCTTTTCGCCGGTTTCCGTTCACCTTCAGGACGGTAAGGATAAAAATACGACGGCAATGGGTAGGCACAGCAACAGCAAGTGCTTCTATTAAGGCAACCATAATAAAATTGATGCTAGACGGAGCGTCCCGGAGGAAAGCGCGATGGTATGATTCTGTTTTTCGATTAAAGTTTTCCGTCCGATTTTATCTCATTCGTCATTTGCATTAAATGCCTCGCTAGAGAATGATTGTTTTTCATAACTCCGTCCGGAGAGCGCATTACATTGGGTTCGGATTGAAAGCGCTACTTACAGAAAATTGATCCAAACACTCAATTGTGATGTGTTTAGAGATGCAATGTATTTACATCAAATGAAAATATCCCAGTTAATTCCTTTATTTTCATTGAACAATACATTTTATCGAAAAACTTATAGAAAATTGAATGTTTTAAGGAATGAATATCTTACTAAAATAAGATAACAACCCACTGGTAAAAATAACTCACTTACCTTCGAGGGGTGAATCTATTCCTAGTATAAAACTTTAATCACAAAAGTTAAAACTTATGTAAAAAAAACATATTATTTCTAAAATTTCGACACTCATTTGTGTTGCACATAGTTAATGGTGTTTACATGACGCTTTTATGTACAGAAAAGTATCATAGGTGTGGAGTAAAGTAGCAATAGAGCCTAGCATATTTCTGACAGCAAATAATCAAATTTTACTACAATTAATAATTTTAAATTTTTATTATCTATTTATTTATTTTCTTTTTATTCTACATTTTATTTTACATTATGTTTTCCAATTCAAAAAAAGAATAGTGCTTTTGTTAACATTTGAAATTTGACTACAAGGCGTACTAAGCAATGACAACCAAAATACAAACATGCTGAAGAATATTTTACAATCAATCCAATACACATGAAATTGTGAGAGATTTATTAATTTTTGAAATTTAAATTACTCAAAGCAAAAGAAATAGGCGGACAAGAAGAGCAAAGAACAGAAAAAAGCGTACATGATTGAAATACCGTAAATTGGCCAAATGGAACTGGATGGTACCCGAAAATCGAATAATATTTACCCCTCCCTTTATTGCATGCGAAATGAACAAAACAGGGCTCATCTTCATTCTTTCAAATAAAAGTACTGTCGCTGATTAGGGTCGTGTCAGGTTGAACGGAGGCAGATCATCAACACCGTATTCAAAAACTTGCACCCGCACACGTAAGCCCCAATCTGTAAAATGTTACAATCACCCCACAACAACACATAAAAGCGAATTTTCTCCATCCCCCCAGGGGCGAGGACGAGCAGCAACAACAACTGCAGAAATAAAAAAAAAACTGTAGCTACCCAAAACCAAAACGTACCCGGAGAAAGGCGTCGGAGAAGCACCGAAAGAAACTGCTACATTTCGTCACGTCCTGGACACTCGAGGGAAATTGAATTCACCGTACCGCAACTTCGGCAACAATTTAGCAACCGTTCCCTAGCGCTGCACCCGTTTCCTCCCACCACCCGGAACCAAAAGTGAGTAAATAAAAAAAAGAATCTCCAATTCAACTTCAAAAACAAAGAAGTACCGAATGTGCATACCCATCTGCTTAAAGCGGAAGAGGAGCGATGGGCGGGGGGGGGGAAGTATCCGCAACCGACTCCCGACCGGAATCCCCTGCTCGCTAATAAGCTTCAAATTCTCCCAATTTGTGCCCGGCACGTCGCCGGCACAACACGCACACGACCCGCCGGGACCGAAGCAAATCGCTGATTTACAGCGAAAAATAACCGAAATCGTACGTTTTCGTTGTAGCGAGTCGTTCGTGCGGTCCTTTTTTCGGGGTGGAGCACAAGCAAAACAGTCTCTTTCCCTCAATGGCCGCCCGAGCTGACGGGGAATATTCGTACCAGTCTCGGCACGTTCCTGGGTAGCGTAACATACGTACGCAGGAAGATTTTCGCCGCTCGAGAAAGCGAATATTTTTGCCTCTGCTCGCGTACATCCGTTACATCCTGCAACGATCGAGCACCAGGCAAGCAAGAAAAAAAGGATTGCAATGGATTTTGAAATAATGCCAGCGCGCGGGCGGAAGGGCATCAAATCAACCACCCAAATCATGTACAGGCGTTCGTCTTTGGATACCGGAACCGATGACAACACGTGGTGCCGGCGCCGATGATGGTGCCCGGAAGCGTGAAGCATTCTAATAGGGCCACCAACGCCACCGGAAGCCGTACTACGGTTTGACAGAACCTGTACTGGCGCGGTTCGGCTCGGCCATTTGCTCGATCCCCAATCTCGGCCCATCACAGTGGAACGTGCGGTACCGGAAAACGGTAGCAAATTCAAGAACCCGTTTCCCACACCCTCATACACACACACACACATCGTTTGACCTTCCTGCGGTGGGCTTCCGCCCGCTCGCTCGAGCGAAGTGTGAAGGAGAAAAATTGAATATTTTGTGATCAAAATTTCAATTTCTCCACACGTTTCGCCGCACCCCGCATCGAAACCCCGGCTCCGGACCGACGAACCGTTGAAACTTTCCCGTAAAGCAACGCGGCTGGCAGCTCACAAAATCACATGCCACCGACAACGACGGACGCTCCGTCCGGAAGGCATGCTCAGCGTGCTGCTTCTTAGCTCCTCCGGGGCAGTTATAAGTGTATAAAGAGTTCACCATTCCGCTTTGCCACACTCGACGCGCTCTCGTTGCTGCATATGCAGTGCGGCCGCCGGTTGTCGAGCAAATCGAGTTGCTGAGGAGTAACAACGAGTGCGACTGAATCGAAACATGGTATCCTAGGCTCAATACACCCGCGCACAAACACACTGGCAGTTACTGCATGCCGAAGGCGTTCGATGCATGGTTCAACCTAAAGGTTTGAAATGGAAAACTTGTAGCCCTGGCCGTATGAAATATGAAGGTTTTTTTTCTCTCTCCTTTCATTATCGTCGACCGTTCGTGGAACCTTTTTCCATCGCAACGTCGTATCGTTTATCGGGACCAATCCTCGGGAAATTCATACGCACGAATTGGATGCGGTCGGAATATTCGAGCTACATACCTTAAGTGGATCGGTGTTGTAATGCTTACATCTCCCGTTGAACGAAAAAAAAACAGGGAAAAATGATTTTATTTCATAAATATATTTGCTCCGCTTGAAGTTTATTGTGCATCTGCGATGAGCATTCGTTTACTAGTTCCTCCTAAATGTGTGATTTTTTCCTCTTTAGGAATCTATTATGAATTTCAAAAATTGATTTTGTAGTTTTTTTTTTGTGCACGGCTATTTCGAAAATATCAAAAATTTAATAAAAAGTCGTTGGACATCCATTTGAAATTGTTTGTCAAAATTAACGGTATTAACACCAGACCGGCGATTACTAGTCGAAAACCCCTGTAACGAATCTGTCCCTCTCTCTCACTCTCTCTCTCTCTCTATCACTCGTCCCTGGTGATTCTAAGGCTACGTGCGTTTAATCAGCGGATCGATCGCTCTCTTTTTCCTGCGATCGCGGAGCTGAGCACACGCAAACATATTACTAAGAAACGAAAATTTCATTACTCCCAGCTAGCGTCCACGCTTCCGAACAATTTTAGTAAAGTCTATTTAAAGTCTAAAATAATTATGAATACATTATTTTTTAACAATCTTAAACATTCAGATTTTGAATGCTCCCTTTTTCCGAAGTTTTACTGATTCAAACAATGTTGACACCAAAAATATTCTTATTACTTTTTTGAGGTTAAACGTTGTATTTAATTGTAAATTATTATTTGCAGATAATGTATTGCCTAAACCAGAAAGTGAAAAATTCAAAACAAAAATCAATATATCAAAATTGATATAAACCGTTGGAGCATTATTTATGCTACCGGTTCAACTTTTCTCAAATACAAATCCTACAATATAAAATTGAAGCTGGAAAAAACATCACAAAAATAAACTAACCAGTGCTAATCCGTAAATAAAATGGTCTAAATTCTATTCGATTTTGTTTTTTGCCGTCAGTAGGAACGAACAGAACGGACCCAGTAATCCGCACAACCATGTTTATTAACATTCCTAGAAGTGAGGGGGGTAAAATATTTTAACACTCTTCCCTACCCAATGGTCCATTCTCACCGTATGGCATGAACAGTGTGTGGCACGGAGCTCGAGAGAAGGGAAGTGAGCAAAAGAAAAAACAAAAACAACTAACTGCACATTCATACCAGTCGCTTGCTACTGCCGTTTGGAAGCGTTATGAATTTTTGAGCGAATTTTCCACCCCGACAGCTGGATAAATTCAATTCAACATGATATGGCACTCTCGGCATGTAAATGCAGATGTCATAAGCCAATTAAATGTGTTTTTCAAAACCCCTTTCCGAGGGCAACTGACACGATTCCTGTGTTTATACACGGTGCCGTTGCAAGGAGCGCATCTTTCGGTTTCGCCACCAGGCAGCTGCGTGCTGTAAATATTCATACGGGTTTGCGCTTCTCGTCTACGGCACGGGGAAGAGGATTTTGAACCGCCCGGTGAAACCGAACGGTTCGGTTCGGTGTCGTAATACGTTGTGATATGTTTTTTTAGAGGTTCTTTTCCGCCGTTTTTTCCCCACCGTACCACCTCGCTTTCTCCCAACCGAGTCGGTCTTTCCTTCGGCACGACGGCATCTTTGGTCACACGCAGACAACATCCGAGCACGGCAGCACACAGCTCTTCGCAATTGACCCCAACCCAAACAGCCCAACCGAAGACGATGCCGGCACGCTCCGGTGGCAGAAGCACACGTCAGAAGCTGACAAAGCACGGAAAAGAAAACGATGGTAGCGGCGGGTTCCTTTTGCAGAATGATGCACTTTTCCAGACGGAGAGGCGACCGAAATTGCATATCGCTATCGTACGGTACCCGTGTGAGGCTGGCTAAATATTTGCGCTAGCACTTTCGCACCGAACATGGAAAATAGATTTGCGGCTTTTCGATAGTCGGGCGCATCGTTTTCCTTATTTTATCGACGTCGGCAATTGGTTTGGATATTGGTGGCTTAGCGTGAGTGTGTGGGTGTATGTGACAAGTATTGCATTATCGAGTTCGTCAGCAAAATGTGAACACCATAAAAATGTATGTTGTTACCCCTATCATTTTTTATATACATTTAGATCTATATTTTGTTCCTTCTTTTAGACTTTTTTGCTTGTTTTTTTCTTACTTTTTTCCTTTACTATCTTTTGCCTTTCGCCTTCTTTCTCATTTCCTCTTACGGTTTTCTTTTTCAATATTTCTAGGTATTTTTATGTGTTTCTGTATTCTTTGTTATTTATTATTTTAATATTCTTTTTCTTTCTTTTTCTTATCTCTAATTTCCTGTATTTTTTTTCTATTTTGTTTTAGTTCAATTGCCGTTTTCTTTTTGAATTTAAATCAATTCATTTCGTGGACAATTACTTAAAATTATTTTAATATGTATATATTTAATAATGATTCTGTTTACAGAGAAAAAATGTGGTCACCAAGATTTTCATTTCCTTCGTTTTCAAATACTACCCAACCTTAATCATTAAAACTATAGTTTATAAAGACTCATGAAAAAAGAAGCCTTGGAAAATCTTTCTGAACCGCTTAAGTTATTCCCATACAAAAGTAGAACAATAAAGCTAAACAAATATCAACATTTAAACAAGTACCTCCATCGTAAACAGGTGTAAGTTAAATTACAACCACCAACCAAAATGCACTTGAGAGTTTTCGCTCGTTCTCATCTCTATCCGACACGTCTCAACATGTCACACAACCGCTTCATCGATCGTAATGAGCGGACGACTATAATTGGTGCGATAACGAGACACTGGCACACGAGGATTGACACTTTCAAATTGGCCCGCTTTGTGTTGCAGCGATGCTAACCATACCTGTCCCCGGGTATCGCATCACCCTTCCCGGGGAACGGTCGACGGGTCAAAAGTTTACCGTCGCTGGCAGCCGTCGTTTTAGAACCGTGGGAGTGGCACTCTCCCGCCCCCCCCTCCCCCTTCCCAGGACGAATCATTGAACACGTCAGCAAGACGCTCGATAGAGCGTTCTCGCAGGTTTCCGGGCGTGCGAAGGATTGAAAGTTTCAGGAAAATTTTAAGTGACAGTTTGAAGAGGGAAGAAATATTAGTCCCGTGATGATTTTGCGCCACACCGGCGCGTACCATAACTTTGCCCTTTGCGATAGCACAAACACAAGCCAGACGCCCCGGAACCCTTAAAACCCACGGGCTGCAGGTGCAGGGATGTGCTGCTTCGGCTTGGATGGGCGAAACTTCGTCCCGAAAACTTTGCCAACCCCACCATAATGGCCGGGGCGGATTGTATCGTGTCGTATGGTTTATCTCTTTACCAACTTTTTGTCCACCGGCCGAGATTGCCCCGAAACGGCTCCTGCAGGGATAAGAACACCCATCCGGTCGAAGTTGACCTATTATTATTGGCTTTAGCGCGCGGTACGCCTTTCGCTTTGTTGGCCCGGTTTCTCACTCCGGGCCAGGTAATCTGCCCTGTGTGCGTTGGTGCTTCCTGTGCTCGTGGCCGTTGCTGGTCGCTTTATTGCGCTTCAACGCGTAATTTAATTGAAATGAGATGATTAACACCTTCAACAGAAACGGCAACTTCCGTGTGGGTTTTGTTTTTTTTTTGGAATTTTGGGGGAAAATTATTAATTTACTAAAAATTACTTGGTGCAAAAATGATAATGCAAAGAAAATAATTCATTGTGCCGAAATTTGTGCATTCGTTTGTAAAACCGTGAAGAACGAAAGCATTGTTTTTAGTACAGTTTACAGTTAACTTAAAAAAGATAGAAAAAAAAATTATAAAAGGGAGAAGTGATGAAAAATTTATGAAAGAATATAAAATCTAAAACTCGAATGCGTACAAAAAGTATTTGACAAATCAACAATATGTTATTTTTTATGGTAATTAATTAGTGTTGTTTTGTTTGCGCGGAATATGGAACAAATTGCCATTTTTTTAATTTTGAGTCTTTATCATCAAAATTCAAATCCTTTCTTTGCGCAAACATCACGTTGGGATTATGAAAAGCGCAAATATGTGTAAATTCCGTACATCGCATATTTCAAAGCCGGAAAACTAGGAATGGCTTCCAAACAAGTAGGCTATTCTTAGTGCTAAACACCAATTTTCGGGCAATTTAAAAAAAAACACTGAACATGGTTCATTCTCATCTAATAAAGCATCGTTCGATTTCGTTATGACTGCTCCGAAGTAAATCCCCTTTCACATCGACAAAAATCCCAGGTAAATGGAACAAGCACAACCTTAAACCTATTACCGTGCAGCCCTGTTCGGTTGCGGTAGAACAATTGCAATTTCGCAACGCTTCTAACAACATTTTCACTCACACCACCATTCCACCGACCGATTGCAAGTCAGCCCGCCGACAGGCATCGACGTTACCAACCGTTGTTAGTGCTTCCGGTCGGGGGAAAAGCAAAAAACCCCACCCCGTAAGTGTACCCCTCGCCTCATAATGGTCTATGATGCACTGCTCATGTGGGAAATAAAATAAGATAATATCCTGACAGCAAATTAGGTTGATTCTGTTTTGTCGGTTCCATGCAACGTCCCACCGTCCCACGGGTGCTGTAGCCGATACCAACTCACCTGTTGGTAGTTTCGGCGGTACCCCCGGTCCACCTACAGGCGGATGGAACCTAGCCGACTGCCGTCCGACCGTCGTCGTACAACACGGCCAGGGAAATCGTACCGAGACGTAGGAACCGACCGTCCCCGGGAGCAGTCCCAGAAATGATAACCGCTCAAGTGTACGCTTGAGCTTGGTGTGCGAGTGAGTTTGTGACGTTCCCAAGGAGCGCATTATGCCTCTGGAAAATCGCTCGCTCTGGTCGCTTCCCACGGCGTTACATGGCGGGCCGCCGAAATTGGGACTGTCATGGCCGCGTATCGTCTTGGTGTTTTATTTTTACAAACTTTTCCTCACTGGCGCGTGAATATTTTACTCCATTTTGGGAGAGCGGGGATCCTCCTACCGCTTACGCTAAACCACCGCCAAACCAGACGCAGCTTCCTAATGGAGCCACAATTTATCTACCCCGCTAGTCACCGCTAACTAATGATGTTCCTTGCGCACGCGGCGGAAGTGTTTCTTCTTAACGTTTGCACCATGCGCCTGGCGAGCTTGAGCGGAGGTGCTGCGAGGTAAACCGTTGAGGTTATCTATGCAGTTGCCGGGACCGATTCCATCCAACACCCGGTGCACATTAACATTAACATCTGCTCCCTGCTTTCATGCAATCGCAAGCGCAGTAATGGCGCCGTTTGGAGGTTGCTTTCATTGCCTGTATCACAAACCAAGTGGGACGGAAACGGGCTCGTACTGGAGTCAAAATGTTACCGTGAGAGATTAATATTTATTGGTACAGGGGGAAATGCTTTTAATTGCTTTCGAAAATTATAAGGTTAAAGGTTTTGGAGGGTAAAAGCTGGCACTAGTTGTACGGTGGATCACACAAAAATAATAAGTTTACAAATAATTTAGCAATTATAAATGAAAATTATGTTTATTTCACTATATTTGTTCATAAACTGGCTTAAGCATGACACATGTGGTAAACGCAGCTGTCTAATATAATTTAAGGCAGAATAAAAATTACACAATAAAATGATCAATTGAATAAGAAACATAGTTTTCTCGTTATTTCTGGTATTTCGAACGGTGCTTAAATTCGCAAAAAAATGATAAGGCATATAAATTTTAAATTAAAATTTAGTGGTGAATTGAACAATTTTCAATTGAGCAAATCTCCGCAATTTAATGGTCGATGCAAATGCAATGCATATTCAAACGTCTGCTTTTTCCCGTGTGTTCCTTCCAAATTTTTATTTCATAACAATAGTAGGTCAATCAAATTCTGCCCAATTTTCACTCCTGGTAATAAGGAATAAGTGTGTTATTCCTTATGAAAGGAAAAGGACCGTTTTTTATTTATAACACACATGGAATAAACTGCTCTATCTGTAGTCAACTTGAAGTAAATTGTTGAAATGTATAAATGAAAATGAAAACTTTAATTGTAAAGGCTTCACACTAAAAAATCCATCCGAAACAGCCAAATTTCATTTAAATCATTTTAGTCTTCTATCGGTATGGTACATTACCGCACCATCGCGCCTTTAAAGATCGCAAATGTTGCTTCCGCTTGCATTACTGGTTCACTTACCAGCTCAAAACCGCACTCGACGCCCACGAAACCGCTGAAGTTTGCGGTGCACTTTCGAAAACAATCTCGTCCGTCCATCGGTGCACCGTTCCTCGTACGGCCACATTTGCGACCACGTCGTAAAAGGTAAAAAGCTCTCGTGGTTCGCGCGCGTAAAGCGAACCTGCCAGTGGAAAATATAAATATGTTTAACCAACACTTCCTTAACTGACGGCTGCCACGGTTCCGGCGGCAACCTTTCCTCAGGGGTTTTCGGAAAATGCATGCTTGGTTTGGGGCGCACAAAAACCGGTCATAGGTTTCCTAGCGAAGCGTACCGTTTGCCGCAGGTGTAACGTGGTTTTTGTCAAGTTTACTGCAAATTGAGATATTGCGCGTACCGTAGGGGGTAGCTTATTGGCGGGACAAAAGTTTTGCATCCTTTTACCAACCGGGCACGCATATTTCCTGCCGGATAGCGCTTCCAAATATTGACGGCAGTTAGGTTTTTTTTTTTGTACCACTGACGATGAGGAGTTGCCGGCGACACTTTGTTTGCCTTGGCATGAAAGTTAGTTCTGGGCCGTTGTAATTGCTTTGATATTTTCTCGCGTGGAGTTGATTTCGTTTCCACTGCCCGCGGGGATGTGCTTCCAAGTTTTGCTCGGGTCTATTACTTATTCCATCCACGCAGGCTTGCCTCCACACGGTGGCCCTTTTTTGTGTAGTTCTTCCGGTTGTGCACCCGCACCGAAGCTTTGATCCATCGGCAGTCGGGCGTTAAATCCCATTACGCGAGCGGAACCCCGCTAGCGTCGCGGTGGATCTAATTTATAAAAGAACACAAAGGCAGCTTCCGATTGGTGGGAACTGTTTTCGGGAACTGTTTCTTCCACCACTCTCCCCACCCAACCGGAAGAGCCAAAAGCGTATGGATACGCAACGATACACACGGCCCAACCGGGGTCGTGTGAAAGGAAAAGTCAACTCGTTCGCTTAATTGCGTAGGCCTCCAGGCCGGGTTGCGTAGCCGCGTGTAAGGATATGTGGTCGCGTCGGTGTTTTTACCCGCACCAACCCTGTGTAAAGTTTGCCTTTGACGAAACTTGCCGCCGTTTGTTGTTGTTTTTTTTTATAAGGCAACAGCAAACAATTAGAAGAGTTATGATCCGCGGGATGTTGCAAACACAGGAAAACCACCACCGTTTGCACGAACGTAACTCTTTGTTTGCAAAGATGTGGGTGCTTTGCTTAATGTTGTTTATTCCCATAACCATTGTTTTCATTGCATGACGGAACAAATTTCAATATAAAACCAGACATTTTGATGTACAGATTAGGCTAAAATAAAATTTATCCTAAATTTCTACGGATAGTTTGTAATCAATGCTTATCTAGGAAGATCGTTGCTATTTGAATAAACAAATTCCGGAATGAATAATTTGAAAGATAAACCCTGTCGTTCCCTTATTTGTGCAAATTGTAAACCTTTTAGCACGTATCTAGCGTGATATAAAAAACTAAATGAGTGGAGGGAGAATTACTAAAAAATATGTTTAGAAGGCAGTATCCTGCCTGATGACTAAGCGATAGTTGTTTCTAAAAAAAAACATGATCAGATTTAGTATATTGAAAATACTTTACTTTCTTTTGAGAGATCAAAGGACCAAAGACAAATACCGGATAAAAAATCATTTTATAAAAATTATCTTCTATTTGTATGAAAAAATTACTTTTTATAACTAACGGCATGGAGACATGTTCGTTTAAAATAATCATTTTATAAAAAATCTCCGTAAATAATCTCTTCTATTTGTATGAAAAAATTGCTTTTAATAACTAACGGCCTGGAAACATGCTCGACATTGTTCCTTAAAAGCATGTTTTTAATTTTAGTTTAACTATCAATCAATGACTACTCTGATAGATCCATGTAAAATGAAAAAAAATGAAAATATATTTATTTTCACTGAGGACAACAAAATATCAGGTTGCATAGCCTGATATGAAAATAAATTTTGATTTTTTCTGTGAATATAATGGCTAAAATACTCACCCATCAAAGGATAGCATTTACCATCAATCATCAATATTACATGTAGCAAACCTAACTGTTAGTTAGTTACCATGTCATGTTCAATCGATTCAAAATGTTTAAACCAATTTCATCTCTCTTCTATTTGAATGTAGAGTCGTGTTTTCACCATTCAATCACCATGCCTAAACCGTTGACAAATTACGTCAATAAATTATTTCACCAGTTGAGCATCATGTCGCTCCGGCACACCAGCGAGTATCGTATACTTCGTCTGGACTGCATGAACTAGTTGGCCAGCGATCATGGAAACAATTTTCAATTCATTATCTTCAATGTCGGGATGTAATAACCATACATTATTCAAATGAAACGTGTCAATTTAGATCAGCGCTTCCCAACGTGAAGCTAATGATTTTGATTTGAGCTGGATACTGAATTTGTCCCCGGACAAACAGCCACCGAAATAGAGATGTCTCTTATAGCCTGTAAAGCACAAGTGCATAGCGGCATAATACTTTATGCAGTTTAATTCCGTAGTGCCTTTCCCGCAACGACGCTGGTGACAACGACGACGACGGCGCACTTCATTATCCTTTTTCGCAACGATACCGCGACACTCGCTGGAGAGTGTTTTGGCAACGAGAAAAAAAAATGAAAACAACTACACACAACGCACAGCAAAACAATGTGCAGCGCCGGTTGATTAAAAATTGATGTCGCTCGCCTTAATTACCGCTAAGCAGACTTTATTAAAGCACCAACGGGCTGCTTTCGTAAGCCGCTGAGGTTTTTTGCGCTCTTTTGTATGTGTTTTTTGTTATGTCGGCAGACTACGCCGTTACACTTAGTGAAATTTTCTTAGGATCAAGTTGGATTTTTTATCCGGATTAATTGTATGTTATTTAAAAACTCAAAAATATTTGTTCAAAAATACAACTCAAACATTTTATCACAAAAATTGTTTAAAATGTTTACCATATGTTTTTTTTTGCAAAATTTGACATAAAAAAAAGAGAAAATAACATTAAAATATCAAATTCATAATAATTTTTATGTCTTCGAGAGTAATGAAAATTACCAAAAACAAACCAAAAAACATATTTCCCCAAAGCATCCTTAAACCTACAGAAATGTAGTGTCCGTGGCACGCTCGCAACGATCCCCGCTGTTACAATCGTGCCTTCCTACCACCATCACCCAGCTACATTAGCGTGCTGCACCTGTGCACCGCCATCGGGTGCGCCCTTAAATCCTCGCGCACGAAACCTTCACCAGGGAACGCTGAGATAATCAGCCCACCTCCCCGAGCTGCCGACTGCTGCAACTGCGGAACACTCAAACTCCCGCAGTGCCTGGCGCAATTGGACGAGGGTATCAGCGTACTTAAGCATACATTATGCATAATGCATCTCGGACCATCAGCGGGATTTTTTGTTTTGTTTTTCGGTGTTGCCTTCTCACACGGGCTTCCGTCTTGGTGGACGACGTTTTGTGGGGTTTTATTTGTTTTGTTCTTAGCGGCAACGGCCTCAACACTAGCAGGCGGTAAAAACACAACGCCGCATGTTGCAGCAAGTGCGGAGCAAATTGAAGCAAAGCGCCGAACGAACAGGCAACCGAACCGAATGCAGTGCCATTTGTCGAATGGATAAGTTATGGGTGCGGATGTAAGTGGTGAGTACAGCGGGTGGGTTCGTGTGGTTTAATTTCCAAATACCTCCCCAAAAAAATCTCCCCCTGAATGTAGTTCCTAGAAGTGGGTTACTCGCGCAAACACCACATAACGTTACTGCCAACAGCGATTACCGGGCTAAAAGGATTATTCATCAATCATTTTATCGGCATGATGGGCATGGTGTGCGGGCTAGCAAAATGAATTGTTCGGCTACGAATCCTTCGAATAAAAAAAAGAAACGCCAAACTGAAGCAGCCATTTGAAGGAAAAGCTCGCGCCGAAAAACTAATACGGCTTCGAATTGGAAAATAAATCAATTACCACCAAAATCGGCTGCCAAATAAATCGTGCACTCCATAAAGCCGGTTTCGAGTGGAAAACCCCGTGAACTTTCGGGCAAACCAACAATTTATGTTCCGCCTGCAAACCTCAAGCAGTTAAACAATTCTCACTTCATCATTCCCATGTCGCAGGCGGGGGTGGGTTTAAAAACAAGCAGCGATGTTGCCTGTGAACGTGCGAGCCACCGGAAAAGGCTTCGAACTCGGGAGGGTTTGGGATGGATTTGAAAAGGAAATCGGCGTTGTGCTGCGTGTGTTGCGTTGGAACGGGAATTACAATGGATCGCACGAGTCTTTCGCTAGCACGTTACTTTATTTCTTCTGTGAGAAAGTCATTTCACGCACACGCGATGAGTGAATGTAACATATGCTTCAGTAGGCAGTAGGAGTGGATGGTAATTTTTCAATAGTAGAAGTTTGCATAATGCTTTATAGTATAATTTAAATTTATTTGAAACTTATTTAATACTAAATTGTTTACTCAAGAGTAAACAATAATTTGATTCTTGGTCATTTTCTCCGCATTATCTCATCTTTCGTCAAAAAGGTTAGCTTGGTTTCATAGTTTTATCATATAACGATGAAATTTACGAAAACCATGCAATAAGATAATTCTTTCATAAATGATAATCGCTCATTAAATATAAATTTTGAAAAAAATCACTTAATTCGATATTGAGGTATCTGGAATATAAATAAAACTATAATACATTTATTAATACTTCTTATTAGCTTAGATCAAAATAATGGTCTTATTATCTAACTCAATACATCTAATATTTATTTCAAAGAGGAAACATCCCATTGCAATGTTGTATACTTTTTTCTATTTGATTTAAACATTCCTTTTACTCATTTGATTTAAACAAATGTTATAAAATTTCATAACATGAATACAGCAAAGCATGACAATTAAATAAAAAAAGATCACCTGAACACATACTTACAGGCTATACGATGCTCAACAAGCTACAAATTTGAATGTTACTTTTTAATCCACGACTCGCACTCACTTCGATTGGGTGTTAATGGAACATCTTTTTTTCTTCGACCACCGAATATTCAACTGCTAAAAGCCTTGAGGTGGTTCAGCTTATATGTAAACCACTACCTCGTTCATTCATCTCCTCCCATCCTCACCTCCTCTTGAAATCCCACTGTGCACATGTGTGTGTGTGTTGATTTACGAAATTGAATTAACTTTAAATTCCCACGGCTGTGTTAATCCCATCAATCAATCGACAATCTCCACCGTTCAGGTGATTCCGGGCCGGTGCCGTTCGGTTTGGCATTACCTCGAAAATAAAAAGCGCAATCACGCGATGGCTTTCGCGGTGGTAAAATCGAAAAGGATTCTCCGTGCTCGACTCCGCTTGGCGTTGCTGTGCCGGGAACTCCACCCCGATTCATCCGGCCGCTACACATGTGTGCACGAAAAGCGGCCAACTTTTCAATACGGCTTTGCCAACTCATTCCCAAAAATCTTCCCTCCCGCTACCATAGCAAACCCAACCGTCTGCACGGAGGGCGCCAAAACTTTTCCAATAAAATAGCGCTCGAGCAAATTGAAATGTTTTCGAACTCGTAATTTTACCCGCTTTGGCAATGGCGCCATCACCACGGGGCTCGGTGGATTGTAAATGGTGCCCGTTGGATGGTCGCGCCGTTCGGCCCGGGGCTGAGACACAAAATCCCGTACATGGTGGAAAATCCGTCACTTTGAAAAACATTACCGTGTGGCTGCCGCTCCTCGCCACACTCCCCGCTGGTGGGAAGAACCGAATGAGATGAACTTCAAACCAACAACCGTCGACCGACTAATGTGTGGCAAAAATGTACTACTTTATGGACACAAAAAGAGAAACTCCAGTCAACAACACTTGGAGGAGAGTTCTGGAGTTATAATCAGCTTACATTGACAGCACTGCTGTTCGAACATTTTGGTTACTATTGGTGATGGCTAATGGGAAGAGACGACTATGATGATACAAATCGATTAAACAAAATTTAAAAAAGCTCCCATTAGATTGAAAAATTGAATATGAGGAAGCTTTTCTACTGTTCTTTTTCCAACGCTTATAAGTTTGATTCAAGCAACATTTGTGTTTACAAGGACAAACTTGTTTTTGTCGTTTTAAACCATTTTTATATTTATTTTATATACATAACATAATTAGTATAAATACAATTTTTTAGTAAAACGGTGACAAAATAAGTTACATCACTAGAAAATATGAAAAAATAAACGAAATTTTCTAAAAGCGATTAAAAAGACGAGGTAGATTTTGGAGAATAAAATAAGATACGTGCTGTCAAATAATACTTAGATATAAACATTTCGAATACATTTTGAATCTGTTTAACGATCAATGTTCAATTATTTACAATTCTTGCCTTTTTCTGTGACCTTTTCCAAAACACAATTCCCAATTTCTTTGATAATAATTCACCAAGATATTTTTGTTGCATTTTTAAATGGCAGAATATTGTGTAAAACTAATGAAAACTTTATTTTATTTATGTTGTAGTTCATTAATTAATTTGTGTTTATTATGTTTTACTTTTGTCTAGAACATTCGAACTAATTTCATTCAATTTTAATTACATTTCAACCACATTATAAACAACACACCGAAAAGCGTACGCAAAATATCAACTTTAACACCAGCACCAGATGGTTCACAGAATCGGTAGAAGTTTGCCATGAAGTTTGTCAACCGCACGTAACGCGGGACCAATTGTCAAACGTGGTCGAGTATACAACGTGACCCGGGAAAAAGTTTCTTTGTATCCTTCGGACGGTGAAAATGTAACTGGAATGTACGGTAACCAAATGTTGCCGCAAGGTTGCCCACAGGGAAGGAAGAAAATCTGAAGGAATGATATGAAAGAAGCATTAGCGTTTGAAAGCAAAAATATTTAAGATAAAATATTTATGTTTTATTCTTAAATTTGTGATTTTAAAAGGAACATGATGAACCCGATTATTAAATAAATTTAGCGAAAAATTTATCAAATTCATTGCACTCATCAAGAACAGAACATTATAAGTCCGAGCAGTTTTTCTTCTACCTCGACGAACCTGCTCACTGAACGAATGTTGCGCCAGCATGTCTCAAGCACTCACTGCGCAAAACATGGCCGACCATCGCCAAATGTTCTGATCTACGTTGGCGGAACATGTTCGTTACAGGCAAAATGGCAACCACCAACCGCCACATCATCTCCACTGGCTAGAAAGTTTATCAGTTGATAAAAAGTCGACAATAAATTAAAGTCCGCTTTTGACGCAACCGAAATGAATCTCACGGTGACGGTTTGCGAGCCAAGGGTTTTGCATAAGAAAGCCTAGCATTGGCCACTCCGAAAACCTGTCCGAAGCATCTGTGCATTGCTGATTAAACACGTCCCGGTGAATGTATTTTGGGATGTCTTTCATTTTTTTATTCTGAAGGTGTGTAAAATTCGAAGAGAAATTAGCTCGGTTTCCAACCCAGCAGGCATTGCATTCACCGCTCGGAGTTCGGTAAATGCTACTTCCGCTTCACGGAAAACACTAAACCAAATATGTTTTGCACATTCCGGACAGCACACTTAATCCACGTCGCACTCCAGACGCTTTGTGCGTCCGGGAGTGTTTTGCAAACGAGGTCATCATACTCTTTGCCAACCCGCTTCAAGCCCTTGCCATCGATAACAATCAGTGACTTTTGAATTATTTCAAAAACTCTATCCACCTCTGGGCTAACCGTAGGATCCGTCCGACGCTTTGCAGGGAAGCACGGTCAGTTCCCCAATCAGCCAGCAGACCATTATGTTGCCGGGGCTCCTGGAAAACATCTTTTCAATTTACTGCAGCACTTGGGCTTGGGTTGCAGGTGGGGATTTCTTTTTTCCAAGCGAAACTGCAGCACCATTGGTCACTGCAGCCCATGGTAGAAATGCTGATTAGTTGGTGGACCAGCCACACTATCCATCAAGATTATGTACGAATTTCGGGAGTCTGTGTGGTGCAGACAAATTTTGCAGCTACCCTGGTGCTGGGAACCGGGTAGCGCGTTTTAAAGGGATTTAATTAAAATGTAAAAACGGCCGCGACATCTTTCGTGCGCATCTAGCACGCTTTGTGGTTTTGCCAGCATGAACAGATAAATTATTTGCCCGTACAACAGTGTGATTTGTTACTGGACATGGGTGCAATAGAGACAAAAAAAAGATATTTCACATTTAGTAGGACGATGAGATGAAATAGATTCTCGGATGAGAGAAACGAGAAAATAAACATAACTATTTAAGCGTGTTTACGGAATACCTAAATTCAGATTCAGATTTAGGATTTAAGTGCTTTTATTGTTGCAGGCTACTTTTCTGACCTATTTGAATTGAAAAAATACCAGTTAATATTTTTTGTGTAAGCGAAATCATTCAAAATTGGGATAAATACAACATCCAACCTGCATACGTTGATTCAAAGCAACATTAGTTATTTTTATGGCAAATGTTTACTTTGATTCAATATCAAATTTAATTATCCAACGATTTGTCTCTAAATATTGCTCCGTGCGATCAAATGGTTTAAATTAATTATATTCATTTTTTGAATAGTCATTTAACGTTTTAAAAAAAATCTATATAAAATGATTTTTGATCTATATAAAAAGAATAATTTTTCACTCTCAATAATATTTTGTTTGAAAAGATCTTTTTGATCATTTTTTATTAATCCACATAAATCCTTTAAGATACAACAAAGTTATGCCAAGCAAATTTATTGTTTCGTTTCATTGGAATCGCTAGTTTGGAATTACCAAAAATTTCTTCAGTGATTGTGAACTATCCTGTACTTTGTATCTCTACCATCAATCGCTACACTTTCCACGCTGAAATCTTGAAAATTAAATCGCACTCACAGTGGCTGAAGGAATAAATTTTGCCTCATGGTAGTCGACTAAACTTTTGCTGCTTAACGCTTATCTCGCAGCCAGAGGTTTGATTGCAAGCATCTAACAGCAAGCGGACCGAATCGTATCGTTCCGAATTTGGTTCGTTAGATTAATTGCCAGCATGCTGGACGGTGCTGGCAAACTGACTACCGGACGGGTTGCAATTACAGGCTGACGGTCAAAGCCGTGCTTATGATTACTGATCTCCAGGAGTATCTGGCTTAGGATGTTGGTTTTTGAGTAGGTAGCAGCTTCCGAACACCTCCACTCTATTTATCCCTGCTGAGAACTAGTGGTTGCCAGACAGATAAACAGATGATGCTGGTTTTGATGGGTGATGCGTAAATTTGGAAATAAATGAACAGTTCATTGAATTTTATTTTTAAATTCATATAAATTTTGTTAAAGCTCTAACATAAATATAAAAGAAATGTTTGAAATATTTTTAAAATAATAATCTATTCAAATAGTTTGATTATTGGTTTTAAATTACAATTTTCAACAAATATGTTACGCCAAACTACATTAGCTTCCCAAAACACAGTTTATTTTTTCAATTTTTAATCAGTTCAAAATTGTAATGATCGTTTCATAAGTTATCTTTCTTGTAAAAATGTACCCCAAACTATCGTTTATTTACTAAATTCATCCCCACTAAACGTCAGCAAAATTAGAGACCACCCTTTTCGTTTTAAAATTAATTAATGTCACTAAACCACGGCTGCGATTGTGGTGAGACTATGCCAGAATACCCCGAAACACCTCGTGCTCGATCCATCCAATGTAGTGGGAAACGTTCGTGTAAACCCCTGGCACACCCTCTTTACCGCACCTGGGCCACCCAAAGCTCGTGATGCCCATAAGATACCACGCCCCGTCCACAAACTCCATCAACGGACCGCCCGAGTCACCGTGGCAGGTATCCTCACCGCGAACGCCACCGGCACAGATGTGACCCTCGCCGATGCCGACATTGCTCGGTACCTGGAACACTTTCCGGCACCGTTCCTTGTCAAACTCGCGCAGATCGATCTGCATCATCACATCCGACATGCCGGAATCTGAGAACACGCGGAAGAAAGTGGATAAAAATAGAATAAAAAACATTAATTTAGCAAAAAAGGATTCCCGACCGGCTCACCTGGTTCCGTTGCTCCCCAGCCGGCCGCGGTGAACTCTCTCCCTTTCGTATCCCCGTGCTGCCCGAGTTGGGTCCCATTCAGCGGCAAACATATCGGTGCAACGAACGCATTTAACTCCACGTCGGTCACCAGCTCGATCAGGGCAATGTCGTTCACATGCACCGCATAGTTGACCCGATACGCGGGATGGATCGCGATGCGGGCGATGGCGTAGTCCTTACGGCAGATGGGTTCGTTGAAATCGGGCAGCTGCCTGCAATCTCTCGATCCGCGGTGGTTCATATGGTTCCATTCAGCGACGCGCACCGACTGACTGCACAAAAAAGAGACGATAAATCTTATTACCGGATGGATTCCGAGGTACCAATCAATCCGTGCCGTCGTCGCCGGTATTGTTGAGAGATTATTGCATTCCGGGTAAATAAAACATGAACGGTCTAGTAAGTGGAATGTTTCGCGGTAAGAATTGCTGCTAAACTCGTGTTCTCGTAAAAAATTAAACCAATTTGAAAAAAATGTTCAATACTGAATACCTTTATCGTTCATATCAATTTACGAGAAATAATACTGAAGTATCTTATGGATATGGCTATGTCACTCTTCAAATACCTTACACCTTTACATTGTTGTGTTACAGTGGTTTTTGGTTTGTTGAGGCTAGTTTGCATGTTTACATTTTTTCCTTTAGAACGGAAGGAAATTTATTACATGTTGTATTAGTTTTTGATTATAAAATTATTCATTTACAGCTTTTTTTATTTCCTATTCCACTACTTACTAATTCTTTAAAATTAGAACTGCATGCATTGTTTTTTTCAAGATTGCTTTCAAAGATAATCTTGAGAACAAACCTCAGCAATATATCTATCAGACAAATATGGCCTCAGTCAATCATACTTTCCCATATCATAAACCCATTCTTAGTAGAGAATGTGATCAAAAAATCACATGTGTATCAGAATGATTGTGAAACAAAAAATGTTTCATCAAAATATTTCTGGTGTAAGTATTTTTCTTCCAACAAAACGAAACAACGCCCGAGAAGCATCCAACGCTGCCCGTAATTAATCGTTCCAAGCGCTTATCACGAGAACCAGTCCTCATCCAGTTCACTTCCCGTACATTCTATGAGTCAAGCAAAAACCACTTACACTTCCCATCCTTTCTTCTTGGCCGCGGGGAAACAATGTGCCGCCGTCAGCACAAACCGCTTGCTAATCAACGAACCGGCACAGTTCCCGTACACCCGCCCATTGCGTGCCCGAAAGCGAAGCAGCACGATCCAAGGAAACTCGCCGATCGTCGTATCATTGCCACCGGTGATCCGGTTGCGATTGCTGAACGGACCACAGCTGGGACCGTTCTCCAGCCGGGGACAGCAGATGAGCGGTGCGCCATCATCGAGGGTGTCACAGAGCAAGCTCTCCAAGTAGGACGTATCATTGAAGTATGCCAAATCTTTTCGTAGGTAATCCAGAGCGAAGCCACACTTGCGCACCCTCACACACCGGCCAGAAGTTCCGTTGGGTGTGGTGCATTGATCCGCATTCTGCCCACTGCACAGGCTACTAAACGATACAAAAGCGACGACGACACTCGCCACACTCCACGCGGTAGACATTTTTGAGCACTTTTGGTTGCGAGTTTGGACCATTCTTACTCCGGTCGGATTGGATGCGCAACTGACGAACGTCGGACAAGTACTAAGTTCAGTAGGCTCGTTCAGATAACACACGCGCTATGTGAGCAGTGGCAATGAGTTGATGCATAGTTGATATCTAGCATCTTGTAAACGCCCCTATTGCAATGCATAACATTGCCCAGGGTTGAATGGGCTGTATGGTGAAACCCAGGAGAAATATCAAACAAAACACATCACAGTTTCAGATGTAACTGACATGAACGAAAGGGATGAGTAACTTTCTAATTAGCGACTGATTCAGGCGTCAAAAAACAGCATGTGATACAATAAATAACATAAATTAATCGTTCCTGCAGACGTTAATAAAAATAATAGAAAAATAAAAAGCATATAAGATGGGTTAACTTTAGATAAAACAAATCTATTAAATTATCATGACCCTTTCTAGAAAATAGAAACAATTTCATCTTTTTTATAGTATTTTGTTAAAAAAATAATGTTTTTGTTTTTTAATTAACTACATAGTAACGAAAGAAAGAAATATGACATTCTCATTTAAATAAAGCAACTTTAAATTTTATTTTACTTTACATGAGAGAATTCTCTTCAAAAGCTCTTAACAATTCAAACACGGATGAGTACACGGGATGAAAAAAAATTATACAAAGTTATATAATTGTCTATGAGGTTGCAGTCTTCGATTCTTGAGAAAGAAAAACATAGCGATTCAATCTGGGACAATACCTTAGTAGAGATATTAGAAAAATATCTCATAAACAACAAATTTACCGATTCCGCATACAAAAATCAGCCCCAAAGCACCGTGCTACGGTAAAGATTAATTTAACAACACGAAACATTAAATAACACAAGCAAACCTCATCATAGTTTTAGCCACTTCATGCCTAGCCTTGCACGGCACATGGCTACAAATTTGCATACATCTGAGACCGTGTTTTAATTAAATCTTAATTGTTGGCAACCCTAAATAGATCAACGAAGAAGCGAAGAGAAAAAAAAAACAATTCAAAAGCTAAAAATACCCTTCTCGTGCTCATAAGCGTGGTCAGCGCAATTCGTGCATGCCACTTTTCAACCAGCATATTCATCACCCATCGCTTTCCTTATTCGCCTGTTAGCAGCATGTACTAAGGAGCTGCAAAAGCATCACTCACCGGCTCGGAGGAAGACACCGGACACCCAAACGGACCCGTGCGATCAGCAGCTTGTCAGAAAGCCATGTGTATGTGTGCGTGTGTGTATGCGGGGTGGTCCTGGCTGGCCGAGGTACTTCCGTGTGTGTGTGTGTGTGTGTGTGTGTGTGTGTGTGGCGTACGTTGGGTTTCGTTTAAGTCCAAGCGCTTGGAACGATGCTGCGGGGCTTCCCTTCCCAAAAGGCTGGGAGTTAGAAAAGGGATGCTTACCGGTTGCGTTTATCGCATCGTCCGCTCCTAAGCGACGACGAGCAACTCATTCCCGGCATCCAATCATGTTTTAATTCAACTTTATCCCTTGTTAATTGGAACGAAACCCAGCGTTCCATTTTATAACCTTTTGCTCTCATTCGCCTTGCTCGCTCGCTGTTGTTTTGCTCTCGTTTCGTCTTTGCCGCCCGCTTGATTCCATCACGTCATTTTTTCCACTTTGCGTTCAATTTTTGCTTCTCATTTTGCTTCATCATCGACCGCAGTGGATTTGTGGAAGGAAGTTATGAGAAGTTTTCCACCTATATGATGGTTAGCATAAAGGAGTGAAGGAAGACATGCTAGAACACTTTTTTTTGTGAAGTTGGGAAAATTTTACGTATGGATTAATTAAAATAGTAACATGCTGATTGTAAATTAATATTAGACCATCATGAAGCGCCTGGTAATTGAGATATGTTCCGAAATTTACCCTTTACAAATCTAGTATTATGTGAAGGTATATTTTAATTAACTTAAAGCTGGTAACGCAAAGCATGACCGAATTGAGAAAACGATTATGGCTAGGTAAAATAAAATTTTAAAAAAGTTAATTGGAACCGAAAGCAAACAAAAATTTATTTAAAACATTAATTTTGTTAGATAATTTTGCTCAAATTCAAACGTACTTCAGTAACTTCTTCACAAACACCCCAACTTCTCCTCTAACAAAAAAAACGGTTAGCCCAAATTATCTTCCTCTCATAATGCCTTCCGTATATTGCATCCCTCAAACAAAGCTCCATCCGGTTACCCAAACACTCTTTTGTGGCGTGTTAAGGACCACACATTAGTCGTGTAAATATGCTTGTTATCACAGGTCCATCCTTTTGCCATGGACGTCTTTTCTCTCACACACAATATGCGCTGTTGCACTATCTTGGAAGCCATTTTTCCTGCCATCTTTGTTGAGTGCTGTCGGGTAAGACAAGCTGCTTCGGCTCGTCATGAATGGCAGGTACAAGGAAACGCCTCACACCAGTGATACCCTACGCATGATACGCTCACAAATGTGTCACTGCAACGAGAGGAGGGATTTAACAATTTAGTTGATATAAAATTGTAAATTGCAAAGCCCGAAACATAAGCTGCCTGTCTGGGTCATTTTGATTTCCAAACAAAGCACGCATAATCTTACGTACGTTTCAAAGTTACGACAAACAGTTCTTGCAGGTGTAACAAAAGGTAACAAAAGGTCTAAAATGTAGTCAGTCGTCGTAGCGTCGGACTGAACCAACTTCAACCATACTTCTTCCGAAATTACTGCTCTTACCTTCCTTACTGATTTGTTCAGGAAACAAGAGGTGCATCGTTGTGACATGATCTTGCCACTGTTATCTAGACACAATGTAGAAATAATTCATATGAATACGACTGAATACCCAAGCAGTTTGAGACACCTGCAGGGAAATGAAAATCGTAAATGCTGATTTACGAGTTGGATTTTGTTCATTTTGTTCATTCTCAGATATAAGGTTTTAATTATAAGTATTTCATTAGCCCAGATAAGTTTGTTTGTTTCACAACAATCTTTCATAGGCTGCCTTGGTTCACTGCTGTGCTTTCTTCTCTTTATAGCCTCTTTTATGGAACAAATCTTTAGTATTAAATAGCAAACGTTAGCTACGCGTAGGGGTTTAAAGCTTAGGCAAAACAACCAACATTTCAACTTAACAACGTTAGGCACATGTAAATTACCGCAGAAAATGAAAACAAAGCAGTGTTTGTCACACGAAGAAGTTAACGAAAGGTACCAATCAACAGTTCATTAATTCGATAAAAAATCATACCTGTTGCTGTAAATATCCAGTGTCGTTATAATTCAAGTTGGATTTAAAATTCACAGAATATACCATACTCTTGCTGTGGTGAATCCGCGGTGCACGGTATCAAAAATGTAACAACTGTTCAAGCTCCCTATGTCTCTTTGCCAGGCTTTTATTTAAGCTGTGGCAATATTTAACATTATTTAATTCCATCGTATTTCGTAGTTTTAATGACACATGTTTATAATTTTATTTTTCATAAAAAAGGAAAACACAATCCATGAATCTGCTGCAATCCTTTAATCCGGTCCATATCCTCGTTTACCTCACACACACACACACACACGATCACACAGCATCCTCCCTATAAAGAATCGCATAAAGCACTGCGAGAACGAGAACTTATTGCTTACCATCCGTCATGCCTCGGACACGAAAAGCAGCGTACCGATTTAGGAACAAATAAAATCGCGCAGAAAAGTGAGCGGCACGCTAAATACACCTCCACAAACGCATCAAGTGCGGCAGCTCACGAAGTGTAAATAATTTCCCGAACCCCCGCACCGAACCACCCTCACCACCCATGTACATTACACATTATCCCTGAACCGTACGAAATGCAATATTTTTCAACTACGTGCCTCGCACTGACTAATACCGACGCACGACGCAGGTAGCTCCTGTGAAGATGAAGGATGAGATGGGCTAGGAGGAGGTGAGAAATCGAAGCGCGTTCAACCTCTTGCCTTGCAGATGAATGATAAAATGTGATACCTCCAGCGAGGAGCATGAAAGGGGTTCTCTCCTGCCGGGAATTACTTATGAGTTGCGATGTTTTTTATCTCTCTCTCTCTCTCTCTCTCTCTCTCTCTCTCTCTCTCTCTCTTTCTCTCTGCCTCACTCTGTTGTTTTTTTTTAGATTTTTTTCGCGCTCACTTTCTTGGCAACTTTTAAATATTTTATTCGGAAAGCAAACCCGCCTGCGAGATAGCGCACCGGGGGCAAACACGCGCGAACGCACGCCAAGTAGAAAATTGCCTCATTTAAATGTGTCTACAGCTTGGATTTGAATAATTTATTTCGTGCGGCCCGACGAGGACTTGAATAATTACAAAGCCCACCAGCCAGCCGCACGTAATCAGTTCCCAGCGTCCTTGGACGAGTCGGAGAGAAGGACGCTCGTGGCGTTTGTGCTCGATATTACAAGCACTTCATCAGCCCGGTTGCGCATTTCCACTCGATGAGTTCCGCCCGGCATTACGCCCGGAGCCAACCTCCCGTTTGAGGGACGACAAAAATGCTTAATTTCATCACTTTCCCGCTCCTGTCCGCGCAACCGAACGGGGGGAAGACATTTTCCGACGCCCCGAGAGCCGCTTCTTTTGCTTTGTCCGTTTCTTTTTTTTCGTTCTCTCCCCATCCCGGTTCGCATCCGATTCCGTGCCTTATCTGATCCGTGCGTAGGAATCCTTCGTGCGTCCTTTTACCCACCTTTTCCCCAACACATCCGGTCGGCAATTGTTCGCCTGATGCAGATATTCGTGTCGCCCTTGTCGAACGTTCTGCTTTCCATCCCGACCGCTCGGCTAGAAATAGAGATCGCACCGGAAATTCGTATTATGAACGAATGAATTAACACGTTCGCAATCGCAAGCTTGTTTCCTGCACCGCCGATGAGCGGGACACCAAATGGTGGGTGGTGCTGATGAGAACAAAATGTCGTACTTTACCGCCGTACGGATTTACCTACCATGCAATCGCTGATAATGGAAATGTTACCGACCGGGGATCGGGGAAGAAAATGAACGATACTCAGCCATCGCTGCGAAGTGCATTTACTAATCACTTTCGCGAAATGAAAAACCCCCGATAAAAGGGCACCTGGAAGATGGGTTTCTTTTTGCCAGGGAGTTTGGTGCCGAACGGAAACGCCGATCGGAGCGGATATTGATAGTAGAATTACGTGCAAGACTTAGATTACGTTCGCAAACAAAAATCAAATGTCTCTTGTTTCACTACCAGGCGGTCTCCCAGGATTTTTAATTATGTGCATTATTGTTTGTATTTAACTACAAACAGTAGAAATGTAGCGGATTATCATACGAATTTCACAATTATTTTCATAATTTAGACTCGTTGCAAAAATACTATCTGGAACGATTTTCCCTTTCAATGTTTGCTCTGATGTTTATACTAACTAGGAACCTTTGACTAAGATTAGAGAAATAAAAATCTTAAGTCATTAAAAATATATTTTCTTTTCATAATTAAAAAAATACATATAAATTGTTTCGTATTGTTGAGTATTTAATGTTGAATGCTTTTCTAGGAGATTAAAATGAAAATGAAATAATTCATGGATTTGAAACAAGAAAAAAACGGTAAAAAGTGAAAATCATCCAGAGCACATTAACAAGATTCTACGTTCAATTTCAAGATTCAAACCTTTAGAAAAAGGTAATTTCATCCATTGATACTGATTGTTCGACGGTTTCAAACGCGTTTCGCTTTGTAGAAACGGAAGCACGGAAACGAAGATCAGAATTAAAAATGAATGCATCCACGCGTACAAAAAACAATCAACCAAATAAAACCCCAGAAGAAAGGGTTCGCACTGTCGACACACAAAAAAAAAATAAATAAAACAAAAAAGCACCCGGTACATCAAAACTCTGCCAAACGGTTTCGGTTAAGCGGTTCGCGTAAATATAGACGTACTAATTATAACACGATTATGATGCTATAAATCAGCGACGCACAGGCGAAGGCAAAATGAAGATAATGTTGGACCGGTGCGGAGCGATGGTGGTGGGTGGGTGGGTGGGTGGGTGGGTGAGGCAAAGCGCACGAAAGTTAAGCAAAATGGGACGACGCTCGCACAAATTGCTGAAATTGCGATAAAAAAATCGTAAGTAGGTAGAAGCGACCACCGAAATACACCAACCACCGTCTTACTTTGGTGGGTTTCTGACCGACGCTACCGACGAGAGAAAAAAAAGAAGAAGTCAGAACGGAAGCAAAAGGTCGATTGCTTAATAGGCAACCGGAAGCACTCGCTCGCTGTGCAAAAAAAAGGGGTTAACAATCAAGCCACAGTGTCCAAGCGGGGTGTGTGTGTGTGTGAGTTTTGCGTTGCTTTTTTCCACTCCCTTTTTTTCTCTGCAGATGTTGCTTTTTTATAATGCTGCGTCGGCAGCGCGTTGCGCTTGATTCTTCGCTGGTGGTGCAAAAATGTTATTCTCGCTCATTTGGAGCAGACGGGGTGCATCGTTAGCGCGGTACCGCGAGAAGTTAACAGACGAACCGAAAAAAAGGGATAAATCGAGGGAAAATAAACGTTACGATGGTGGTGTGGATGGACGTGGAAAGGAACGACTGCCACTGGTCCGGACGGTGGCCAGGGAAAGTGGGAAACAATTGCAGATGCGCTTTTATTCCCATCCCCTGCGCGCTATGTCCGTGCGTTTAAAGTTTTTCGTTCCTTCGCCCACCCCAGTTTCCTCCCCTTGGCATCATAGACCCTCCTCCGCCAGATGCTTTACTCGCAGACACGATTGAATAAATGATGATGCGACAAATGAGGAGGATGGACACACACACACACAAAACTGCCATCAACAGCTTTCACAGGCGGAGTGAAAAGTTGGCGCCGGTCGTTCGTCGTTCGATAAATTTGCGCGAAAAACATATTTCCGGTCAGGGTAAGCAAACGATGAGGACCTTTTTCATCGCATGAGCTTTTGGTAAGATAAGATAAAAAGAGTTCACATTTGAGAGAGACACTTAGAGAAAAAATTTTTAAAAAATTTTAAAATTTTAAAATAAAACACAAGATTTGAAATTTGAGCTATTGATGAATCCAATTACGCAAATAGAATAAAATTTTTGTTTGTTTTTCAAACTTTCCTATCGTAAGGTGTATACTTATTAGTGTTGTATTTTTTTCGTTGAAACATCGCTCAAAACACCGAAAGAAAATGATGTCGTCGAATTAAAGTGCGAAAAATGTGGGTTCGGAAAAGAATTAATTTTCTTCTCTATTCAAAAACGTACACCATCACGGAAAACATCAATCAAAACATCCTTAATAAATGTAAACAAATCGATGGAAACATTTAAAAACAGTTCCAGCGAAACTACAAACTGTAATTTGCCAACCATAATTACTTGTGCGTGCTTATTCCAAATACTAATTTAGTATCGGGGAAAAAACAGAGACTAGAGAGGTTTTGCGTTGATAAGGTAGTGGTGCTGCTTCTCTTTGACATCAATAGCTTAAATATCGCTTCCTTGCAGCGCGACCGCACGTGTTTGTAATTATTTTGCAATCCAATCATTACGGAGAATTTCTAATGAACGTCACAACGTGCTATTAACGAATCATCGCGATGTAGAAGAGTATTTAGCATATATGTCAATTAAAGCCGCCATCACCTTCAATTAGTAACTAAACAAACAAAGCACATTTGTAGGTCAGGATTCGGTCAGGACCATTTTGGATAAAAACGGGCAGCAGTTCTACCTACGCTACATCGTTTTGTTCTTAGCGATTACAAGGCAGCAATAAAATCTCTCCTCCACCAAGCACACATATGCGCGTAATCTGCAGCAGTGGTTTTGGTTGGCATTTCAAAGCACACACACACACACACACACACAAAAACCTTAAATTAAGCCTGTCCGTCCCGAATCATATCATACCGATACGGTTCGGGTACCTAATTGTGCGACTTGCCGAGAGGTCAGTACGGGAGGAATTTTGTAAAAACCTTTTCCCTGCTACCTGTCATGTTGCCGGGCGTGCGATGGCTGCCCGGAAAGTGCCGTGTCCTTTGCGCAAACCGGGCCAACAATCCGAGGGCAAGGAAACGACCACGCTGCTACGGTGGCGAAATTGATCAGAAGTGTTTATGGAACGCTAAACGCCGGTTGAAGCCCAGGTGAGGCGGTGCGGTGAACGGAGAAAGGTGCCAGCAAACAAACAGAAATATGTCGGAAAATAAAAGCACTCACCGTGGCACAGACTGCTGAGGGTAGAGAAAAATATGAATTTTTCATCACATCCATTCATTTCCATATTCAACACAAAAATTCGCATTCAAACGTAAAAAAACGAACGACCGGGGCTGCCACTAGCATTCAGGATGTGTCTCTGACTTCGTCCTTTAACTATTCGGCTGCACACTCCACCCATCGAAAATGTAAATCCGAAAAACCGAAAACCCGGAAAACACCACCAACCATCCCGGCATCTGCCACGCCAGTAGTCTGTGAACGAACCGACTGTGCCGGCGATACAAGAGCAACTGATTCATACTACTTCCACAAACATTCTGCCCACAACCGACGGACAAAATACAGTATAAGATAACTTTCGAACCTGTCTCTCTGGCGGTAATTGTTCAGGCATCAATAATTAATCACCGATCGTAATATAATCCGAACAGGGTTTGGTAGACGAAATCTAAACAACAAAACTGAAATTGATTACATTTCCTGGAAAACAGTCGGTTTTCTTTTATTATTCCATCGCTTGTAACAATCGTTTAATGGGATAAGGCTTTCAAGATGGACGTCACTGGACGCTGTTTTAACCGGACGTTCTATGTTTTATTCCTGGAAATACCAATTTTATTAAAATATCTGAAGCAAATAAAACAAAAAAGTGGCCTTATATTTCTGTTAGTCATTATTAACGCTCGATGTTCTATACTATGTTACGTATACATCACATGTTACGTATTCTCGTTCCCAACTATATTTATGATCGTGTCTACATGGAATGAAGCTTTTTTGGAACATTTATGTATCTGAAAAAACAATCTGAGAAGAATGCATTGATTTGAAACACTAACTAAAATTTCGTTTTAGCAGCATTGAGCTTAAATTGTTGAAATACCACAAGAGCTTATAACTATCATGGGATTTAAATTCATGTTTTTTACTCAATATTAAATTCTCTGGTCGAGTAAACGTGTTTATTTTCCCTACAATATTTTTAATTAAAAATAATAATTAAAAAACCGAAAGTAGATTCTATAACACAACCTCATTGAAAATCATTGCGTGAGATCTAAAAATGAGGACTAATTTGGATGAAAATTTCAGGATAATTTGTTATCAATCATAAAGAATAGATTTTTGGATGTCATTTGTCAACAATTGTGACTCATTTGAGTATTCGTTCCACTTGATCGTTAGTGTTAATCTCCTTTCAGTATATTGATCTCAAAGAATTAAAAAAATGACTGAAATATTCGAATTATTTAAATGCATAGTAAAAATTCTCATAATTCATAATTTCATAACTATAATTCCATCAACATCATGTGTGGAGTAAAAACAGTTATTCTATTGCTGATGAATTTCGAAGAATTTCACACATTCAGGAATATTTAATGAGGCTGTTAATGGGTAGGTATATGAAAAGTTATGCTCTAGAGTACAATAGTTATGGCCATAATAAATTCAATAGAATATATGATTATGCGTTTTTACATTTCCATGGAAGAGAAATTAACTAAGTCAGTGGTATAAAATAGAAAAATGAAACATTCGAAAGCTACAAAAGACAGAATAAAATTTAATTTATACACCAAACAAACATTTGATCTGCTTAACTCTTGCCGAATATCGATGAGAGGTTAACGAAAGGTGACAACAGCCGGGTGATGCTTTTGAGTTTGAGAAATAAGAACAAAAAAACCTAAAAGTAGACCTGCCGAACCCTACCTAAACGCTTTCGATCCCTGCCCCAAAATGGAACTCCTCGCTCACACAAGCACTTCGGGTGTTAAAAGAATATTTCACCCACGTATGTTTCATTCCAGCAGCCTCCAACACAAGGCAAGGAGAATAATCACCCTCCCGGATGAGGTTCTGCTTTGACAGTTCGGGACGGGTTCTTCCCTCCGCATCGGAGCAAATCGATTCCGATCCGAGAGCGATATCCCGAAAAGATTTGGTTGAAAGGCTTTTCCTTTGCGCGCGGTTTCCGGTGCTAATCCGGTGCGCTTCGGGTTGAAAACACCGAGGGGTTGGTTAGGAAGAACGGACTCTGGATGGCTTTTGATTTCGATCTCGCACATCGTCGAGTAAAATAAAAAGGAAAAGCATAAAATAAACCTCCATTCCCTTCGGGGTGTTCGAGCAGTTCCTCCCGCTCTTACTTCAGCCCCCATCGCACCGAAGACGTCCGTCAATCGGGCTTGATAAAGGATGACATCAGCTGACAGTCGCACGCAGGAAAAGCGCCCGTCCTGGTGAAAGATTTTTGAAGACCCGGCACTGTCTTTCCCGCCACATTTCACATTCGAATACATTCATGCGTGCCTGTCTGCGTACGGGCGTGCATTCAACCGTGGAAGACGGTGCAAAGGAACACGAATCCAATTCTTTCACTCGAGCCAAACCTCCGGCGATCCTTTTTATCTTTGCCAGCGCCTTGATTCAATCACCATTCCCATACATCACACTATAATCCTATCGATCAAAGGAGTCACTTCCGATTATGTGCTTTCCGGGCACCTACTCAGGGAAGCTAAGGCTGAAGAATGTCGCCAACCGACGATAGGACGGCGACATTCACAAGGAAACGAATATCCTACCACTTGTGATATTCCTTGCACCAGCGAATCGATGGCCAACTGTTGAGCTGCTCTCGGGCGGGAAGATTTATCCCTTCACCGCGCAGCCGGGAATATCGAATTGCACTGTCCAGGGTGGTGGTGGCGGGCATTGCGAATCAATTACCGGCGCGCTATCCGACCATTTTTGGATACACTTTTGGATGTCCTTTAAGTTTCCTTCATCCAGCACGACGATTAACATCTTTGCTAGCATCTTCACGTACCCCGAGGGATATCGGATGGGTCAAGCTCCAACAAGCTCGTTGGCTTTATGAAGATTGATTAGAGCGTCCAATGTGGAGTTCGGAAATGAAGTGCCAGCAATTATGGAGGTTATGCTGACTCAAGTTCTCCAGAGTATCTCCACTAGGTAAATTTTATTTGCTAGTTTTTTTTTCTAAAACAAATCTATTATTTTTTATTGTTCTCTGCTCTTAAAGATGTATCGATTTAGCAATTTACCAGTACAAATATTTGTATTCTGCTGAGAAAAATCAGATACATCAGCAATTTCTAATTTTCTTCATCATATATAAATTTGTCAACATTCTTTAAAAAATTAGATTATTAGGTTTAGATTGTTTTCAAAGGCTTTGGCGGTAAAAAAAATGTGAGTTATTTTCTTTTTCTTTTTCAGCTTATCAAAACTAAATGTCACTGTTTGTATTAAGATTGCAAATGATAATTAACATTGCATGAGAAAAATATTTAACAACTTTCCTTGCTTTGTTTGAACAGAATTTACCACTGGTGGCTGACACTCATGTTTTTAACATAAACTTGTAATGTTAATAAATAAGTTAACATTGTTTTTGTACGAAGAAATTAAAGCATGACAGTCAGTATTGAGTTACAAACATGTTAATATGGTTTCTGTGATATTATTTTTGTGCTTTTTACCGATCTAGCTTTTCCACAACAGATCAAATTTCATGTGCAATGTTATCTATTTTACTAACATGCTCTCACCGCTAGATAATTACTGACAACATAATACACTAATTATTCTGAAATTCAAACGCAGCTAAAAATGCTGGTTTTTAATTAATACATGAGTTTAAATGTGGATGCTTCGTGGAAAGCAAACGAAACGCTTCATGGACCCCACGGTCATTTTGCATATGAATAAGGATGTTCCGTTCTCGTTCCCGGTCATATGATCCCAGTTTCCCGATTCAGCCGGAATATTGTCGAACTCGCCGTAACTCACGTAGCTCCCAGGTTGTGGTTCGTTCGTTAGCATTCAGCCATACTTTTGCCTTCAGGGAGAAGGTAGCAGCAGCAGCAGCGCCGGACAAACGATGTACCGACAACACGTAATCGGATTACTTAGTGTAATGTTCATAACCACTAAACTGATGATTCTTGTAATTGTCCACAGCAGGCTCCAGGGCGGGGTGCGTTTCGTGGGGATGCTTTTTTTTCGCTGTATCCCATCCCTTTTTCTTTCCCACTGTCCCCGTCGGCTGCTGGCTGCTTGGCATCATCGTTATTATAATAGTATTTTTCGCTAGCATGGAAACGGGTCCGACACTCGCGCGCTTCAATTCAGCAGCCATCAGCAACTCGTCTCGTTGGTGGACGAAAAACGGGGCCTCGTTGGAATCACTTACACACAAGGTAGCAAAAAAAAACCGAATGCCCGACGTTCGTCATTCGTTTCGCCATTACATACGCGCACTCGGCTCTGCAGACGGTTGCGTCTAATTGAAATTTAAACGCTGTCCACGCCGCGAGGTTCGAAGCCGGCGGGATTCTTTTTTTTCCTCGGTGGCATACCACTTCCAGCCACATGTGAACGCAAATCGTTTGCTTCGTATTGACAGCTGGCAATGCGCGTCGCAATGAATTGCGTGAAGTAAACCGGGAAGAGAGATAAATGAGAGAAGGAGGATAGCCATTCCTTTTTTTCGCAACTTGAATGATAGAAACATTTTTCCTTGCCTGAATTGAGGCGATGCTGATCTGCATCTGCTTTTATTATCCTTTCTCTTATCATGTTGAGGACTTGTGAGAGGATCTCTGATAAACATTGCACACCATAGGTGATGAGGCTTGAAATGAAACGTTCAATCTAAAATTTAAATTCTTAAAATCATTACTTGTTTTGTAGAAACATTTACTATTTATAGTTATGTTCTAGAATTGTGTGTTAAATTTCAACTGCACATCAGTAGAGAACACCCTTATTTAATTATTATTAATTATTTAGCAAAATAATTTAAGCTGCTAACTCACCGAAAACCATTCCACATTTTTAACCGAAAATTTCATTTTATCTGCCCACTATGGAATGCCTGCGTTTGGACACGCCGGGCAGCTTTTTATATCCCATTGCTCCCTTCATCGCCGAATCACTAGCTAGACAATTTATCGCAACGCGAAAAAAAGCGTACATCAATTAAGTGTTTTTAATGTTCCACATCAGTGCCGTGAACTGGCGAGCTAGAAGAGCCAAGTTTTTTTTCTTTCGCTTCAATTTGTTTGGCTACTGCAACCCTCCACCCACGGGACAAAGAGTCCACTTATGCCGTTTGCTTATTTACCCACCCGCTTACCGAATTCTTTTACGGCTTAGCTCGTATGGAATAAAGAACGCACGCTCACACACACAATACAACAACACAATCTCTTTTCACTTCACCGCCGGAAAATGCAAGAGCTGGGATCGTTTTGCATTCCGCAAAATTAATGCAACCGCTGTTGCTGCGAGAGTTCTTTTTGCTCGCCCCACGGACGACTTCCAATTCTCAGGAAGGGATCGCAATTTTGCGTGTGCATCGTTCCGCCGTCCTCCGCGTTCGGGGTTTGAATTGAATTTGAATACATTTTGCGCGCCCGAAGTTTTGCGCGTGCATTCATCTTTTATCCATTTTTCAATCTCTGCGTCCAGATGCGATGCAGTGTGAAGACGTTTTTTTTTCTCTCGCAAGGCTGCCGTTTTTTTTTTTGCTTTATTTTATCAAACGGATTTCGGGTGGCTTTCCTCTGCTTTGTTATCTAGCTCAACCTAAATCTGCATTCGGTGCTCAAAAAGTTGTTCCACCGCTCCGGGAAGTAGACACAAACTTGATCCGGCTTCAGTTTAAACGAGGAAAGTATGCGAAGAGATTGCGAGCGAAGAATATCTGTTTAGAAAGAAAAGGCTTTGAAGCGTAATGTTTTGATGCTACGACTACATATCTTCCAATCGAAGCAAACAAACCGTCCCATTAAAGCCAAGTTCCTGCCAGCTCTTACACTCACGAGCAGTTTCATTCGCTTCCAGGCGAAAGTCTTTCCCATGGGGGAAGGGCTACATCGACTCCATTAATTGTTACGCTATTGTTTTGCCGGAAGGTGCGCGATGAACCGGGCCGAAGGTTCCGTTTGCCGCTTCGCAATTTAATGCGGTGCACTTGCCGTAATGACCGTCGCAGGACAGGAACGAGTCCTTCGCCCAGAAGGCGAAGGACCCTGCTCGTGAACGAGCTTCGAACGCGTTGCATTGATGTTGATTCCGATGGAACCATCAAAGGAACCGAAGCAGCGGATGTATCAATTATGTGGACACGTATGGAATGCGATGGCGGAGGTTAGCTGGCTGCGCTGGATGGAACGAACGTACTGTCCCTGGTACAAGCATTCCGAACCGATGCTCTCGGTTGCAGCTCGTTCTATTATCGGTCTTCCTTTTGCAAGGCACCAAAGACGCGCCACATTAGCGAACTCGATGGAGATAATTAAACGAAGGTTTTGCTGCCGCTAGGTCTGGGTGATCGACGAGGCTGTAGAGGTTTTGTTGCCGGAGCTGTACAAATAGTGGTGCTTAGGTTGCTTGGCAATAATTAGATAGTGCATGTAAACCTGCCTCGTGCGGTAAACAAACCAGCTTGATTTGTTGACACAATCATCTGAAGGTGTATTCGTATTTTACAACAAAGAATGCATAATTAAGCATGTAATTTATGTTTTTATTTCAGAGAACAAGTGAACCGAACACGACAACCAAAAATGTTCCACATTAAACTATTCCGACATACGTAGGAAAAAGATTCTTCTATCGAAGAGCAAGGTATCCTTTGATGAGTAATTTTACTTAATTTGTTGTTAGATTTAAATAATGGAGAAAGGTGTTTAGAATCGCTTGACTCTTCAAAGGTGAATGATTGGAAGATGATTGATTGATATTTAATAAGGCATCATTTTGAGCATGCTTGGCTGGTTCGTTCAAATAAAATCTTTGATATACCAAATAACGATTTTTTTCTAATTTATTACAAATAACCATCGCAACAAAAAATCCTCTTAACGAAGGTTTATCTTGTTTTAATGCACCAATTTATCTCGATTTGCTGCCAGGCTCACCATCCCCAATCAGAGCCGGGCAAAAAATGGCAAAGCAAAATCTCACCTGCCAGCAAATTACCAACCCTTCAAAACAGCAGAAACATCCAGCACGCGAAACTACAACTCCCATCACGGCTTGCCCGAAGGGAAAACGTTGTCACTTTGCCACCACTAATTATACGTCAATCAATGACACCGGCAGAAGCGGGCAGATGAAAGGTCAGCAGGATGCAGAACCAACGGTCATCCGTCGAGGGACAACGGTTTAACTGAATAAATCTTTTCCACCCTCTGACCGGTCAAACAATCGAGCGCAGGCAAGAACCCACGACTCACGTCATGACGGGGCCAATTAGTTTTATCAATCTAACCGATTTGTACCATCCGATCGTTCATATGTAATCCTGCCAATAAAGCACGCGTCCGATGAAACGCTGACCTAAGCCGACCCGTGTACAGCCTGTTCCTCCTGCGCCGTCAAACGGTTGCATGTAATTAGAGAAAAATCATTCACTCCGACCTCTCCCCTAACCCGATGCGAGCGAGTATTGTTGAAGCATGAATAGAATCGTTCGCAACAGTCGGTGAATAAATTACAACTAAATGCCCACCGGGACGGGGAGGAGCATGTTTCAGAAAGCGCACACACTTACACACCACAATGCGAGCCCCGGGAAAAACGAGATCAAACATAAAACGCTCCATAACACATCCACCGGGCAGCTCATTACACCGGCATTAACCCACAAACGTTCCGGCCGCCAACCGTTTCCGATTACCGTCCGTTTCTTTTAATTATTTGCCCGTTTTTCTTGGCCTCGGCGTGCTGATTAAAGGTCGATCAGGTCCGGCCGCGGGTCGGTGAGGTACAAATGAAGCGTTAAATGAAAAGTTCATCCTGTGGCGATCCTGCGATACAAAAACACTATCAATGAGCGGTTCGTTTTTACGCTAATTTAAGCACTAATATAATCCACCCGCGTGAAAGGTGAGCTGGTGAAGGCAACCCTACCGAGCTTCCTGTATCGGGTGCGGAATTAGGGGTCGGAAATTTCGCAACTCTGCGAATTACGCAGCGCGAGAAATGTTTCACATTGCACGGGCTTTGCCAGGCAGGTTGTGGTTTTTGCACCGAAGAATTCGCTACTAAAGGTATCGAGTTTCGGGTTGTTTGCGAAATGTGCTTGCTGCTCTGCTGTGGGTATAATAAAATTTTTATGACCCTTGAAGCAGTTCTAGACCGGTGGAGGATTTCGGAGCAAAATTTGTTAGAGGTATTGAGTGAACTGTGGTGCAGGAGGTGGTCATGTATCACTTTTGGTGCTGGAGTTTTCTAAAAAAAACACAAACAATTTCCAGCTATCCTAACATCACGATTTTAAGTGTTTAATATATACGTATTTAATAATCATACATGAAATAGAAAAAAATAATGTCTATAATGACTGCTCAAAATACAAACGCATTGAGAAACGTCACCAAAAAAATAGATTCGTTTTGAATCAAAATAAATAGGAAAATAAAATAATATTCAATATATTTTATTTTCCTATTTATTTTACAGTAACTTTTAACAATAAAAAAAGAATTCATGACGACTGGCAACCATTGACGAAATAATTTGTCTTGTAATCAACTAATCGATTGTATCTTAATAATTACTACTTTTATGGTGGAAAATTTATAATTAAAAAATAATTTTTTCGTATAACACTTCCAAATTAAGATACTGGAAACAAAATAACGAGTAATACTCTGAACCACCACTGTTTATGTAATGTATGTTTATATAATGAACAAAAATGTATTTTTACTTTCATAATTACGAAATTCAAAAATAAATCTAGTTAAATACATTTTTAAGAACAATAAATCTATGATAATTACACAGTTCACAATGCGCTTTGTTATTTTAATAAAAAAGTGTACCTCACTTCAACACAGCAACAACAGTGTATTCTTTCAGAGCTCCGTACATGGCCTACTATCCATCCTAAACCTTCCTCCGTAATCTTCCGCGCTGATTGGAGCGGTGCGCATCACCAAGAACAGACACAACACGAATACACACACACACACATACATCCTTGATTTATGGTCCGGAATGAATCCCGTCCCGAAATTGTGGCAGGGCAAACGCGCCGAATAAAATAAATGAAAAAAAAACCGTCCCACCCAACCACCGGGACGAAATCGTGTCGCCCGAACGAAGACAGCCGGACGCGGACGGTTGTATGTGGTTTTACGCTCGTCTAATTCGCTACTCACATCACCATCATCATCATCATCATCAGCGTCGAAACGTTGCGATGTCTGGATCGGTCCGTACTGGACATAAGCGAAACGACTGAACTTTGAACCTTTCGGCAAAACGGCAGGCAGGCACTCATTTGCATTTCCTCACCGCCTGGCTGAGGCACTATGCTATATTCGCATCCTGTGCTACCCTCCAGCTCATGCGAAAGCTCGCACTTAAAAGCTTCCAATGCAAATCAAGCAAACAGCGCGAAGCTAATGGCGGTTAAAAGCAACGGCGGCGGCGGCGGCGGTTGTGTATCGTTCTTCCTTGTTTCCTCGTGCTCGACATTTTTTGTTTTGTTTTCATTCCACCGGGTGCGCCAAACCGGGAAGATTAACTTGAAATACCAGCCACTGTCTGAGGGTGGTAGAGCAAAGTGATGCATTTGTCTTTCGTTTTCTAGGAACTTCGTTTTGACTCCCCTTCCGAAGTACAATCTTGTGCAGCGGCTTTTTTCTTTCCATCGCCACCGCTTCGCATCATCGAGCAGTTAAATATTTCTTCAAATGGTATATTATCAAGATAATCGCAACACACCCCACTGGGCCACAATTGATCCTGATTGCGTGCCACATTTGCCACGGTTGCGGTGAGGGTGGGAAAGCGAAAAGGCGTGGAAGAAATTTGCATTTGCTGGATTTACGGGGAATGACAATTTATGGCAAAGTGCGTTCGGGAGCGACACCGCGTGAAATTTGGCGCATCCCGATAGTCACTAACCATTTCGCACGCGGTTGGAGGTTGGATCTTTATGAGGCAATTTCTTACTTTTTTCCGATTCAACGCACTCTAAGCTTTCAATTGGATGGATAAATGATAATGGGATTGGGAATGTTATGCCCCTTTCATACATCTTGCATAGTTTTTGCAGGGCGAGATGTTTTAGACGCTCTAAACTGGCCAGAATTGGTGAAAAATAATGAAATATTAGCAATATTAGCAACGGTCAGATTCCTAACAAACAACTCCGAAACCAAGAAGTGATTTTTTACGGAAATACTTTCAATTTTACCAATGAATTATACTTCTTGAGAAGATATTTTTGAAAGTTGAATATTTTCTTCTAGTTCGTCTCATAATACATGGCATACACTCTTTTCCTCACCCATATTCCAGCAAAATCGCAACCTTCATACCATGTAACACATGCTCATGCTCAACAGTGTAATTCTCCAAAAAAATCCAAAGCAATTTTTGCTACGTGAATTATTAATCACAAGAACATTGCACTCGTTGGTGGCACCGTAAAAAGCCACTTCATTTCATTTTAATGTCTCGCATACGCCCGAGCTAATGAGAATTGATTCGTTTCTTTCGCCTTCCCCCGAAACAAGATTGTAGCGCTTAACTGGAGCTCAAATTTTCAACAAACAAGAAAAAACGAACCATAACAAGCTGCACAATTCATATGCGAGTTGAAAAAGACAATCGTTCACGTGCGACCGTGATTGTGATGTGTGAAATGCTGTTTGTGTTAAACCCTGCCCAGATGATGGGCTCGAACATATCCGATACAATGGAGTGCAATCCGTCACCGAAACCGCCGACCGGATCCCATTATGGCCTTCGCAAAAATACGCTTCCACGGACGTGCGAACGCATACGATCGTTTGTAAAGCCGGTTTCCCTCGTGCCCGATGCCAGCTTCCGGCATGAATTTAATTTTCCCTCCCCATTCCCACATTTTGGACGCGGCTTCTTTTGCACTGTGATTCATAAACAATCAGCGGTATGATGCATCGGGTCACCCTTTTGTTTCCTATGATAGAGTCATTAACGTCAGCGTCGTTAAAATAATTATAAAATTGATTTATTGTATCATTACTTTTAATACGATATTAATGCAATGAGCCTTCCCACCTTGTCGTTCCCGGATGCAATTGCCACCCTGGTTGGTGGGAAAGGTCATGCATGCGTGTGCTACGGTACGTTCTCGCAAGCGTCCGTGGTGAAAACATCCCGATCGATTGAATTCCTGCGATAAATTTTACGCCTGCCACGTGACTGGACCAGAAATGAGAGCGCACGATGTTGTGTGGCGGAAGTATGCGATGAAAATCGAATGATTTATTCAAATTCTATCCACTAAGTCGATAAATAACACTATTTTCAGATATTTATCGTGCATCGATGAGTATCGTATCACATTTTTTTAAGATTACTAGGAATGAAAAAATTTTCACTCCCTTAAAATATTTGTCAAATAATATTGTATAGTTTTTATTTTAAAAAATACAGTCATCGACGGTTTTAAATAATATGTTGAAAAAGGTTGTAATTATAAATCCATAGTAAAACAAAATATTAAAATCATAAATGGGCTAATATTGTTGGTTTCAAATGGTTTCATATATTGTTAGAAAGGAAAAAAACATTGAAAAATAATCACTGTAAAAGCTTCAGCTCAGAACAATGAGCAGATATTGTCGTTTTTTACTGCGATTTATGCGAATTTTGTTGTTTACACATGATTTTCTCTCTCTCAACCAAGGCTATTGTAAACCATCCCTGATTATTTTCAATTTATGTTCTGCTGATAAACAGTTGAACAGTTATCACACCATAAAAGATACTGGAGATTACGTATGCATTTTATTGTAATAAAATAAGCTATTATTAAATGAATTTTTATTGTACAATTTATTCATAATGCTTCTTTCTAGATCCAACATACATTCGACTGCAAAAAAGTTCTTTCCAAAACAAAGCTTCAACTTTCTACGGTTCTGTACAAACTCTCAAACATAGAAGCAACCCATAATACTGCCACCGCTGTGCTGACATTATAATATTTTCGGTTAAATTTTGGGCACCAATCAAGCAGCGATACGAATGTTTCTCTCGATCGTGCTCATTTAATGCGTGCATATTGCGGTTGCCAGTCCTTCGTCGGTCGGTAAATAAATAAATAAACATTTCATCCGACCTTCGGTTCGGCGCACCGTTGAGTGCGTTTGCTTTAATGTAGCAGCGGCAACATCCCTGCTAAGTGCATTCCTTCATGCGTGCACGATACAGTAAAGAGCCAATCTGTCCCGTCCCGCCATCCGATCGCCATGCAAATAAAAGGCTCGAACCTGTCCGTGCGCTCGCTGCCACCGGCGGCAGTTTCGTCCAGTACTTTGCATATATTGATCCAATCCAATTATCGGGTAGACTAACGGCTGTGAAATATTTATCGATACCGGCGTGTACGATGTGCCGGGGTTCCGGGCCAGCGTGTCGGCAATCGTTGCCGTTCCGCACCCGGATGCCTAATGATGTTGCAAAATTTGTTAAAAGTCACACTAAAATGCACCTCATCGATCCGGTGGCTCGGTAACGACACGCCGGCCAAAGCCTCGCCGGCAAACATTATTCACTGGCAGCCTAACCGACCGGAAGGGTTCATAAATCGTGATGCCAACAGCCACTAACCCCGACGGTCCCGCACGCTCGGGACTGTTTTTTTATTATTTTTTGCTCATCGTGTCCCAACCGGTTCATCAACACAAATTATACCACACTTGCCAGGTGACGCACGAATCAAAAACGCTCTGCGAGGCGGCTGTGATGTGAGTGTGTGTGTGTGTGTACAATTCCTGTCTCAGGGCGGGGACACAAAAAAGGCTGGGCGTCACCATTGAGAATGGTATTTTTATGCGAATTATGTGGCTTCATTAATAACGCAATAATTACATCATGCACTGGTGGTCAATCTTGGCACAGTGAGAGAGAAAGAGAGAGTATTGTATCAAATTGATGTTAATTAATAAAAAAACCAAGCCCAAGTCATCACTTAAAGTTTGACAATATTTCCATGCTAAATATTGGTTTGTATTATTGGGTAAAATAGCAGCAAAAATTATCTTCTTCGAATGAACAATGAACGATGAAAAGAACCGTAAACGTTCAAACAATATAGATTTTAAGGGCTGACATCTTTACAACAGCAGATAAACAAAAATGACAGCTGCATAATTAACTTGCATTCCCAATACAGAAAGCAAATAAATTGAATACTTCATTGAAACGAAGCTACCTACGGGAAAAAAAATTCCATGCATTTGTTCTCTCCCCTAACACGGCCCAACCCAACCCAAACAACCCTGACAAAATGCTGATTTTATCGATGGTTTGATAATCACACACTTTCGAAACACAGATTGTGGCAAACGCATTCCCAACGCGCGCTCGCTCGTTGGTACGACCCGTACGCGTCATCAAACACACGCGGAAACACTGCACAAATCACACCGTCGTTTCCTTCCTTCCTTCCTTCCTTCCATTCCCATCCGACGGGCACAATATTAGCCCACCGACTTTGTCGGATCGGGTCGTAAACCAAGCGAACGTCCATTACACTCCCGGGGCCTGACCGGTACCAGTAATTACCGCCGGTTATTATAATAAAGCGATCGGCGCTAGCGCTCGGCCGGCCCGCACCGAAATCCGATTGAGTCCACCGAATGCAGCCCGCTGGACAATTATGTGCAAATTTAACAGATTTTAAATGGTTTTCTAGCCACCGAGTTGAAGGCTACGCACGGGAACAAGCCCGTTGACACTTGCCGTGTGCGGGCTGTAATCGTGATTTTTGAACCCCTCCCCACTATCATCGGGCGAAGTATCGAACGTCCACAACTTACCGGGCGCCTCCATTTTCCACCTGACCACAACCAAACGCACCGGGCGTCTCCATCGTTTCCTGTTACGATCCAGTTTGATGTTGTCTCTGGGGAGCGTATAATTTATTTTATTTGGCTTTGAATTTAAATTAGACTCATTAAGGGCGTACGTTTGGTGTGAATTGTGTTACGCACCTTTGATTTTTTATTATCTACCCCATGAACTGCCCGGCCGGACGCGGTCGTTCTGCGCGGTGTGAGATGTAAATCTGCGCTTACCCCATGTCCGCTGCGATCTGTTCGGGCGTAATGTCCGTACCGATATACCAGCCGAACACAATTAACCAATCACGATAATGTACGGTTTGGCAATAGCCAACCGCTCGTGAAAGATCAACACGGTCAGATAAATAACGCTTAATCGATAAATTGGTTCCCCTCGCAACGGAACGGTTCGTAGATTTAATGGGTGAGAGGCAGCGGGAGCACGCGTGGATGGGTCGGCTCGTGTTATCTTTGTTTTCCATTGTGATGGTTTGCAAACGCGTGCAGCATAATGCACAAAATTGGATAATTGATAAAATGATTGATTGAGCTTCCTATCGACAAAGCGAAGAACTAGGGAACTAACGTTTAGTGGATGCCTCCTGAAGGCATTTGAATATTTAGAAATAAATTTCCAATTATTTTAAAATGATTTTCCTTTCCTTTAAAGATGGTTTTTTACTTGATGGTTTAAGTTTGCCAAAGTAAATGTATCAGTGAACTGATTTCTGAGACATAAAATAACCCTTTTTTATTCATCTTCGAATTACACGTAAACACAAAAAAGAAGCGAATAATATAAATAATTTCATTTCTCTGGTCTTAACAGATGATTACTATAATAAAAATAAAATCCATTTCAATATGGTCGAGATCAGTTTAAATTTTTGCATCTGCTACACGCTCAAAACATATGTTACTAAAGCAGCCTCTTAAAGAAGGTCGTATCAGAGCGCATCATTAACTCATCCTAACATGCCAACGGGCGTCAACATCACGGTCACGGACGTAAAACATCCGAGCCGATCGTCTTCCCTCCCACATGTGCGCCCTCTAATGCCTACTCCCACTGCACCCACCCACTAGCGTGACACCGGTGAACGACAACAACTAAAAAAAGGCATCCTAACCACCATCAGTCATCTCAAAAACTGTACATATTAAAACCCTCCCCGGGCCCGGGCCCGTATGACAAGGTGCGAGCATACACGTCCGTCGCCACGCCGGGTACGGGAACTATTTTTCATTTGCATCTGGCCGGGCACGGGACGGGACCCTTCCTCCCGGGACCATTTGCCCAAAAGCAGCACCAACAGGGAGGGAGGGAAAAAAACTGCTCCCCAAGACAAACGGCTGCCGGATCCCTCCCGTGAGCGGACGCACCACTATTAAGTGAGAAAATATATGAACGGCTCATTTTTCTGTCGTAAATTTTCCCCTGATATTAAATATAATGTATCATTTTAATAGTTTTTCCACCACGGTGGCCCGCGGGCACCCATCCAGCCTGCGGTGGATTCGTCACCCAGCATAATTCTGCCCGCAGGGAGAAAACCACCGTTCCGCCCCGCGAGCCATGATTTACGCTACTATTTTTATTCTCACTTAACTGCGCCGGGACCGCTGCCTTTCTGCTGCCCTTCCGCTCGGCTTCCAAAAGGGCGAGCCGACCGGTGGAAGACAAATGAAAAGAAGCTCCATTTGGAATGCGACTGACTTGGCGTTCTCGCTCGGGATGAATGAGGAGAGGTGGAAGGGGAGGGAACTAGTAAATTGTTTCCCCATTCAGTGCAGGACTTCATTTTGCTGTGCGGAGGAAATCGTTTTACTGCTTTCGTTTCACTTTTTTTTCCTTTTCTGTTTCGCCCTGCCAGGCTTTGGGTTAGCCAACCTGGCTTATTGTGACGGAGTGCAACGATCCATTACGCTGTGTGTCGCTGCCTTTTATTAATCTTCAAGGTGGAGCCGGGCAAGGTTCCACAGCGCGCTGCTCACACGCACACCAACAGATTACCCGCGGCAAACGAAGCAACAGAATGCGGCGAATTATTATTGCATTTTCCTTACATAGATTGTACGACGATGTAAACATGGACGGACCATCCAGCTAAACAATCGCGCACGATCGATGCACTCGTTTCGCATTGTACCATGACAATTCGACAGCGTCGGTACGTGTACGCCGGGGCCATGGCTATGTGTGTATGTGAGAAGCGATTCGAGCGAACACCAGTTGTCCATTAAGGTGACAATTGACACATTTGTTATTGCGAAGTTCTATAAAGATTGCAGTAGGCGTGGTTTTATAATTTCGTTTTATTTTTATATTTTTCGATCACAAAATGTTTTACTCTTTTTATATAAAAGAAAGGGTGAATTTTGCACCATGTCTACACAACATAACCAATTGGGTAAGAAAGTCCAAAATTACAATCACTCCCGGAATAATCCAAAAATTATTAAATTTTATTTTTCATAAAATTTTACAATATGTCTCCGACATCACGCGATAAAGTCAACCTACTTGTGGTTTTCATCAAAACTATTTGCACCAAACTCAGCAACTTAATCCTGGATAAAGAAAATTGTCCCAAATAAGATATTGAGATTGCTTTTCACGTCTATAGTAGGTATAGACAGTCTTCAATACAATTTACGTGTACAAATTTTGTGTTTTGAACCTGCTCAAGTCACAAATAATGTAGTTTTAGTCATAAGAAAAGCTTTTCATTTGATGTTTCTGATAAAACCAGAACAATACTTGCTAGAGAACAGCGAGAAACAAAATGTAGCCCCAAAAATCAGCAAATCAGCAAATATTAAACGAAAAACTAGATGTCAATGATCACCTAGATTGAACACAAAAGAATGCTCCTTCCATCTGACCGCGAGTGTTAAAATAAAAACATATTTATGAGCTGCCATGAATTCCGCGTCAGCGCACGTCTCCATATTGACTTATGCCATCATACCCCAGCTTCCAGCAGCGTGTTTCTAAAGTGCCTGTCTGATTTGTTCGAGTGTGTCTCAACGATTTATGCACGTTGTTTGCTCGGTGAAAATTTTGTGTTTTTTTATTTTCTCTCCTCGTGTGTGAGTGGTTTGTTTTCTCTCTCACTCTCTCTTTCTCCATCGCCTCAAGGACAAAGCGCTTGTCCTTGTGCGTCCGACACAGCGCCCGGACGCATCTCATTCCGTGTACGAGATTGATATTTCATTTTTCACGTCTTTCCATCAAACGTGTCGTGTGTCCGTGCCGTTGGAACCGTCGGTGCACTTTAAACCGTGGGTGCCGTGCCTTTGTGCCTGGGCTCGCTTTACGACCGCTGCTGGCAAAGGAACATTTTACGAGCGTATCAAATATGAATTGGAACGTTTCGCATCACCAACTGCGGCTGAGCGCATTTCTATAGGGTAAAAAAATCCTAACACAACAAAGTATGTTTCTTTTTTGCTGTTGAGAAAACTGGTCCAATTCAGGCACCGTTTCTAATTCTCACTCACTGCATTTTTATCTCGCTGATTCTATCAACCCCATTCGAAACGCAATAAACATATAGCACACCCATTTGGCAGCGAATTCCCTCCACTTCTGTGTCATTTATACACGACTCGGTTCTCGTGTGTTTGTTTGTCGTCACATGTGCACTTATGCGTTACAATTTGAATCACAGACCGTATTAGACGGGCAGCTCTCCTCCGAGGGCGCCCAGCCTTGCAACCTTCTGTGCATCACTCACTCCGGGTTTTCCTTTTTTTTCATGTTTGCATCCTTGAGCGCTGTGACGAATAACATGACACGATTTGGCGTGTCTTTGCGACGGGAGTCGTTTGCTTCCACCAGGCCACTTTTCAAACCCTTCGCCGATCGTCACTCGCACGCAAGCTGCTGCCTGGCAGCAGCTGGAAACGGATGGCATCGTTTGACTTAGTGACAAACATACGAGATGTCGGATACACGTATGAGTCACGTGAGTGTGTGTAAGAAAAAAAGCACAAACACAACGCCATGAATGCGCCATCATACATGACGGAGCGAACTTAAAAATCGTCTTCTTGAACGAGCAATGAGTGTTCTTCTGGCAGGAGAAACAATGTTGCTGTTGTTTTTATTTTAAAGACTCACATCGTAACACGCTGATTTTTTGTTGATTGTTTTATTGCTGTACTGAGTGAGTGGTAAGACACAATTTTGAAGGTACGTGTTTAAACATTTAAAAATAAATTTTATTTCCACCATATTCTGGTGCTTCAAAAATCGTTTAATTTTTTAAATTTTCTATCTTCCCCTTATAATAATATAATCACTTGGCAGAGAATCATTAAAAAATATCTTGGTTGAATTGTTAAGCTCAAATGTGAAAATAGAATCTAGAGCAATTCAAATATTTATCCGTGAAAAATTACAAAATTTGTTGCATCATCCAATACTTTAACGTTTAACAATTTGGAAAAACCTAATATTAAAAATTTGAAGTCTCTCAGTAAACTTTAATACACACGAAAAAATCAATAGAATATTTTCTATGAATAAATATGTGTTAAACAAACGTATCAATACAAAACTTCAAAATCAAGATCAAATAAATAATTTGAAAATTGGTATGATATGATAGAATGGCGCAATCGATTCCCTCGATGGCACATAGGTTAAAAATCTGACTTTCCTGATATAGTACGCTTTGAGATGTAATAATTTTATCAATTCTATGTCTTACACTAATTGTTCCTTTAAAAATCTTCGTCTGAGTCACGATCCTAACCCAACCTGCCTAAATTTAGCCGTTTTTATCACTAACAAACACTTTTGAAATAGATGTCGCCTTTGTTCTTTAAGTTTGTCTTAAATGGCAACTTCCATTTCAGATGCTATTTGGACATCTTAGATTTTTACTTTGTATTTTTACTTCATGTCATTGCAGCTATCAATCTTTTTCTATGTGAATCTCTCTCTCTCTCTCTCTCTCTCTCTCTCTCTCTCCCTCTCTCTCTCTCTCTGTGTGTTTTATGCTCACAAAAAGATTGAGCCATGTATCCAACCAAATAGATCTCAATATACGAAACTGCACGAATATTTCTATCCATTAATGCAACCTCAATAATGTGCCTCGCATTTTGGTGTCAAACCCCAAAAACTCCACTAGACTGCATAATTTTAACACTTCCCGGCGGTTGTTGTAGCGGCACGTGCGATGCCACTGCAGTCGGTAGCTAACACATCCTTTCGGTAAGCACATCCTTCGCTAAAAGTCTACGCAAAGAGTACGCGACCGCGCAACACATTGCCACCTCTTGCCATCGTGTATCAATGCAACGATTTCACCCTCAAACCCCATCGGCAAGAAACCGCTTCGAGCTGCTGTTTTTGGTATGTTTTTGGTATGCGAGATTCGTAAATAAGATGCCACCGCCGGTCGCCACTCGGGGCCCAAACTTTCCGACAGTTTCCAACTGGTGACGCGAAACCGTGGCTGCGTGTTGGCTGTGGAAATCGATAGAGTCGTCCCGCCCGAGGACCACCCGGCCCGCCTGCCGCACCGCCACACGGCATTAAAGTTTAATTAATTAAGTTTACCAAAGTCAATTTACGATTATCGTGTCTCGCGTGTATCGCGTAACGCAACGTGCGTCTCTACAGGCGACTTCGACCTGCGGCCGGCCGGATGCAGTTCGGAAGGAAGCTAACCTCAAATGTGACACATCGTACCTGGAGCTGTTTAGTCACATACAATATGGATGACGGTTGCGTCTCCGGCCTTCATCCGCGGGAGGTTCATAGTTTATGCATTTCGGAACAACGCCTTTCGGTGGAGGCCCTTCGAGTGTGCGTCTTCCCGTGGTGACTGAAAACGGTGCGTTTTAGACACCTGAACCTGAACTAGTTTCACCACAGCAAAGAGTAGAACCTTCGATAATGTCAATATTAATTATATCACCCCAAAAAGCAGTGGCTCCACTACAAACGCACCACCAGAATCGATCAAACTATCCACACAACGAGGAGCATTTCGCTTCTTTTTTTTGGCATTGCTTCTCATCGCACCATCGCTTTAAGCTACCCGAACCACGGTACCAATTTTCCATGCCATGCAACACGGTCCTGAATCTCGTGTGTTTCGTTTAACCCAAAGGGATTAGTTCATTAGTTTCGGGGAAATGCGGACAGTTACGTGCTCGAACTTTCTAATACTGGTGAATGCTGGTGATTTTCTGATGGCTACCCTTACCCTGCGGTGGAAAGCAAAGAAAAAATGGTAAGCGGAAAATGTGTGGCTGATGAGACACGTCAGTGGCAGATACACCGGGCGACACGGCGACAAACGGAGTCGCCGGACAACCTGAAGGAACTCCCAGCGGAGCGCAGACGTGTGGGCTCATCTCTGGACAGTCGTAGGCGGCGCTATGTTTAATGTAACATGATAGAAATTCGCAAAAATCAAATAGAAAATGGCGCTACATTCCATCTAACTAAGTTCGGTCAGTTGTGTTGCATATTTTTCCATCTTTTATTAAATTTGATTCCTGTTCTGTGAGACTGCTGAATTGCATGGAAAATTAATTTAGATTTCAACAGGAACAGAAATTGATTAAATAAATCCATCAAAGCAGTGAAATTACTTATCGTGGAAAGAAGTGGAAAAATATAGCTTGAAGGTAATAACAAAGAGAACTTTGTACTGATAACTTTTAAGCAGGTAAAACTTAGTCAAACGTACTAGAAGGATCATAATGTAACCTCTTCAACCGCAGGAAGCTCTGCTACTTCAAAAACGACTAATGTGCTTTATAGTCCATTCCATTGAAGAAACAAATACAAAATATCAGAGCGATCCTGATTGTATTTTCATTTTTACCGCTAATTTATTTAACCGATTTTTTTTTAAATAGACAAGTATATTTTCGTTATGTCGATTTATTTTCTCCCCTTTAAACTCGAACTTTTCCGGTTAATGGGAAGCGTTTGAAACATCGCAATCCCGTCCGAAAAGGAATTTTCCGGAAGGTCTGCGCCACAAAATGATGCCAAACACGTCAACAACAATCAGCTGTCAGCTGTCACACAGAACGAAGGATAGTATCAAACTGAAGTTTGACATGTCTGCCTAAATCGGGACAGTCTACGAAGCATCAGGAGCTTTTTTGGATTATGGCAGTCAGGGATGTTTATTTTCACTTCACCTAGTAATGTCTGTTTTCCGAACGTAGTATATTTAATTTTTTTATTATTTGTTTTTCTTTTATAGTCATTACTGTTAGAGATAGCACATAAAATGATAATTTATGAAACACAGAGTATAAAGGGTGTCTTTTTATGTATTCATACATCTTTCTTTTCATGGCATATATTCATGTCAATGAAGAAGACAAATATCATTCCAATTTTGTTTATTTTTATTTTCTATAATGTTTTCTTTCGCCATTTCAAATCAAAATTGAAATTGGCTAAGTATTGAATACCTATCAATAATTGACAAAAAATACAAAAAGTTGTCTTCTACTAAACGACTAGAAATTTGTTTTCTTACTAATCATAAAATAAAATTCGGTTGTATAAAATTTTAGCTCAAGTTTTTTTATTTGTTAGTATAAAATATTTCAATTTAACATTTTTCAACTAAATTACATTGTTTATTAAATTAAAATAACCACAATATACCGCCACCTAATGCCATCCACCGAAAGGCATAAGGTACGCATTGTGTAGACCGTCGTTTAGCCACAAAATTACGGCCAGCAGGTTGTGTGATTATAGAATTCTAATTTACTGGAAACACTCTTGAGTGAATCCTCGGGCCGTCCATAAGTAGGGGTGGATGGAAAAAAAGTTGAACTTGGGCTGGGTTGTATTTATCCCCCCAAACTATATACGACTCCGCTCGTGCCGCTGGTTCGGATATTTGTGTGCATTTGTGTGTGTATGAGAGTAATCATCAATTTCCACTCTCCAGACTCACTAGTTCCAGCGATCACGACAACAGAAAATTCATCGCAAACGAAACTGACCGGGTAAGCCGAGTAAAAAGGGTTTTAATGCTTTAAGTCATGTTAGTAACTTTCACCATAGTTCAGGTACATTAGCAACAGCGTGCACGTGCAGATATTTCACTGTACTGCCGTTGTCGTTTTTTTTCCCCGTTTACCCTTTACAGACAGTGAAGCGACTTGAACGCTTTTAGTCTCGATGAGCTTCACAAACTTCGATCGAGGCTAATGTAAAAACGTTAACCGTCAGCACATCTCACAATTTGAGCCCGGTTCGGATGAGCTCGATTTGTAAAAGGAAGTAGACTAATTCCCTTTCACAGGCACGGGCTCGACCCGGTGAGGTTAGACTTAGATTAAAAAACTTTCCGTTGAATGCCGTTGCCATGCTCGGTTGGAAGTATGTGCCTTTTTTGTATTAGCATGCTTTAGATTTTAGAGAACGAGAACCAACAGTTCCATTGAATGTTATTTTTCTTCCACGTTAAAAGTTCATTTGAATTAGACGAAGCTATTTTGTTTTTTTTTTTTTGGTTTCAAAGCTGAAATATTTTGAATAAGTTCGTGTTAGTGTAATCTTTGATGCATAAAAACAAAACCGCAAGAGATATGTTTTGAAGAGCAACTAATAAATAACTCTTTTGCTTCAATCAAGCGATTTTCATTCGATCAAACAAACTGACGGTACATTCGGTTGATATTGACATGAGGAATACTGCACATTAGTATAAAGTCATAATAAAGCTCACCTAAACAAGCCACTATAGGCTATAAACATAGCCTACTATACATCTTATCATGTTAACGTTCTTTTTCCTTCGTTTCCGAATCCTTTTTTTATTTGTATTCTTTTTCCGTCCTATTTTTTTTTTTGTTAGCTACTTAGCATATTTATAATAATTTGTTGTATACAATTTTTTTATTCTACAAGTTACACTTGTCGATTTTTTATTCTAACGAAATAAATATACAAGTTACTCTCCATTTTTCCTTTGTATTTCCAATAGAACCGATATCAGATCAATCAAATCCAATCAAATAGTTTCAAATCCATATAAACCACGTTTTACATAAAAGCTAGCGAATCATAAAAACGTTACCTTGAAACTATTTTCGTGCACATGACCGGCCGGATACGTTACCTCTAAAAACGATCATTTTAATAGCACCGAAAGCTGCGACAAACCCAACCATTTGTCGACACATTCGCAACGAATCAATCCGTACGCAATTTATCATCGAATGCCAGCAGGAAGAAAAAAAAAGCAGAAAGATAATTTCCCTTAAAATGTCATTGCAGATCCCGCCGGCAGGAATGCAAACACTCCTTCCCGTCCTCTCCTCCCCACCCATGAATCTGCACTTACCACCCGGAAGGGAGATGGGTAGAGTAAATTGCAAAAATATGACCGATCGATTGCGGTATGGAGGAGAGTTAAAATAATTTTCATACAGCAATAGCAACAACGGGAAAAAAAACAATTAAAAAAACCTGGAAGACCAGAATGCAGTTCAATGAAAATAATTTGGTAACTATCGGATTTTTTTTTAATTATCAAAATTGCCACATTCCAACTTCCGCCCGGATTTCGTGTGAGTGTGTTTGTTTTTTGTTTTTTTTTTTGCTCTCCCTCTCTGGATGTGATATATTGACACGCGTTTCGATGAGCGCTTTCGAATGAGGCTACTGCAGCAGGCAAGGAGGGGGACACGCACACACACAAAAAAAACGTCCCAACCCCGATTCTTCTCACTCAAAACCCGGCACACAAAGCGGATATTGGATGCGCGCTATTGCATATTACGTTACCTTGCCTCGCTGATGATTTCGGTCCCGGGTGCTTCGCGCCCTTTTCTTTTCTATTTTTGTTTGCCCACAAACACACACACACACACCCCGTCGACGCTGCTCAAAGTTCGCATCGTTTCCGCTTTTGTTGTGGGGTTTGGTTCGTATTTTTTTCTTCTTTCTGTTTCGCTGGAAAAGCTTCATTGCGATGCAACTTCTGCAGTATCTCTTACGCGGGAAACTCACTTTCAATTCGAACATCGTGAATGGTTTATGAAATTTATACGGACAAAGTTGCCAACTGCATCCGTGTGTGTTTGTGTGTTTCTGTGCTGGTTGGTGGGTGGATGGGAGAAAAAGGTGGGCAAAGGGCCGGGAAATCGGGTAGCATAATAAACGGAACACTGCAGTGATTCTCGTTCGCGGTCGTTTCGGACTGTAATTGATGCACACGGCAAAGAAACGCTCGGCACTCTGGCACATTGTGGGACAGATTTAAATTTTTCATTTTTCTTCCCACCCACCTTCCTTTCCCGTTTGCTTTTCGAGTCCGTTTCACGAACATTCGGACAACACAATTCGTATTTACCCAGGGATGTTTCGTTTGTCTTGTTCCACATTTACTGTTGCTGTGTTTTCTGATTTGTTTACTTTTTATTTTCCTTTCTTCAATACCATTCGTTGTTATAAACTCGCTATCTATTTTTTTTTGAGTTGGCAATATGTTGTGAGATTCGTAATGGATTAAAAATGCGTCGTACGGGGAAAGATATTTTCCGGCAATTAAGAGCATTTTGGTGCGAAAAAAGGACATCGGTATCGGCATCGATGCGCTCAGGTATTGACCGCATAAAACGCGTAACTGGCTGGATCGCAAATCGATACGACCGTGGAATGTTATTTTGTGCTCTTTAAATTGTCGTTTCGGTACAAAATTATACACATAAAAAATTGTCTCGGATAATTGTTCCCCATAAACCGAATCCAGACGAAACCGAGTCAATTCTTAAACTGAAATTGTCGAACTAAAGTAACAAAATAATACAAAAGTAATTAAATTTTGACTAAGTAAACACTTTGCTATTGAAGAGAGCTTAGATAACATTTGGTACAACACCAGTAAAACCAGAAATGAGAAAAAAAGTCAATTTAGAGAAGGGTGGGAAAAAGTGGAAGGAAGAGAAAACATAAGTGTAGTAAAAAAATGTAGTATGATGGGAAAAATAATATTGCTGAAATAAAGGAAGATTTTACAAAACCTTCACAATCCTGAAACAATAGAAAGAAGAATTTAATGCGGTCCTTCTCACTGGATGAATTTTCAAAACACTTATCGTGTGCTCAAATGAAAGTAATAGATTAAGGAAAAGAATGGTGAATATTAGCTATAACATAATAATGTAATAATTATGTTATAGCATTACATAATAATGTAATAAAAGGCTGTAAGAAAATCTTCCAGCTAAAAATTGTTAAACGTAATCTGTCATGCAGTAGCCCTTCATAAACATTCAAATTTACCAATAAGGATGCTTAAGTAAGCTTAATTAAATAAACTAACCACGTGAGGAACTGGCTCGCAATTGCCAGACCGTTTGGTTCTCGTGTTCGAGTTTCCTTTTACACATTCGCGCGCTTATCTTGCTTCAAATTTTACGCATGATCTTTCCGTTCCATTCTAAAACACAAACATTGCTTAATAACCCTTCCCCAAAACGTCGTGTAGTCAGGCATCGTTCCACAAATCCCACTCAAGGACACTTGCACTCGGAAACTCCACTCCAATTCGCCATTTGCGATCCCAACAATGACCCCAAAGACAAATAGTCGGTCCACTTTTACCCTTTGCAATAATCGTTGAAATGTGTTCTCTCTGTTTTTGCTTTCTTTCCATCCCCCAGTAGGGCAAGAGGTGAAGAAGCGACACAAAACAATGCCACCGGCGAAACGGTGGCGAGGGAGAAGACGGGGCCGCGTGTGGGTGTGGAGTTGTACAATTATTTACTACAATTTATCGCCACCACCACGGGGAGTCTCCAGGCTGGGTGTGAGTGTGTGAGTGGACGAACGTCTGTGAAGTGACCATCGGAAACGGAAACATCTTCAAGCGCTGTCATCGTCGGACCACCCGCCATGTGTCGATGTTCTCGCTACGGCATGTCCTGCTGTAGAATGTGTAGCATAGGCAACACAAAAACACTTGTTGTTCGGGTGGTTTAGGTTCGTTCCACCGAGGGAAAAACGAGGTAAAAATGTGCACAGTTTCTTTCGGTAGGGGTTCGTCTAGTTCTCTGCCATATTGGTGTTGATGATTTTGTCACAAAAGAATTTTTAACATCACTTTTTTGGTTAAATTTTAAAACATACTAACTTCACACCAGACTGTTTGGAACAGAAAAGTATTTTTTACTAAAATGTTTTAGCCAGATAGTCAGCTCTTCTCGGAGCTATCCTGAAAAGCAGAATTGTTCTAAAATTTGATCGTAAGCGACGCGAATCTCGACACGAGCGAGTTTTCACTGAAGATTCAAATAAACGAATCTGCTGAAAAACTATGCAAAGCGCAACATTAGCTTCGTATCGGTGCAAAAATGTGGAGGAGATGTGTGCAAAAATAAAAAGCATTCTAATGCTGCTCCTTTATTGCACTCCTTCCTCGCAGCAGAGCAGTGTTTAAGCTTTCACATATGAAGATAAAACAAAAATACTGAAACCATTAGAAACATTTTCCGCCGCTCCGTTCTTCGTACTTCGAGCAGCATAACGAACGTATCTGCTGATAAAAATTGCAACCGAAAATCTGCACAGCTTCCTTCACCGCACCGAGTAAACACAAGCAAAACATGTTGGAGGGTAAGATGGGGAAAAAACAAACCAGCCGCCCAGCGAAGCGAGCGTGTAATAAATCATTGTTTGAAAGTGAAGTGCTCTCCCGATGGGTGGCCGTGGCTGACATGGTTGATCGTTTCCTGTGTGTGTGTGTGTGTGTGTGTGTGTGTGTGTGTGTGAGTGATGGTATGTATTTGCTAACTCAGACTCGTGTCCCTATCCGGGCGGGGATGTTACGTGCCGGACATGTCCGTTCTCCCGTCTGGTCGCCCGGGAAACTCACCAAGCCAACTTGACGTTTGGGGAACGATTTCGGCTAAGTATATTCGAAGCGCGAAACCAAAAACAAAACCATCTGCAAACGGTCACCCACCGTCCCCGCAACACAATATGGACGCCGCGTGATGATGGACGATATTTTGGAGCGGATGGTTTGTTTTTTCACGAGCGTGTGTCAAAATTTAGGTTTTTTTTTCTTTTTGCAAGGAGTTTCCGACACGATCGGAAACGCAGGTTTTTGCATGCAGGACGTTTGGGAGAAAGAAAAAAATCACACTAAAAGCGCACCACAAAATAGACGAGCCCGGGTGCGAGATCAGTATTTATCGCAAATCGGATGTACTCGTTCATTGGGGGAGCAATAAATTTTCATCATCTCCTGCCTTTTAAGCATTTTTTCTTTACTTGGCTTCGGTTCTATTCCTGTTTTTTACCACATCTCAGTCTGGCCAAGCGCAGCCGATCAGGTGATTTAGAGCGCGTTGAAAGCTTCCGGCGCCCGGTAGGAAGGCGCAATAATTTGCCAAATGGCATCCACCCGCGCTCCGATCACGTAACAACAAATAACGATAATTCCGTGCGCTCAGTAAGTGCTATAAATTATGGCACAACCCTGCCCGCTCGAAATGCAACAGCATCGCCGTTGCAGTTAAGAAAAATACAGCCCCGCGCCGCCTTCCGGGAGTGCCTTCGGAAAACGGAAATTGAGATTCAAAGTGGGGCCGCGTAGGGGCGCGAGGGAGAGGGGGGGCGCAAAACAAATTACCCTCGCCCATTGTTGCGACCGGGATGGACGGTGAAACCGGGACGGCCCAGACTTTCCGCAGCACCAGCAACCCGGTGATGACAGCCGACGACGACGACGAGGACGACGACGAGGACGGCCGCAGGACCACCCTAATGACCGCTCTGGGACGTGTTGAGGAATTAAGATAGATTACAGCAAACGAGGCGATACGAATGGATCATCGCTTGGGACGGACTGTGCGGCATGGGAGGTGGGGTGCTTTTCCTACCGCGATCCTTAGACTACACCAACGGCAACGATTGACAAGCGGATGAAAAAAAAATAAATAAATAAATTGCAAAAATTCAACAAACAACAACGGCGTGCATGTTAATCAAAGTCACCTGCGCAGCATGGGCTGGTCGGAAAGTCAACGCCAAAATTCGGAAGAAAAAAAAACATGAAGCAAAACGGGTGCAAAGTAACAAGAAATGGACAGAAGGTCCTATAGGCAATAGGTGAATTTTCACTATTTTTACGGATAGTAGTTAATTTGCCCTGTCTGCATTGTTTCAAACGCTAAACATAACAAACCATGAAAATATATTTTTTATCTGCAAATTGTAAACTATAGGCCGCCACATAGCTATCAAATCACCTTTTGTTGTTTTTTTTTTAAACCCCAAAAACTTTAAGAAATTGACTAAAAGATCGATATTTTCCAAAGCCGTATTAAATACAAAAATGCATTAAAGAAATTTAATGGATAATTTTTGTTCAAAAAACTCATGTTGAATGCATAGTCTTTGAAGAAATGAAACATTTTCGCACGTCTTGTAATAGTAAATTCATGGCTCCCAATTTTGAGAAGGAGGAAAAATCCAAATATTTGTACAAGTACAAGTACAAGGAGCTCCCCTTTAGATTTCCTCTTTATTTTTTATTATATTCTCTGGAAACAGATGATCATCTAGTTAGTTTAAACGAAGCAATACTAGATTTTCAACCACACACTATGGTATACTTTAGACCATTAGACCATTAGCTCATGAACATTATTTATTACAATCCCTAACGTGGAAGTATATTTTGTCATTATTTTTCATTCCATGAAGTAGTTTAAAGGTATTATTAAATGTTTTTTAACACCAAACCTGTTCATTTATCTATCACGAAGTGACAAAAACTTAGCTAAATGTTTGAAAAATAAGTATTCACACTAAAACAACTTCATATTAGGGTATGTAAACAAAATCACCTCTTACAATAACCCCGCTGGTTTGTGAGCTCTTCTTGCAGGCATGTCAAACCCAATTTCGCCACACAGTGGTTTGAAACGAGAAATGTGGTTGGTCATAAATTAAAATCTCTATCACTCTTGACGCTTTTTAGCTATGGAAAATCTTATCCAGCTTCGGATAAAAAAAAGTCCAAAGAGGAGAAACAATTCGAGACCTGCATCGGTTGCTTTGCGGGCGAATTAAATAAATGAATCAAATAATCCGAGATTATAATGCACACGCCTTCCGATTTCACTTCCATGGGTAAAGCTTCCCCGATGTCGCAACCGTTGGATTAAAATCACTCCAAAGTGCTCATGAAAAGCTTCGCCCATTTCGGCACCAAACCAACCACATGGTCCATGCAAATGAAATTGCAAAAAAAAACGCGTACCGAAACGCGGCTCGTCACGGAGTTGGAAAATGTTGGAAAATAAATAAAAACCCTTACCAACCCTTCCCCACGGTTCTGCACGCCGTGAAATGGGGACGGACCCACCGGTACATCTGCGTACGGGTCAATGCGCCAACCGTCAGGTTGATTGTGTGCTTCCCCCGGAAAACCCACGCCGCAAAGTGTAAGACATCAAAGCTGAACCGAACCCGGTATGTGTGACATCGAGACGAACGTAAAAAAAAAATCCCTTCAACTTCGAAAGATCAATGGGAAAAGGATTCCCCGGCCCCCGCGTTAACCGAACTTCAATCATACTTTCGATGATGAAAAGCCACGTTTCACAGCCGGTTCGTTCCACCGGTGTGTCGACGAAAGGCGAACGCGCTGGGTCAGTAGCGTCGTGACAGTGCGCAAAACCCATCATAAATTGCAAAGCGCTGCTCCGTCTCCAACAACCCCACGTTTCCGCTCGTACGTTTCCCACCGAGCCGCACGGTGTACGCCGACGAGGCAACATTTGTGGTTTCGGGGAAAATAACGCGAGCCCCAGCCAGTCAGTCAGTCAGTCAGTCAATATCATTTTCCCGCGCGTCCTCACGCTGCACTGATGTGGGTCAATCGCATTATGGCGTCCGGCCCGGGCGGTGTATCGAAATAAAACGCCACAACCGCCCGCATAGCCAGCGCCCACGCCCAGCTGTTTTGTGGCAATCAATATTTTCTGCCAGTTAATATGATTCGGCCCGGGCAGGGCTTCCGTTGATTGCGGCGCGTAACAAGATTACGAAGCGTCCCGACCCGCTCGCTCGTCTGGGGCGGGCGTTTTTTGGCTTTTGGTTTCGGTTTGACAAAATCCAAAACTGCAACGGGCACGAGCCCAAATTAAACCATCGACCGTGAAGGTGATGGTGAGGGGCGGATTCGCAGGGCAGTTTGCGGTGCTCGCCGTTGCACTTTCCCAATGGGTTCAAATTTAATTTGCACAACATTTCATTTGGCCAATCAAACGCGCTCGGAGGACGAGCGGGGTCAGACGGTGGTTCGCATCCGGAAAAGTAACACTAATACAATAAACGATTGATGGGCGAGAGAGGTTTCCTTTGCAACGAACTTCATCGGCTTCGTTCATCGGTGAGGAAAAAAAACTATCGAATTTTTCATAATACAATCAATAAGCATTATAAATTTAACGTTATGGCTGTTCATATAATCCGTTATGGCTTAGTTTTTATATTTTTTATATTGCCGTATATAATTTATCTATAAATGTATAATTCAAGCTACACTTGAAACGATTTGCACAGTTAAAGCTGGAATATGATGCTGTTTATTACATTCCATTTCGCGAACACCAGACGGGTGGTAACTGGACGATTCTTTCAATAATCTTAAAAAGAAATTAACAATATTTCCTTTTTTAACACATTAAAACAGTGGCTTGCTCTGAGCGCTTTAGTTCAGCTTCTCGATCACCACGTTCGTGGTGGATTTCACCTTCAGAAAGAACGGTGACTCCTGCTCCGGCAGGAAGGTGGACGGCCGCACCTGGTACACCCCGGCCGGTATCGCGTCGAGATCGAGCACACAAAACCCGGACCGGTAGACGCCGGTTTTCTGCGACACGAACGGTGCGGTGCGCGTTTCATCCGCCAGCGAAACGACCGTCAGATCCAGCCCGACCTGGTACACTTTTGGGCCGCGCAGTTCGATCACCAGTTCGCTCGTGTCCGCCGGCCCGATGTGCAGCCGATACAGCGGGTTGTTCTTGTACGTTAGCGGATGATTCAGGCAACCGCCCGCCGTCCTGCCCTTCCACTCACCGTTTAGCTGCACGGGCGGGTGAAGAAAAAGGAAAATATCATAAAAAATGGCACACCTAATCGAGCGATCAATTAACACTCACATTCTCCACCGTCGAGTAGCGCGGACCCAGCGGTTTCAGCTCGAACTTCGTACGGCTGTACGCGCGCAGCGAGTAGTAGATGGTGGCCGTTTTCTCGTACTGCGACACGACCAGCGTGTACCTCCGTTCCGCACCCGGATCCAGCCGGATCTTGCACAGATAGTGCGGGCTGTTGATGCGCACCCCATCGATGTACGGAGGCGGATCGGTCGGGTAGTAAACGCGCCGCCCGTTGCTATTATACACCAGCACCGTGATGTACTCGTGGTTTTCGCGGAAATCTTCGATGCTCGTTATGTGACGTGTCAGCAGTATCCAAACCGATCCGCGGCCCGCCGGCACCGTCAAGCTGAACTGTGGATTATCGCCCACGTTGTACGCGTCCTTCGTCGGACCGACGCCCGCACTCCACGACTGATGGATGCAGTACGTGTACTGGAACAGCGCTGGATCCCAGTTCAGGTAGAACACGTCGAAAAAGTTCATGATCGATCGGTAGTCGATCCAGAACACGCCGTTATCGTACGTGGCCGCTAGCTTCGGATCGTACCCGAGCGTACGCTGCAGCTCGGGCGTCCAGTGGACCACGTCCAGCTCGGAGTAGTTGCCACGCCAGCGTAGATGCGACCAGGGATTCTTCAGCTGCAGCAGCTTCACACCGTCGATCTCGCGCATATCAAGCACGGCGTACGCGTGCGTCGAAACGAGCCCCGTCCGTTCGGCTTCCGCATCGCTCAGTTCGCCCGTCGCCACGGTTACCAGGCAGCGGCCCATGCTGAGACCTTCCTGCAGCCGTGCGAACACTGCGTCAGCGTTAAAGTCCGGCTCGGTTGATTTGACAAGCGCTCGCTCCGGGATCCAACCGGTCAGGGCGTGCAGATCGATGTTCTGCGGGCGGGAGGTAGATACATTAGGTTTGCTAAAGTATTTTTGAAAGGTTTAAGAACCGCATATTCCGTTGTAAACACATCAATGTACTCAGGCCAGCGGAACGTTTCTTTTTGTACCGTAAGTAAACTACCACCGGCGTAGAAAAATCATGGTAGGCGATATTTTAAAGAGTCACGTACTGTAGTGTTAATGACAATAAGCGATTATTGGAAACATGTTCAAAAGTTTTCTTATCTTAAATGGTAAAAGTTAAGCTTCAAAATAGTTTATATACTATTCCTTAATTTTTCTCTTTGCAGTTTGCAAATTGGCCAGTAAGAGCCATCACACACAAAAATTACACTAAAGCTTAGATAATTTTGTAGAAAACAAGCTCGTTAATCAGTTTCATAACGAAACCTGCAGAAAAAAGGCACCTTTAAAGTCTCCTCACTCAAACATCATAATACCTACACTATTCGAACCAGGGAAATCATATCCACCCATCAGCTTCATGTACGCTTTCTCCAGCAGCGACACCCAGAACTCGTTCTTGTTGCTCGAGTACGAACACAGCAGCTGATTGTACCGCCCGAGCGGTAGATAATCGTCGATCACCACCTTCCGCGGGATGCCGTTCACGTGCATCCGGATCGAGTACTTCCCGCTCGGATTGTAGATCGGCTCGTCCCGCCCGTTTCGCGGGTAGATGATGGACGTGAGTATGCGCCGTTTGAATTTCTTTTCAAACTGCGAAGCGACGGCCAGCGACGCCACGAAGCTGCAGTCCGACACCACCGTCTGCCGGATGCTGTAAAAGTCGGCATGATCGCCCACGATCAGCTGCGGGTTTTCGCTCAGCTCGCTCACCCGCACCCACTTGACAAAATCACGCTTCTGTTTCGGGGCAAGCTCGAGCGGTCCGTCCTTGTCGGTGAACGGCATCGGGAAGTGGAACTTCTCCTGCAGATCGATGTCCATGAACGGGACGTACACTTTCGCGTTGATGTGGGACGTGTGTTCGAGCACTTTTTTCTCCTCGTTCGTGTAGGCACGTTGGCTTCCGCTGATCTCCAGAGCGGGACCAGACCGGGAGGGGCTCGCTGTGGTGGTGGTGAAGGAATTCATTTTAAAATGTATCATCAATTTTTTGCTTCTTATATGCACCAACCTAATCCCGCACTACTCCGCACCGGTTGTAGTGCTGTGGGTGTATGAGTCACAGGTGACGCCAGTGGAGTCACCTGCCCCGTGTACCTGACTCCCTTCAGTTCTTCCGCCCGGTCCAGCGCCTGTTTAGCGAACTTGTTTAACTTCTCGCGCTTTTCACGATCCTCCAGCCGAAGGATCTTCTCCACCGCCTGGCCGTACAAATCGATGGCCTCATCTCGTCTGCCCGCCTCATCGGCATCCAGCGCCCGGCCAAGGATGGAACGAATTTCACTTTCACCACTCATGAAGTAACGGGAGTGTTAGGACTGCAGGGCATACACTGAACCGCTGCCGGTCAAACCTTGAGTCACCAATAAACAGAAAACGTGCACAAAATTTGGGGATTAAACCAGGGTTCAAATAAATAAAACGGATTTACAGGAATTAGTATGCCCGCAGCTTTACGGGCGGGTGACTCAGCTGATGGGATTTGTTATTGTTTACAATGCGTTGATTGTCAAAAGAGTGACGTACATATCCTACGCTACATTTTTATATTTTCTAGTTTCCAAATTCTTGTCTTTGATGCACCTGAACAATCATTTACAGTGTATCAAGTAGCTGTCACAACAAAGAGTTTGCCGCGCTTTTCAATTCCGCTGTTGGCTCTTTCTCTGTTTCCATCGGTCCATAGTCGTACAAATAAAAACGTAATAATGAGTGATAAAGGGTTCGAATTAATAAGAGAATATCAACGTTCTACCGATCCCATACCGGCTTTTAATGTGAGCCAAATTGCGCCACGCTGAACGTGCTCCGTTGTATTACATGCTTCTCCGTTTCAGGACGATGGTGTTCGTGCCGTGCTGGAGGACATTACAAAGATCTACCAGGAAAACTATGCGCATGCGTAAGTTTTAGTTCGCGAGATATACATCACACCGGATGCATGGCTTTGAATGCATGTGAACTTCCCTTCGACAGATTATCATTCAACGAAACGGGTGATCGTAAGTTCCTACCACTCGTCATGTACCGGCACAGACTGATTCAAAGGCAAAAACGGTGCCTGCTCGCCTACCTGCTGAACCGTTTGTTTCGCCTAAAGCGACTCCGATGGCACGTAGGCGCGATCTTGCCACCGGAAATTAAGTCCTGCATCAACGATACGGAAGCGACTTGGTTCAACAATTATTCCAAAATTCTCGCCGAATATATGGCCTCCATTCACGACGGGTACGGGCTGAACCTGACGAACGACATCAAACCGCCAAAATCGCTCTACATCGAGGTCCGCTGCCTGACCGACTACGGCAAGTTTGAGCTGGAGAATGGTGAAATCATTTTGCTGAAGAAGAACAGCCAACACTACCTGCCGAAGCTCCAGTGCGAACAGCTCATTCGGCAAGGCATTCTGCAGCACATAATCTAGTATTTAGGAATGTTTTATTGTACCGTCACACGCTATCACCATTGTAAACTAAACGTACCGTTTTGAATCGAAAAGTACACTACAAAACCACAACCTTCCGGAAAGTGTCGCTTCGAAAGTCACACACATTGCACTGAAAGCCTGCATCAGCCAGCTGATTGCCCTTCAGGCAGAGGTAACAGAACACATGCTGACATCCCATGTGATGTGGGAGAATAACGCGCTCGTTGCAGTACGCGCACTTCGTGTCCACGTTAAGCTCGACCCGCTCGGCCTGCCGATGAGTCGTCTCGAGGCGCAGCATATTCCGCAACTTGCGCTTGAGCGCGTGATAATTGACGAAGGGGATCGTAAAACCCAGCAGTTCCATAAATCCCGCCCACACTAGCTCGCGCGTCATATACGAGTAGCCAATATTGCGTCGCTTTGCCCCATCCAGCGAGCGGTAGTTGATACGCAGCACACAATCGACCAGTGAGGGTCTCGTGCCGGATCGAAGAAATTTAAAAAAGTTAACCAAGTTAAACAGCACCAGCGCATTTTCCACAAATTGCACCAGCTTTTGAAGCCTGGACCAACCGGTCAACCGGTACTGACAGTTTTCTTTGGCATACGGCAGCACCGTGGTCAGTACGTAATGCAGTGCTAACTTCCTCGCAGGTAATTGATCCCTTTCATAGGCGATGGAAAGCATCTGTTGCCCGAAGGTGGCGTAGCAGGTGCGTATGGAAAAATTCCACAGCGCGGAGTTGAGCAGAAAATTAACCTCCGGCTGAAGGTGGCTGAGTATGCCGGGCTGGAAGTTAGAAAAAAAAAGGATGTCTTAGTTGATTAACTCCATCTCCTACATGTCTCGCTTTTATCCTACCGGTAGCACCTGCAGAATGGTCTGTATCTGCTGGCGAAGCAGGTTCGTAATCTCATTGTCAAGCTGTATGGAGTCGAGCTGAAAGGAGCGATAGGTAAAAATAGGAACCAAACATAATTTATCACTGCAACGAACCTGATTTACTCGGGGCACAAAGTTCGCTTTCAACTTTCCCGTGTTTTGGCTAGCGGTTGCCATGTTTGCTCCATTCCTTGTTTTGTTTTGATAAAATCGTTCCGTGCGGCAATGTCGAAGTGACAGCAAAACGAAGTTATTAAGTTTGTTTGGAAATCAATTAACATTCAACAGAAAATGCCAAACAATAAATTAATTCAATTTATTAAATGAATTACCTATAGATCGGGTTTAATAATGAACGGTTTTATTCCATTTATTCCAGGATTCGCTCAAACATTACGATGCGTTACTCTGTAACACATCCATATGCATCATACGTTACTGAGTTTGTCATTCGGATGACAGCTGCACTCGCGACAACACCAATGCACGGTGACGTTGTCTACTTTTTCATTCCTCGCATCCGACGTGGAATCAAAAACGGACGCAAAAAAAGAATACAAACCACACGCAGCTCAAAACGAGTACAAATCATACTTCACTGTATCTCCGAAGTTTGCCTACGTCGGCTCGTGCGTGTAACTAGAAGCGACTCCGCTCGTCTCGTTTAAAGGTTAGTTAACGGTGGTGAAAGTGCAGTAACAGCAGCAAAGCTTAATTGCTTGGTTTTTCCTTCACCACAGGACAAAAAAAAACATAATGGATCAACTGACGAAATTCTACGAACCCGGCCGCTCGTTCGCCAAGGATTCGATCCGACTGATCAAGCGTTGCACCAAGCCCGACCGCCGGGAGTTCCAAAAAATTGCCATCGCCACAGCTATCGGATTCTGCATCATGGGATTCATCGGTTTCTTCGTGAAACTGATACACATCCCGATCAATAACATCATCGTCGGATCATAAGCAGGCGCACCTGCCCACCGTTCCCGTTTTCCTGTCCACACATCCGTAGCGCTACAGTGAAAGTAGTGCAAACTCATCGACTGAAAAACAACGTGTCCCTTTCTCCTCCTTCTCCTTTCATCATGGTCTGAATATGTTCTACAACAAACCTCACCCACAATTTACACGATCCCGCTCATCTGGCACGAAAACGGCGCCGATCCCGTCCAGAGAGGTGTACGAACCTGCAATATCCACTCGTGGCGATCTGGAGACCCTCTGAGGATCAGGCACCACGCACTCGTTGCTGACCAGTTTTCGATTGACGGAGCTTCGGAACCGTTCCCTTGCGTTCGCATCTATCATAGTGTGTAATTCTGTTTTCGTGCGTTATTAGAAGTAATCAATGTTGTGACCCGTTGCGTGGAGCATCGTGTGTTGCACGTATATTTTGTGAAAACAAATAAATAATTTATTGTTTCACTGAAGGATAAACCAGTGCGGCGTTTAGTGAGCGAGAGGCACGCGAAAGAATGTTTGAGAAGGGATGTATTTCCTGATATTTAGGCTAGCATAATGAGACAAGATATACAGGTGAGATTGAAGATCTAGCTCGATTTTTAGCGATGTCATGAGGAGATTATCGGTTGTCTCTATGAAATGGATTTCAACTCCAAATTGCAGTTATCTCATTTCTATACGAGAGTTCACATGAAAAAAAAACTATCACGTCCACGGCTACGCCATACGAAGCAGGACTACATACGAAGATGCAGTTCTATCCTCAAAGTAAGAGTATTCGAGAAGGCATGCCGGATCACTTTTGTGCCTTGAGTTTGGTTTTGGGCTTCATCACGAGGAAGTGATACCCAAAGTCGAGGTTATTCGTCTACCAAATGGAAAACAAATAACGATTCGAAATTCAATCCAAGATCTTGAATGCTGCGTGTAAACAACGCTCAAATATCTTAGGATTGAAACGTAACGTGATTAAAGTATGAATGCTCTTGGAATTAACGGAATCCTACAGTGATCTAGATAAGTTGAAATTTTATTTTGATAGCTTAACGAAATATGGACTCCAATACTGCCAAAACTAGTTAACTGCTCGAATATAAACATTGTACTCGAATGGACACTTGAATAAACAGTTGCAATTGTGCAAGCAAACGAAACAACGAACATAGTTTCACGGGAAGAATTTCAGAGAACAATTTGCGAAAGAACACACACGGTTTAAGTGAAAGTATCTCACCCATGCTTGCCAATTTTCTCTGATTATGAGGATATAAAAAGGAATTATAGCGTGCCTATAAGCTCTTTAGAGATTCTATTAAGTCCCGTTTGACAGTTTGAGAAGTTACGGAGGGTAATACGAGAGAAAACTGTAATACGAGAGAAAATCAGAAAATTGGAACAAAATGGTAAAAAAAAATATGTAAAACATTGAAATTTCGACCATTTTTTTCCTGAGACAAATGTCAAATTGCCCATCAGTTTGTTGTTTGACAGTTCAACGGGAGCTTGTAAATGCTTGGGGGTGATTCATTGGGCGTGTAGCATTTCCCAGTTATGACACAGTGTAGCTCTAAGCCGTGAAACGAACGGGTGTAGTGCCGTGATCGGGAACTGATAAGCATCTATCGGCGAGCTTGCATCACACTGGAAGCAACGCAAAAATGTTACGAAAACTAAATTGGTAAGTACAGTATCAGTTATCAATACTAGGCAGACCAACCAGCCCGTTGTTGCCCAAAGTGCAATAGATCGGGACAATCTTTGCGAAATGCAGACGGATGCAGACGAAGAGCCATTACGAAGAATGGTGCATTTGTTTAGGGGTGATATTACTTTTCTGCTGCTATTGTTCTCTCGTCTCATGCAGTTATTACTTATATGATAGACCCTTATATGATAGAAAGCCTGCGGTCAGTGCTAATTTTAAAAGCATCTGCAAATGTATGCACACCTGGTGACACATTAAAACACCGCATTCGTGATAACCAAAAACCGGCACCCGTATGGGTGAGTTGAGCGAACGTATATCCACGCTTGCGTGTTTCGTCTGGAGAAGTGTTTTACATTTTCCTTTCGGAGTCACGTTGAAATGTGTTTTGATTATCACGCCTAGAACGTCCATCGTTTGTCGTCTTCATAGCGACGTGTCGGAAAAGTGACTGGTGCATATGTATGCATACCAATCTAGTCAACCTAGAGGTTTTTCGATGAGAGAAAAATATATTAATGCAAAGATGACCAATTCGAATTCTTCAAATAATACAATGCACGAGAAACAATAAAATGGTGGGTGGGGGAGGGGGGGAGTGTGATTTTTCCTTGTTAAATTAAAAAAAACATCAATACTTCTAGTCCGCTTTTAAAGTCAAACTTTAAAACCAAACCACCTCCACCCTAGTAATACAATTTTAACTCAGTACACGCTATTTCCCGATCATATCGATATATCCATATGCACCGTCTTTAATCTAATGGCACGCATGCACTTGACCAAGAGAAACGAAAAATGGTCCGAAGTTTAGATCGATGTGTTTATGTTACTACCGATGTGGTGTTAAAATTTTTTCTTTGCTTCGCCCAACCGTTCATAAATCATCCTCTCTGCTGGCTATTCGGTAGCTTTAATAAACTCAAATATCTTTCACACATTCCAGTCAGCTGGCCATGTGCGTGCTGCTGTGCACCGTACAGTTCCTGCTTCCGGCCAGCAGCGCCGACCCGATGTACGAGTGCAAGTTGGAAAAACGTCAAGACGAGACGGTTTGTGTGTTCCACAACGTGCGCTACTTTGCCAACACTACCGGTGTCACGTTTACCGCGCCGGTTAGCAAGGTACAGCATATCGCCTTCGAAGATAGTACGCTCGAGATTTTCCCACCGGAGCTGCTCAATAGTTTCAAAGATCTTCGTTCGCTCAATGTCGTCAGCACGAATCTCAGCTCGGTAGTGATTCCTGCCAAACTAGAGCGGCTGTACGCGTCGAACAACAGAATATCGCGAGTCATCGTACACCAGACGCGCGACAGTACGACACTGCAGGAGCTGATGCTCGATTCAAATCAACTGCGCGACATATCGAACCTGACGCGTCTCGCCAAGCTGGAGACGCTCAATCTAAGCGGCAATCGAGACCTGCCGGTCGACGACACGATCGATTTGGGACAGTTCAAGGGTCTGGACAGTCTAAAGTATCTGCTGCTTACCGATATCGGCATGAACTATTTCGAGAATGAGCACAACGTCTCGCTACCGTCGCTCACGATGCTCGATCTTTCTAGCAACAACCTGCTGACGTCGAGTCTGGAGGTAAAGGTGTTCGAGCCGTTGCAATCGCTGGAGATTCTGCGCATCGCGTACAACCGGATCACCGATCTGGACGTGCTGAATCTTACCAAGGGCAATCCGAACCTGAAAACGATCTACCTCCAGGGCAGCCACTTCCAGTGTGACCATCAGCGTCTAATTCTGGAGCATCTCAAGAAGGCGAACGTGGAGACACCAGTGGACAAAAATCAGAGCCCCTGCCTGTTGGGTTTTGAGACGCAAGACGATATGTGCTGCAAGTCTGTAGCCCCCGGTATCTTGCCAATCACCACAACGACATTGAAGAACAATTATCACCCGACGAGCTCCAGTGTTCCGGTCGTTCCAGCCGTTCCTACAGCTGATCCTACAGCCCCTACCGTGGCCAAATCAGACGACGGCAAGAGCGTGGGTCCGACGGTCATGTTGAGTAACAGCTGCATGCTAACTGCCGTGACGGTAGCGACCATTACGAAACTGATTCTATTCTAATCCATCCGCAACGGAAAGGTTGTTGCTACGACGTAAGCCAAATGGGTGTGACTCATTGCGAAACGAATGTTTATTTACTCCGGCCAAAGGGGAGTGGTGTGACATTGATACGACTGTATGTTTTTTCGATCGATACGAATAGGAAAGTGATTGCGAAACCGCAAGAGAGTTAATTTGGATTCCAGGCTTTTCGGTATTTCATTTCAATCAACTTTCCCTCTGTACGGTTGGGTATCATCAAAAAGATGGTTCAATTTATTACCGCCCAGCCACCATAGACCACCAAACAATAGACGATGAGCTTAACGAACTCGATGTAACAAATCCATTTCTAGCTTACTGTAGGTGATCAACACATTTCTCAGAACTCGAATTATCTTACCAAAATATCGGCTGAGGTAGTAACATACGTAGTAACATGTGGCGGTGATATAACATTAACCAAACTGACAAACCAATTTGAAAAGTGTAACGGCATAGAACCAAAATTCACGCACTTAAGAAATCGACTGAAGTGATCGATGCTTCAACGCAGAACCACTCGATAGAGTCATTTTGAAGTAATAAAGTATCGATAAGTAAATTGCTAACGCCCTCTTGATGTTAGCATTTTATGTCCATGGTGGCACAGCGGCACGTATCCATTTTAATTTCTTTGCGTTGGTATTCAAAGGCTAAAATAAACTCCCGGTTGGGTGAACTCAGCAAACGTAACACCATGACAGCACCTAGAATCATTTAACAGTAAGACGAATTTTTACAACTAACAAATAATTAACAAGCAAATAACAAGATCTCACTAGCATCATAGCAAGTCATAGTATTAACATTATAACATTATAATGCCATCGGTGGGGACCTCGTGCGAGTGTGGGGACGGGACCGCTCTTTAAAAGAACGATTTTGAAACGATTTTTGTACCACATTTTGCGAGCTGCTGGTAGTCGGTAGAATAGTTTTGGCGCCGGAGCGAACACACAGATTACGCAGGCGTTACCGAAAGTGGTGATAGTAAGGCAAAGTGCGCTTAGGTGGGGATAGAAAAGGTAAAGGAACGTGAAAGCAAGCAAAGCAACAGAGGCTAGTGAGAGTGCAGATCAAATCGGTGTATGCATGTGGCATCGAACCAGGTGGAGGTATAAAATCCTACCTTCACAGCGTATAACTCCGGGCTCCTATGCCACAGCGTAGCTCACATACCGTCTTACGGGACCGTCTGTCTACTGTAAACTTCACGCTTTCCGAGACTTTTCTCGGCACAAACACACACACACTGCATCGAATGCATATTAACATTTCGCGCCTGGTAGAGATAGTTGCAGCTCATTGCTATTCTTACTATGCCCCTAAGTTGTCAATCGTATTGGTGCTAGCGAGCCGATTCCGTACCGTAATACTAACATTAGCCGTGCCGACCTATTTCTGGCATATTCACGTAATTCACTGTACTTTCATGCTTTATCGTGGTAGAAGTAAAACATTTTCCAATCTTAATCACCTTGTTTGTTATTTAGTTGGCTTTGTGTGCTCAATGCGAAGCTTATTCGAACGTCTAGACGGACTGGAACATTCGATAGCCGTAGATTAGAAGCCATTTTCAACATAATCACGATTTTGTATAACAAGTGAACAACAAAGCATATAATCTCTATCACCATTAGTACCCATCGACTTAGTCGACTTGATTGCCGATAGAGGGCACTAACGATACGACAAGTACCGTCGGTTCATGTCTCAACTGAATATCGGATAAGTCTAAGCCGCATTTCATTGCAGCATTTAAACGCCAATAGGCCATGTGTCCGAATGGTTTGACGGTTCCGTCGTATACCATTCGTCATATTATCGATGAGAACACAAATACAATGTCGCGCTCATGTTTGTAGTAAATATTTGTCTCACTTTATTCATTTCCCCTTCTCGATTAGCATTTTTATTCTTACACGAAAGTGCGTTCGATCGGGCAGCTCCACACCTCCACATCCGTGTCACCTTTCAAACACACTCCGGTTTCCAACTTTCACTCGTTCGCGTATGTACAACGAAATGTTTGCTTCGATCGCTTAAGATAAAGGATGCTCCAGCCTCCCCGCCGGAACCGTTTCGTTAAGCCGGGTTCCTATTAGAAGAGATTGCTTTCGACGCAAGTACTAGTACTGATTAGCTATTAGGATTGTTGCTTTACATTGTGCGCCTGGTTGTTTAAAAAATCGAAGATGCGCGCTACTTCCTACCACCCTCGCCGTACAATCGTGCTATTTACAAGCTTGCAGTTCGCGTGCACTACGCAATCTCCTCCACGTACGTCGCCGGAAAGATGCCTATCTGACCGCGGAGCGCTCCGAGCCACCAGCCGTCCTCCTGCTTGATGTGCACCTCGAGTATGTCGCCGGGCTGCAGTTCCAGCTCGTCGTAAAGCTTTGGTGTGTAGTTGAACAGCGCCCGACAGCGACCGAGAACGACCGGCTGGGTCGTCGCACCGTCCGGATGGTCTACCGGGTGGCAGCCGTTCTCATGCAGCTGCTTGGGCGCGACCGAGCACCGATCTTCGTCCTCGTCCTGGGAGGAAAACTCGTCTGCAAGGGCAAAACGGGCGAAACGTGGTTAGACAAATGGCACGGCGTGCGTTTGCGTACTGCGGCGTACCAAAGTCGGAGTCAGGCTGGTTGGAAACACCGTCGGCAACGCCCCGATCCCAGGCTGGCCCGTGATGGTGGTCATCGTGATGCGCCGATTTTCCTGCCTTCCCCGTCGTCTGCAAATTGAAACAAAAAACATGTTCTTTTTACCTGCACCGAACAAACTTCCCAACCTCAGCCGACTCACGTAGTGTCCATCGTCTCCGTTGCACCCGTTGCGGGCATATTTGTGCACGATGTGTTTGATGAGCGTATCGTTTTTGATGTCCAAGCAACCCTGATCGGAACCGTCGTCTGAACTGTGAACCGTCGTTTGGCCGTTGGCAGCAGCCGTATCCAGATTACCACCGTCCTGGTCGTCTTGATCGTTCTTGAGCCAGAGCGGGACCTTTAGCACACTCGTCTGCAGGCCGGTACGATCGCGCGTGATCTGTATGTGCTGTGCGAGGGGATGACTCGAGCGGGGTTTGTGATCGAGCTCCAGGAGCGCCGACTGTAGTTTGTAGCGAGCACCCTCCAAATATGTGAGCATTGATCGTATCTAAAAAATCAAATTCAAAAGCGTTTGGTTGAAACATTTCCGATCAAGGCAGCATCCTTCCGCTCTGCTTACATGGTACAGCTTGTCGGCAATGTTCTGGTTGCTTTCGCCGTTCTTGTCGAGCGTCTGGGAGAAACCCTTCAGCCCGTTGCGCGACCGTCGCTCCCGGTCCAGATCCTGGCGGATGAGCTGCAGCAGCTTCACCAGCGACTGCTTCCGACGCTCCCGGTTCATGGCCAGGGTCGTGTGCTCGCAGTAGAAGTCGGGCAGCAGCTGCTCGCTCGGTCCCTCCGTCGCCCGGCGGATGTTCTTCAGCACGTCCAGATCTTTGGCCACGCTGCACACGGCCACCTGCGGGCTGAGCCGGTCGACCGTCTTCGTCAGCAGCGGGCTCATCTCGGCGGACAGCTTGAGGTAGTCGCTGACGTGCGTCTTGAACTGTGCCAACCGTTGGCTTTCGAGCGTCTGCAGCATGGAGGACCCGCGCAGTACGGACATTTCCCAGTCGACACGGGCCCGCTCCGCCCGGATGCAGAGAGTGTAGTACTCGACGTCCGCCTTCTTCACCGCCTCCTCGGCTTTCTTCCGTTTGCCCTCAAGCTTGCTGCTGTCCTTCTCCGATACTTTCACCTCCTTTTCGGCCGTTTTGTGCAGCAGCCCGATAGAGGGCGTTCGCTGGAGTCTAAAATACAGAAAGAGATCATAAATCATGTTCTGTGCTGCTTGTATTCCATACACAGGAGCTTAGAAAAAACGATTGTTTTCCGAAAGAGTATTTCGGCAAGCTCGGAAACGTCACTTACTTCACGTCGAGCATCGCGTCCTGCAGCTTTTCGTTTTCCCGTGCCGCCGCGTGCGAGTTCTTCTTCGCCTTGATCTCCGCCGTCCGCCATTCGGCCAGTATGCGGGCCGACTTGTCGACGTTCGTTTCGATCGTTTTGCGCGCCTTGTGCTGGTTTTCGATCACCGTTTTCAGCGGCTTCACCACCTCCTCCGCCAGTGAGTTCGAAAACTGTCGGTGCACCTCGCTGCGACCCTCCAGCTCGGTCGAGACGGCCCGCCAGGAGTCGGCGATCGTGCCCGGTAGGTCGCGGCACGCCTTGTTTAGCTTGTTGGCGATCTTCGAGAGAGACTTGGCGTATAGCTGCTCGATTTCGGTGCGCTCGTGCAGTATGGCGACCAGATCCTTGCCGAAATCGCCACCCTGTTTGACGAACCGGCGCACCTCCTCGAATCCATTCTGGCCCTGGAAGTATGAGAGATTGAAGGAGAAGATTTAGTAAATTTGAAAGAAAAACAATGGGTTATAGGGTGAGCTGAATTGTTCAATTTCTGATTAGTTTTCAACAAATCATTTCAAGATGAACGACTGATTGCAATAATTCTTGTCAAATTTCTTCGAACCAAGATATGAGCTATATGGAAGTTCGTCAGTGCGATCGAAAACGGGAATAAGACCTGGAACAAACAGAACCAGCACTTGAACAACGTTAAACAAGCGACAATAGACTTCAGCATCAGGACGTTGAAACGCTAGCAGATTCCTCACAAGATCACTAGCTTCTTGTGCTACGGCCTACGTTGCAAAACGAGATCTTGTCGGATGTTAACACGGCAACCATTTCCATTTTTTTTCAGTATCTTGACGTACAGTGCAGACGTCTTCCAACAAGCTGCAAGAACATCTGTACAATGAATTATCGGGAGACAGGTTCTATTGAAACGACGATAGATTTAGAGCAGATACTAGTCTTTAAACTAATATCAGAGCATTGGCACATTATCGCTCCAAAGCTTTTTCATCCAAAAAGACGATTTAGCTATCGTTTCGAACACCCCAACGTACCACTAAAAGAAGGATCGCTGTTGTTCTGAAAATTAATGTCCATCGTTGTCCACAGTTGCACAATTTTTACGACCATGCTCTCCCGCCATTGAATGTTATGCAACAACCAGTGACATTTCCATCATTTCCTGCTCGACATTGCATCAACACTGCATCAAACATCGGTTCGGTGTGACTATTGGCGGCCATGTTTGCGTCAATTCTCCACAAAAAGCAGCACTGCAGCGTCAGATTAGCGACGATGACGAAGCTATCGCCGGTGGTGGTGCTCTGCGGGTGATAATAATGACGCCCGGCTCCAAACAAGTCTCTCCAGTTGTTGTAGCGAGGGTCCACTCAGCGCGAGGGTTGTGGGATGTCAATTGGACAATGTTTTCCCATTAACAGGTGTTTTCCGGTTCGTTGGCAGAGTCTCGATGCTTCCCAGCAGCATCAGCATCAAACCGCAAGTGTCCAAACGGTGGGGTTTTTTTTGCTAGCTATATATGTTTATGGCTATTAATAAGCGGCATATTAGCAAGTTTGTTTCTCCCCCATAAAGTTTCGTACCGGTGGCCGGTTGAGGGTAGCATCCAATCTAATCTTCTCTCCAGTATCTAGTATGGCTAGGGAAGCATTACAACTGCTTGAACAGGTTTCACTTACGCACCGGCAACCGACGATTCGTTGGAGACAAAAAACATGAGGAAGCGATAAAAAAAACCTTTGCGAACGAAAGTAGCTGGCTCACTTCTGGCCAGATACAGAGCCTTGCTGAACGCACCAGAAGAGGAGGTGAGCGCTCCGGCAATCCGCCGCTATCGGTGCGATTTTCATTAGTTTAATTTCCTGCTACTGCAACCTGGCCTGCTCGCCGGCCGAAACACGTTTGTCTGCACATGTTTTACGTACAATCCAACGACCGGACAAGCATTCGTCACCGGTACGGTATGATGAATTACATCTCCGCCCGTCTGACAACGCATCGGCTCCACTTCCCGGTGCTGGTTGGTAGCTAGTTGGTTTGAAGAATTATTTCACGTCCATTGATAACTGCTCAAAAAAGGAAACACTTTCGCTTCGCGCGCGCGCGTTCGAAGATTGGACCTGAGTGAAGCAGCGGCACAAGCGAAAACATCCACATTTGATCGGTAATTGATTTTTTGGACTTCCTGCTTGCCTGCCGAACGCCAAAACACATTCCAGACGCACACTAACCGTCGCACGATCGGGGTACGGCTTCATCAGGTGGCTCTCGACAAAATCTCGACCGTAAAACATAGCAATAACCATTCCCGCCACGATCGATTGCGCTAATGGAACAAAGAGGTACGGGCGAGTTATTGACGATTGTGTTAATTAGCGCACTTCCGGCATTGGCAAGGCGTGCCCCGCCGACGATGAAACTTCCTCCGAGGCGAAATTGCGACAAATGCGGCGGCAATGGGCGCGTTGAAACGCTCGTGGGCAATGTCGCCATTAATTGGGATACGATCAGGCTATGGGAAGAAACGAGTTTTGTGAGCATAACTCTTGCTGAGTACTGAGCAATGTAAACATTAATTCTTCTTAAACTGAATTAATAATACTAGCTATACGAGAGGAGATTTACGAAAGCGTTGCAGTGGTATGAAATTGTTTCATACATTTTATTCTTGTCCGATCATTTTACCAGTGCCAGTTGAATCAAAATTCAAGACACGTCATCCAACCGGACGCTTTGTTTGGGTGTGATTTTTATTTAAATTCAATATACTCCATGTTCGAAAAATGGCAAGGGAGGCCATGCTATAAAAAAGAAACTGAGTTTGTTTTATACACTGACGATGAATTATCGAAAGAATATTGTAACCAACCCATTCGGCAGCTTCTCAAATCGCTCCAGATATCAAATTATTCTTCCGGCTCGCATCGAATCATACAGCAATACCTGTCGAACGTCCCACCAATTACCGGCCAGAAACAACCATACCCGTAAGCATACAAACCACGTGCGAGCAAACCAAACGAAAGTAAAGCCGACACAGACCACAGACACAACGAGAAGTGAAGAAAAATGAAACAAATTACTATCGTTAGCGGGTAGCACGGGATAAACAAATTACACACATCAAACGCGATCCAGAGGCGTGAGCGCGTTTTCCAGGCCCGATCGGTAGGACACGGATCAAATTTCATGACTCCATTTGGGGGTTGATTGATCGTTTGTCTTTACAGATCATTGCGATATTATCTAGCTGCAAGTAGTAATTAGTTTCGAAGCTTTCTTTAAACTCCAAAAGGAGTGTGAAATAAAAAAAATAAACTCCAGCAGGAGTTTATCTTAAATGGTAAAATAAGCTTTCCCATTTGACAGCTTTATGTTACTTGATTTGTATTTACAATCACGAGAATTTGTTCGAAGGCATATTATATTATTTACCATTATCTAAACGGTGCAATCATTACAAGTTAATTTGGTTTAGCCAGCACACCCGTGCATTAAGATTCGATTCAAGCTTGTTGAGTTCAATCGACAACAATCGTGGTTGAAATTGATCCAACCGGTTTGGTATACGTTTGTTTCTTTTATCCTATGTTCTGCAACTTATGTTCGATTCACTCTCAGATACGTTAAATAAAAGAAAGTTAAAGAAATTTATTTTATTACTAACATCAGCTATTTCAGATTTATTCTGCCATTTATAGTCACCATGGCTGCAGAAAAAAATTATACAAAAATTGAATACTAATGAACAGCGCCATCTATTGATGAGTAGTACAATTAAAAATGTTTTTTGCATTAAATGAATTTGCTGATTCTAAATGTTACTAATTTGACTTGTACAACTTTATTTTGTAATATAATGAAAAACTATTATGTTGAAGATATTATATCATCAAAAAATATATAAATTAGAAATAAATGGCATGTTTCTCATGTAAAATGAACCGTATTCTCATTTTAAAGGATTCAATAAGTACGATAAAGTAATCACGATAAAGATCGTAACTTTCTGGTCTCAGATTTGAGCATTATTGTGAAACAAAAAAGTATAACTACTACAAATTAAACGTTGTTGACACCGACAATGTACCTAATCATTTAACACTCAATAAACACTCGTAAAATCACATCCCTGTTAGTAGAAACGCTCGTATTAATTCGCTTTCACGTCGCTACGATCGGTGTTCATCTTGACCTCGAACTCATTTGCCTACCTCGCTTAGATTCTCCGCAGGAACGCGTGCGTTGTGAAAATCAGTTCAGGGAAAGCAGTGACGTGGGTGATGCAATTTTCCCTCCGCCCACTGCACCCTGTCACCCGGCCATAAAAACAGGTGCCATTCTAGGGAAACCGCTCCGTAAGCTGAGTGCCAATTTCGCACGCAAAACTTGAAACACATCTTTCTTCGAGAGCAAGCGCACGTTAGCGTTTAATTTGGGACGCGCGAATTTCCCCGCACGCTACTCTTCCACTCCCACCCTCCGGTTGACATTCAGCAGCGAGACTGAACACACCACGGCAGGGAACGACACTTTATGGCCTTGATCTGCGCTTCGCGCACTCTCGCGTTCGTTTTTACGCGCTTGTTCAGGACGGTCCGCGGTATCGAAAGTTGCCGCGGCGAAGACAACTTTCCTGCGCTCGTTTCGTTTCGTGTACGGCGAACGCGGAAAACCAGCCAGGAAACCGGTACGCGCACCTTAGCCCCGTATCGAATTCAAGGTCGACCTGCACGAAAAGAGACGCTTTTTGTTTGCCGATCGACAAAACAAAAAAGGCTTTCTTTATGGGTTTACTGCGCCATGCTCCGAAAGCGGGTTGTGCAACTACATCGAAAGGTGAAACGAATAAGGAAAACGTTACAGTTTTCTCATCTAATCTCGGCTAATATTGCGTGGTTGATCGCTTTATATAGAAAAAATATTTTTTATTATTTTCAATAAAAAATATTATTTCAATATCTATTTTATTTCCAGCAGTAAATTGTCTTCAGTGGTACCGAGAGACACAACCCAGTTGGGAAAGCCGGAAGTGGGTGACATATTTTTTTCTATAGCACGATCGTACCTACACATGATCGGAGTACGTTTTCTTTTTTTTCCATTCCAGATTGGTCAAGGAGCACACTAGAAACGAGTTTCCCAGCGTGCATCGTTCATTTATCATCCTATCAATTCATCTAGTCCCCAATCAAGGCAGTCAACTCCTTAGTTGTTGTAGAAACTGTTGCAAAACAAAAATGAATTTCAATAAAAAATCCCACAAAATCGCCACAGAAGCTCGGCCACCTCGGCGGCAACACTAATTGATTTGATTTACTGGAACAAAACGGCATCAAAAGGCTGAACACGACACCAATTGTCACTCCCAGCTTGCTACGATTGCTACCGTGCAAATTCGCCCCCGGGGAGGTGTTTTATCACGTCCTCCACCAGAATGACTATCAATCATTCGGTTGTCTCTGGCAGCTAAACACTTTCGCGTAACGGGTGATCTCCACTTTTGCTTTCGTCTTCGCGCTCGTTAAGGTAACGAGAATTAAATAAGATAATCTCGACCGGAGCGTAAACGTAAACAAACCAGCTGCGTGCTTTGCTGATTTCGTTGTCTTGTAATTATGCTTTTCGCTTCGCACCGTGGTACAAATAGTTCTTCTCCCCATCCACAACCATCCATCAGCAACGTCTGCAGTGCTTGGGAGCGTGTGATAAAAGGCCTTTTTAGGGGGGAACCAAGTACAATGGAAGCAAAATAAAAGCAATTCCATCACAACAACAATGTGCCGTGATGGGGCAGCGTCGTTGCTGCAAGTGTCTTCGCTACTACTGACGCTACTAAACTACACGAAATTAGACAAATGCTTCAAATGAAAGGCTAGATCTCAGCACACGATTTATCGGAATACAAGTAGTAGTTTGCAGCATTTACTCAAGGTGATGGTGTCAATTGATGTCGACCGAGCAAGTTAAATATAATGTTTAGAAGTCTCTAAAGAGCGTAACCTCATTTTGTCTTTCAGTTTCAAGCTGGTCGAAGGTGCCTTTGTTTAATGTTACATTTTTAATTGAAAATAGAGGTAAAAAGTAATTCAAATAGATTTAAAAAAATTATAACAACATAATTGAACCAAAATCACAGTAATCTATAAATGATCAATATATATTATGTCGAATCCAAAAATATCACCAAAATACCAAAAAGCATTCTACTGTCATACACGAAAATTTGTGCTGTCAGATTTGCCGTGACAGTCCGGAAATGTTTGACATGTTTACTAATGAACCAAAAAATGATAATACAATCATTATAATCTAACCTTTAAATGTTTTCAATACTGATCGCCCATCGCTGACTATTTCAACACTCTGCACATTCACATCATAATTATTCATTACGTGAAAACGTTAGAAGTATAGAAGAAATCACAAAATATACAGTAACGCAAAACACAAATGTCAATTTTGAACATCGATATCATGAACAAAACATCAAATTTAAGCAAAATTCATTTTTTTTTTCAAAACCAAAATCAGTTTCTTTTACTTTTTGTTTAACAAGCTGAGGATTCTTATCAGCGGTAGCATTTTTTTCACAAAATCGTATCATTTGTATCATAGCAGTGATTACAACAGTCAGCAGAAGCTCATCACTGGTTAAATTTAAAAATCGAAAAAAAATCCCTCGCACAGCAACAAGAAAACCCCTTTTTTACCTCCAGTATCTCCGCGTTGGCACTCTTCCGGTGGATCGTCCGCGTACCTTCCCGATCCTCCGACGACAGTGTCCGGTCCCGATGCACAACACTAGACTCGGGCGTCGTCACCACCGTGCCCTCCACCTCCTGGCGCGAGTCTTGATCACTGCTCGCGGTTAGGTCACTGTTCTGACGCTTCACTTTGCTACCACCACCACCACCACCACCACCACCACCACCACCGGCCGGTTCAACGCCGACTCGCTGCATGGCGGCATGCTTTTGGACCACCTCCCGTATGCGACCCTGCTCCTCGCCGATCCAGCTCTTGAACCCACTCCACTTCTTCGTAATCTTCGCCTTCCGTCGGTCGAAGTCGAGCAGATGTTTGCCGGACGCGCTCCGGTTCTTCATGAGCGTAAGCCGCCGCTCGGACGGGTGCAGCTGTTGCCGGTGTTCGCAGTACTCGTCACTGTCCGGTAGGGGCGTCCCGAGACCCACCGTCGATCGGTTAATCTGGCGCGTCAGCTCGTCCAGCTCGTCCATGGACACCGCGAGCTGGTTCGCGCCCGGCCCCGCATCCGCCAGGCTCTGGCAGCTGGCCGACTTCAGATCGAACTCTTCCTCCTGCGTGGAGTTGTTCGTGGAGGTCGAACCACGCCGGGGCACATCGTACCGCGTGTCGGCGGTCGGGCATGGCAAGTTTTGGTACAGATGGCCGTTATCGCTATCGCTCACCAGCGACAGGTTGATCTCGTTCAGGACGTGATGGGAGCGGGTCAGATCGTACGCTGACTCGCCGCGTGGCTTCCGGATCCCGTCCGAGCGGGTACTGCGCGGGAAGTCGTAGATACTCTCCACCGCCGGGCTGCTCGGGACGGACACGGTGCCAATGGGCAGACCGCCGGTTGCCGTGGCGCAAGCCGATATATTCAACGACGGTGCCTTCACAAGCGACAGACGCATCTCGCCACCGGTCGGGTGGTGGTGGTGCAGATTGTGGGCTGACTTCGATCGGCTCTTCTCCAGTGCGGCCCGATCGCCACCGCAACCTCCACCGCCGCCCCGCTGCCGGACGTTTTCGTCCTGAAAGCTCCGGCAGTTGTTGTTACTCTCCGGCAGGAACGTGAACTTTATCTCCCCGAAGTTCGGCAGCGAGCTGTTCGCGTCGAGAAACACGTCGTTCTCGCTGTCCTCCGAGGTGGACGGTGTGGCCACCGAACGTACCCGCCGCTCGAGCGTCGGAACGCTCGGTAGTGGCAGCCGCTCCACCGACGAGTCCGTGTCGAAGTCGAACTTCATCGTCTTCGAGATCAGCACCGGCGCACCGATCTCCGGCCGGAAGTCGTCCGAACGGGTGCCGCACATGTCGTAGCTATCGGACAGTGGTTCCGCCACGCCACCCTTCCGGCCGGGCGTTTTCCTCAAGAACCGCGCACCGATCACACCCGAGTAACGCTTCGTCAGCTTGTCGAACAGCGTCGCCGACGACTTGCCGTGCTTGGACGCCATGTTGGCCGCCGCCACGTGCTGCACATCGTAGTTTCTTTTCATCATCTTGCCGCTCTCTCTCTCTCTCTCTCTCGTTCACAACGTTATCATTTTCGTTCACACTTCACAAACACACACGCACGCACGCACTCACGCACTCGCGCGAGTTTTCACATTTTTCACCTGCCCCGAATGTTCGACCCAATCTCGTCTTCCTTTTTTTGCTTCCAATTTTCCGCGCACACTGCTCACGGGGTTGCTTTGCGTTTTTTTTTGCACGTGCGATAGTCGCTATCAATTAAAGACAATAATTTCACTTTTATTTTACGCCAACTATTGCCGAACCGGTCGGCTGATCGGTGGGCGATCGTTTGGAGGAGAGGCTTCCGCGATGGTACGCCGTGAGCGCATCGTTCAAACTAAAGCCGATCCAAATCTCCCGCAATGCACACCACCCTGAACCACCCGAAAGATGCGCATAAACAAACAAAACCCCAAAAAAAATATCCCACCATAGAACCCACCGAAGCATTGCCAATGAAGTCACCTCGTCCATCGGGGAACCGAATAAACATACGGCAGGTGGGCCGGGCCGGGCTCGAATCGGATTACATTTACGGTGGTGGTAAATCGGACGACGTTGCGACTGCGGATGTGGATGGGAAGGCGAAAATTTCCGCGAATGATTTATCGACTGCCACCAAGATGGAAAGTGGTTGATCCGTTGGATTAACGTTGCAAATCCGTTCCACAAAGGAGGTGGGTTTGGTGCAAGATAATTAGACGACACCGGCCGATAAGAAAACCGGCCACCGGGCAAGTGGGCAAACGTGAATGAAAGCGAAATTTTTACAACGAATTTCGTTGCGGTTTTGAGGCACGTTTCGGAGCGAGAACTCACTTTGTGGAGGATTATCAAAGCGAACGCAATGATGGGACGAAAGTGAATTTTTGTTTCTGTCCGACGCCGATCAAACGTTCCGAGTGGATGAGAGCGAAAGGAAAATGTTCTCAGGTTAAAGCAAAGCTGACATCATACATCGAACGTTCTCAGGGTACTCAGTGTAATTAACTGTCAAGTGCGGAATGTCATACAGGGTCATACAGAAGAATGATCCATTGTTTCACGTTATATCGATTGAACGATAATTTTGACGGATTTAAAAAGGCAATTTTTGTGACTCTTTCTTTTTCCTTGATCTCTATGAAAAATTATTTAATTTTCATGTTTTTTTATTTTTTAACTTTTTTTAATTTTTAAACAATAGTTGAACGTTTTAATTAAACAATAGTTAACAATTTAATTTTTAGACAATAGTTATAGTTTTCAAGCTTATTATACGTGTAATTTTTCAAAGAACATTTTTATGTCCCATAAAAAAACCTTAACCTTTTAGTGTTAAGGTCCAGAGGTGCGCAATACTTTATATTGGCCACGGGTACCTCCACCTCCTCCTCCCCTCGTAAATATCTCCGTCAGATGAAACTCTCACGATAACAATCGACGATCGCATTATTGCCTCAGACCACTGGTGGAGCAGATCGTTATCCTATCGGGAGCCAAAAATGCACCCATAAGCAAAATAAAAAAGCACGAGAACAAAACCATCGGCCACCAATTAGTCCCGCACCGGACCGGACGCGGTGTGTGTGTGTGTGTGTTTGAAATTGTCCCAGAGTCCAACCGACCTCCGCAAACAATCTGCCAATATAGTTTTTCATCCATCTTGCTTCACACGAGCGGCTTTGGTGCGCACACTCACACTCAGTGCGCAGGCACAAGACACAAAGGGCAGAAGCGGGAGCAGACGGGAGCCGCCGGCCAAGAGTCCCACGAAAATAGCCGCGTGCTAACAAAATGTATGCCACCGTGCCAGGTCCGCCACCAACCAACCAGCCGAATGAACTGTTATTTTTGGCCGCGTTGTTACTCCGTGTGAGTGTGGCCGATGATCTGCCCTTTTCCCCGTGCTGCAACACCTTCAACCAACCGCGGACCATCATTCATTCGTGGCGGCGGTGGAATCCGAACCGCTGCAGGTGAGGATGCTTTAAATTCCATAATTACAGCTACTTCCACGCCACTCGCTAACGATCGTCCAGCAGTATGGATGAAGATCGAGTCGAGCCCGGGAAGATCGGGCCCATTGAAGTGACGACCTCTTAGGTAATAGCCGGTGGGTACTTATGGCGCTTGTAACACTAGCGGCGACTCCACCTACGGGGTTTGGGCGATGGCGATCACATCGTGCGGCAACCGTGTCAGTTGCCGTTCAGCTGGAGCTGGTGCTGAAGTTGCTGCTGCAGCTCGTACTGGATCTGGCTCTGCTGGATGTAGTGGCGCATTAGGTTGAAGCACAGCACACAGTAGGTGAACACTTCGAACGCCACGCAGAGCAGGATGTGAATGATTTCCAGCTGGTAACCCATCGGTGCTTCGTTCTGATGGTGCTTCTGCACAAGCACTGCACTGGCAACACGAGATGTACGAGAGAGTGCCCGGCCTAATCCGATTCGACACACGAAAATATAACGCACAGTCCGCACAGACGGCCACCAGTTTGACACTAGTGATGCGTCTTACTGGGAAGCAAGCAGAGTTGGTCGCTCTCGCAGGGTTTTTTGACACACGCTCCCAAGCATTTCTGAACCCGGTCTCGGTACCGTTTGACACTTTCCTTTTTCCCTTCCATATTTTAAGTCTAGTAATCACATGTGATAAATATTTTTGAAAATATAAGAAATAATATATTGCATTTCAAACACATTTTCTTTTCATACCATTTTCAACACTATCCTGGTGTTAGAATGTGTGTATTTCTCTCAATGTTTTGCAACATTCAAACAATCTATAAACTGTCAAAAAATAGTGAGACGGCTTGAGAAAAATCTGATGAACTGTCAAAACATTAAGAAAAACTGTCAAATAATTGTAAGATGAATTTTAAATTGCTAGATAAATTTAAATACAAGTTTTTTTTCTAAAACCTAAAGGATGCTTTAGAAACCCCTGTATTCTAGTGGATTCTGAACCATTCGCTTCCCATGCACAAGCACTCGATCATTGTGAGCGTGAGAGTCGTACGACCTCCCCGACGATCAGCACTCTCAGCTCGTGCGCTGGGATTTTCTAGCGTCGGTCGGTACGATGCGAGACGTCTGACAGCAGGAGATCATCCGACTTCAAGACAGAACTGTCGCACCGTAAAATCTTCGACTCTTGCGTGCCTCCGTTCGGCTCGGTCCCTCCTATCAGAACCCAAATTCTAACGCTTTCCCCTATGGTCTAAGACAAGATCCGGGCAGGGGAAAAAAAAACAACAAGCCCACGGGAACAGGTCTACGGTGGCAATTTAAATCTTCAGATTTATGGTATGCATAATATCTCGTGCGGTCGGTGTCTCCCACCGGGATTTTTTTTTCTGGTCTTTTTGATGCTACATTTACCTTCTGGCCGGTGTTCGGTTCGCTGACGCTCCTGTGAAAGTGCTGTAGGTGCAGATCGTTTCGAAATTTTCAAGGGGTGCAGAGGGGGAGAGAGAGAGAGAGATAAAGAACGGGTAAGGCATAAGAACAAGTTCTTCATTTCATTCGCTCGATCTCACAACATTACGATCCCATCCCGAAAACAAAACAGGAAAAGTGCTGCTTCAAAGTTTGTTGAAGCGGTTGGAAGTGGGTGCAGAGAGAGAAAGGGTGAGATAAAAAGAGAGAAAGAGACCAACTCGACTTCTTATGCGTTCCGTGCGTTCCTTCCCAAGCGGCGATTTTCCAATCTCGCCCGGTTACCGCCCGTTCCGTTCCGTAAATCCGCGAGTCACCGGGAGAAATTAAAACTAAGGCCGCGGCTATTTCCCCGGTAAGGGTGTGAGTCCAATATTACTCCCCTACCTATAACGGGAGACTTGCCGACGACCTGATGATTGATGTACCCCGATGACGAACGTGATCGAATCGGTTCAAATTTGCGGCCCTTATCATGCGTCGGTTGCCATCGAAACTCCTTCCGGCGCGTGCAACTAACATCGATCAGTGTGTTTATTTCACCACCGTCATCATAATCACGACGATCGCGTTCCAGGCCCTTGATTTAAGCGGTTAGAAAAATGGATCATTATTTCATCCAACCGGCCCTTTGACGGGGCAGAATGTTTCGTAAACATCGGTTCACCGTAGATCCATCATAGGATTCCAAAGTGTGGCCGCCAAAAATGATCCAAACAAAAAAACAAAACGCTCTATTAAATAACACGCCAGCGGTCTAATGGCATGATTAATTCGTCAGCATTTGTTAAGCCGCGGTGGCGCATCAGTCTCACAAGTCGCCGGTCATCCGTATCAGGCATTCCGTTCGACATTCCAATCTTCTAATGCTGTTCGAATTTCGACTGAACGTTCGATCGCTGACGCGGTACACCTGTTCATCGGACTGTGGATGAGCGAGTTTGTGCGGCGTATATACGAAAGCCCTTTATCGACGATCACGATCTGCATCATTTCACTCGGCAACGGCTTTGAACTCCGAGGTGAATTGATACATTTAGATTGTTGATTATTGTCTGTTTTTGAAATTTGACGTTCGTTTCCTCGGTGTCCTAACTGTCAACCGACGTTTCTTACGACATTATCGTTGGTGGGAGAGCATTAAAAAATATTACTCAACCGGATTTACTAAAAAAATGATTTTTAATTTATAAGAAAAACTATTCTTAGCTTAGATCGAACAGGAAGACTACATGTCTAAGATCCAGACACTTTTGAATGCATAATTTTTTGATTCGTTTTCGCTTATTGGATGTGAAAAATCAAAACAAAAACTATCGAAAAATTCAAAAAAACTGTACATCTTAAGTGACCCGTTAAACAATGTCACAAAAATGTTTAAATTTGACAAAAAATATCCTAAGGCTTCTTAAAAAAGTAAATAAAGCCGATCCTCTTATTGCATTTTATGGAAACGTTTTTCATCAGATTACAAATTTTCTACTGCGTCCGTAAAGACTTAGTACGGACTAAGCATTTCAACAAAACAACTGCAATCAATGCGATCATTTTTCCCTAAAGCCTGTGTTCTTAACCTTAATACTTAGAGTATCAACTAAAAACGGTAAGCGGGTGGTCACAAACCGTTCGGTTATTATTATCCAATCATGTCGACGCACTTCGGCTTGTTCACAGCCACACAGACTGGCCGGCCTGCCAAAACACCAAACACGTCTTGATGGTAGTCGTTGGTAGCGCTCAATCATCATCCCTCCGGGCGCATCATCCTAACCCCAAGCTAATGATGCGGCTAGATACTCCTCGGGCTTGGTTACAGCGCTTTCGAACGCCGTTTTTCTTACCGCGTTCAATCGCGTTGGTGTGAAAATGCTTTCCGGGGTAGAACGAGCCGGATTCTTGGCGCGGTGGGAACAAAACCCGATCAGCAAACCCGCGTGGTGACGCGTCCGTGCGACCGGAGGATAAGGCAATGTGTCTGCATGTTGAAAACATCTGGCCGGGATGAGGGAAAAGAAGATTTTTTCTTTCCACATTTCATTCATTCCCTGCTCCGTTCGCTTTCCTACGCACGTTGAGTTTCCCGGACGGTTCCGGGAGAATGGCGTCAATCGTTGGTGGTACCGGGCCATGCATAATGTACTGTTTTCGGTAAATAATTCATTTAGCGAACTGCTTCTTGGTCTTCGCAGAATGAAAACCTGCTAGGTTTTGTTTTCCTTTCCGTCGCTGATGCGCGTTGTATATCGGTTGGGTTATAGCGCTTTCCTAAGTGTTTTCCTTCGCTGTACCGTTAGGTATTCGTTTCGTGAAGAACGGCCTAATGTTCTATTGATTTCCACGTTTCACAAAAAAGAAAAGCATTCATATGGAAGGTAAACGTACCTCCGCGAATTTAATTGGAAAATAATAATACAAAAGCATCGTTTTTTTCGGAAGATATTTTAAATACTCATCCAGTTACATTGTCTATTTTTTGGCACACAAATTCCAATGGAAAGTTAAATGAAAATTAAAAACACCTCCTCCAAAGAAAGACACAGCTCCTATTAAATGCTATTTTCACAACTTTCAACGCTTAAGCAGATCAACATTCAAATCGCTTTCAAACTCGTTCCCGATGGTAAACTTCATTTAATGAACGGTTCCACCATCCAGCTCGATCTTTGCAAATAACACTGGCTTCGGAAAACCTACAAACTATTCAAAATAAACCCGCCCATTCGTGAGAGAGAGAAAAAAAAGAGCGCTCACCAAATTCGACCCAGCCCCGAAAGCCAAACTTGCACCACTTTGTACCCACCGACGATCGCAGGTGAGAGTTTGACCTCGAATCGGATCATATTAATCGAAGTTCGGTAGTAGGCGCCCCGAAAACAGAGGAAAAGCCCGACCGCCCCACCCACCGTTTGCGCCCGAAGAAAGCGGGCGGGTAAAACAAACGAAAAGCCTCATCCAAAAGTAAATTTGATCAAGCAAAAATGGCCGATCAGCGCGGACGAAGTTCGCGCGTTTCTATTCCCACCCACCCACCCCGCACAAGGCACCGAATAATCGGGCCCGATGAAAGGGAGATGATTAATAATGCAAACAAGTGCGCATCGTACCGTTGGTTGGGTTTTAGTTTGAAGCCGGTGTGTCGGGGATTTTGCCGACTGGAAGAAGGGAAGAATCTTACAAAACAAACACGACGCACGGTAGATGGCGCTACTCTCTTCTGCCGGCGGTGAAACGTATTTTTACGTTCCAGTAACAAGAGCCGAAAGGTGTCGAAAACCGACATACGGAGAGAGTGAGATTTTTTTGTTTTACATCAAAAAAGCATCAAGCGAGACGCTAGCAACCAGCTCGGCCAGACCAAAGGCACCGTATCTCGGAGGATGCGATAATGATGGGCGCCGGACAAGGGAGAGGAATAGCAGTAATTAGTTGGCCGGTTAAGCGTTTTTCGATTTCCTCCGGGTGGTGCCTGCCCGAGCGCGAGAATGGTGAGATGGACGTAGGCAAGAACTTCGAGGTCATCGTAATGATCAATATCCGGGAAGCTTGAAATGGGGAAAAATGCAATCAAGCGGGCGCGCGCGTGTGAGGTTTTTTTGCTGTGCCTTGTTCTATCAGTTTTTTTGGGTGGAACAAATTGAAAAGGGCCTGTTAAAGAACTTGGATAGCAGGTTGATTTAAATATAACCTAAAAATATCATTTAATTACTTAAAAATCAGAGGCATTAGAACTATAGAAGGTGCTTGAACATTGTAAAGAGATCTCCTGATCTTATGTAATAGTATTAAAGGTCTTCATTATACAGTTGATTCCCTTTCGAAATGAATTTGCTTCGGCGCTTATCACATTAAATGTTGAAGACAAACGAGTATCTAATGCCCATCGATGATCCAATTGGTTCCCTATAAGACGCGTAAACCTATTGCACGTGGACAGCTCAGCTCCCTCACAGCGATCTTCTATTCGCACCCAGAAATGAGGAAACTCTTCCTGCAAACCATCCCGTACGAAGAGTATCGCAAAATCGCTATAGCATAGCTAATCTCTCCCCTTTGAAATCCCCTCCCATCGTCTAGCCCTGTGGCACGTAATCGAAACCAATTTAACGTAAGTTTGAGCATAGAACGTGCTTAACGAAGCCAGCAACAGCAGTAACAACAACAACAACAACAACAACAAAACCCACTTGGAATTAACGACTTTGCCCTTCGCGTCGCGTCGCCCTCTTCCATTGAGCTGCTCCTGGTCCCGATCGAATTCGCGACCGTAGCTGATGAGACTTCCCAGTGCTCCGGTGTGGTCCGGGACCGGACGTCTAATTGACCAGCGTGTGTCGATTTTCAGGATGTTGAAATGTCGCCCAATTGGATGCCGGAGTTTTAACGGTTGATCCACCCGGGCGGTGATCCGCACGACCGCACGTTTCAGTTACACGGCGAAAGCTGATTAGTGGGCAAGGAACTTCGCCACTAATCTCACTGCCGGGTTACGATTCGATTAGCTCGGTTGACGGGTCAGTTACGATCCGATATGGGAGCTACTTAGGTCGCAAACAGGGCGCACCAGTGTGCAAGTATCGACTTTCGAAGACACTTTCGGTGCGGAGGTACGGAGAACGGAACTTCCCCGTCTTTAGGCAATACTTTTCAAGCAGGTACTTTGAAGAACGAACGAAAAACGGAGTTGGATACTATTACCGCGCATATTTATTACACTTTTTCGTACGAAACCTTGCAGTGCTCGTCTGTCTGGTAACGCCGACGGAGACGTTAAAGATAACAGCGTGCCAAGGGCATAACGAAAAGATAAAACTAACTTTTACGACAGCGTACAGCACAAACGCGGAGCTCCGGGCATGGTCTGGTGGGATGATTTAGAGTGAGAGACGTCATGTAAAGGTTAAAATTAGCACTGGACATGTCCTTCACACTACTGCTACTACTAGCTCGTTACGTATGATGGCAATACGGGTATGCAAAACAAAAAAAAAAGACGCGATAGAACACACACCGTAACGCAAGCTGGCAAGCTTTGTATCGTTATCTGCCAGACGACCCGGACTAGTAATAGGTACCACAACCGTACCGATCGACCCGGTAGGTGGTGCTGCCTAGCTTTTCTGAGTGGGAAGTTGTTTTGGATTAAGTCTCGTCCTTAGAACGTGCTCGAATGGAGCCAATCTGTAATGCGTCTGTGGTACGTCCGCATTTCTGCAACTCACAGACTTTGATGGTGATTTCAGTGCCCCGAACTGGATGTGAAGCTGTCAAACAGACTCCGCAAACCTGTTGCGTGTCGGTAGATCACAATCAGTGCACAGAAACTCAAACTCACACTCACACAGCCAACCACCTGACGGCACCATTTCGCTAATGAATTCCCACTGCGGCGCGTTGCACCAAAAGTGGATGATATTTGACAAAGCAACAACCACAAAAAAAAACCGACACTGTCACCGATGTGACGCAAGCCGACGCCAACACGCGTCCACCATTGTGGTGATTTTCCTCCTAACGAGCCCGCCACGAAACAACGATCGCGAGATCGCGAGCGGATGCGCAGAAATCACAAACACTGGACCACAAATTAATATCTCGCACACCGTGCCCGATAAAACAACCTTTCAATTCACCAGCGGGAGCGAAGGAAAACTGCCTATATGATAAAGATATCTGTTTTGCGTCAGTTTGCACTACGATAAGCGCGAGATAATTAAGAAGACTCCCTCGCGAAGGATTTCATCTCGTTTAGCACACTCACACACACTGTATCGCGAGAGAAAAAGAGTAAACTGGCGCGCGGTTTTTATGGCCTGATTCCGTTCTTGCCGAGATGGTGTACTAGTGGCGAATGGTGCTGGCGAGCGAACACACTAAGTCGCCGGCCGACTCTAGAGCGGCCGAGAGCCGAAAATCACCGAACGGACGGGCGCCACGCTGCGCGCATCCTGCTGTGTTCGGGCACGGGCCGGGCTAGAACGAGCGCACCGATCGCACAGCAGGCCTTTAATGTGGTCAAAAGTTGTGCGGTAACAAATCATAAAGACCTCCTGCCTAGAAGAGACCGATCTGTTTTCTGGAGGATTACGGGGTTTGAAATGGTTCTTTTTAACGACAACAACAAATATGCAAAAGTATAGATTTTGATGGATAATTAAAGCATGAAAAAACGAATTGAATCATGGCAAATAAGTCGATCACAAAATAAGGAGATCTTTTCAAAGACTCAAACTTTACATGTAAAAAGAACGAACGTTTTGCATGAAATTGAAATTGAAAATATTTCTTGTGCACGATATTTTTATTAAACAAATTAACCATTTTTAAAAAGAGACTGTACTCAAATATTATTTCATATTTGAGTATTATTTTGGAATGAAAGCTTTTCTTCTGAAAGACGATTTTAAGTTATTAAAATTTTGATTTTGATTTGGTTAACAATTATATTAGTTTAATAATTATCAATTTCCCAAAGTTCGGGGAAAATAATTTATTGTTTTTGATACTAAAATTTCACAACTTCTTGGGTTCGCTTTTATGATCTTTTAAAAATTCCTTCTTCCAATTAGAAGATCACGCACAAAGCGCCTAACCCATAGTGTAATAAACCATGGCAAGAATATACCGGTAAACCGGTACGGGAACGCGTTCCTGGTGTCCATCGTACGCACAATGTGCGTGTGTAGCGGGGGAAAACACGTAGGAAAAGCAGCGACAGCAACAGCAGCGAGCCACACATACATACACAACATTGTCCATCATCATCAACATCATCAACAACAGCCACCAGCATGCTGGCGTTTTGTTGCATAACCGAACGAACCGGGTCTAGTTTTAATCCAATTTCGGGTTCTGGTCGCGCTAGTGCTTCTGCGCGACGTACCCATTCCGTCAGCTGACCACTACCAGGCGGTTTTTGCCAGAGTGAAAGGTTTTCGTACTCGTCGCGTGAATTCTCCGCGTCTGTTTACATTTCGTGCCCAGCGTAGCCGGAGGAGCTGTTATTTTTTTATTTTATTTTTTTGCAGCAATAGCCCAGCCGTTTAGCGTAGCGTATGTTTGGTATGCTGCTCCAGTTTCTGTGTTGTGTATCGCCCATGCCAAAACATGCAAGCTCGTACCCACTCGAACAGGACGTCGAAATCGGCACAAGAATGTTGGCGATGTTCTTGACGAGCCCGCGCGTCGCCTAGGGTTTTTGTTTTGATTCTTGGCGCGAGTGGCAAACACAAGCAGCGTGTGCACTGGCGATGAGGTGACATTCCGCGTCATGTGCGAAAAACTAACCCCGGACGTGTGCGCGGCAGGAGACTTCCGTGCATGATTGCAGAATTTAAATGCTTATGTCTGGTGGGCACGCCGTGCTGGTGGTCCGGGACTGGTATCAGTCGGAGATTGGACGTCACACCGTGAATATAGGTTACAGCACCACAGGGAGAAGACCTGAGAACAAGCCTTTAGGAGAGGTGAATCCCGGGATGCTCTAGATGACATACTTCTGCTCCGGAAGATGACAGTTATGATCTGTCAAAGAAGAGCACGACGACGGAAGAGCCAACGAGAACTGTTTACGATCACGTGATTATGCCGGTTACTTATGCGGAGTAAAACAAGAGCGACAACAGCTGTTCAACAGTATTAACAATTGCACAATGTCCATGTTCGACGACAACTTCGTATGTTCACACCTAATTCCATCACGAAGCTTTCCCGCAACTTCTCATTATAACACCAACGCTAACTTCTTCCCTCTCAGCACCGAAGCAAACCTTTAGTATTGCACTGCACAGCTAGCAAAAGCTAGACCCGATACTCATCGGTCCGTCACAACTCTCCATCATCATCCAGTTGAGTTTGACACTGGTGAAACACGCGACGAACAGCGCTACCGTTACAAGTGGCGTTACGGGCGTTGCTTTGAGCGCCATAAACCGGACGGCAAACACAAACGCAAACGCGACCGACACCCGACACGACAACAACTGGGCCAGATGCCCTCCAAATCCAAACTAAACCCACGGTGAATCTCATAAAGCCGGGTGTGCAAGGTGCAGCTCGCCACATTTTGACCACCTCCGGTACGAAACAAAGCACAAGGTACCATAGTGACGGCAGCTTGCTTCATTTTCGGCCACCACGCGTTGGCTGTGCGAGGTGTGCGTCCGTTGTTGTTTTTCTCCTTTTTTTTTTTTGGATATCTCGCATCACCACCCCCGGATTGGCCCCGGTGCTATCGCGAATGCCGGTGTACATTATGGGGGACGCGAGATAGAGCCGAACATCGAGGGTGTCCGACATTTGAGCGCTTCCCCAACCGAGCGGGTGGATCGGAGCCGTTTTTTTTTTTGGTTTTCTATCTGCCTCGCCTGCGAGTGGAGTCGAAAAAGGAGATCGATGGTTGAGGCGTAGCAGTGCAGTTGATTGTGATTTAATTAAAAATCTTTCCTCTTACACGTGAGAAACCACACGATACAGTACCATGCAGCAAACGCGAGCGGACCGCTGAAACTGGAGCAGATCCGAACTTCGAACCGCTCGAAAACAAAAAAAAAAGGTGGGAGTGGAAACGTATGAACGTATGATCATCGCTTACCGCGTGGCGAAAAATTGAGATCAATGGATCGAGCGCTTTTTGATCACGTGCTCGTTGTTCACGGTTCTCGCGAGGGTCCCGCAAGAAGAATATCCCCCCGGGATACGCGTCATTCTCCTCCGTTTTATTTCCACCGACGCCCATCCACTGTACTTGTGCAACCTGGTTGGAGTAGTGTTTTTTTTTCTTAACTCACTCCAATGCCGCTGATTTGATCGGTGGGAAGCTTTATTGGAGCAATTGTAGTCCGACGGGGGCAGTAAGCATTGATTTTTGCAGCACCGAACGGATAGCACCGCGATTACGCTGCTTCCTTCGGTTTCGCCAACACGTAATCAGCGGCCGCGGTCCGCACGATAAGACCGTATCGTAAATTAAAAATCAAACCAATGCTTCTTAGATAATATTACCTAGCGATACGGAGAGAGTGGGAGGGTGCCGTAAAAAAGCAAACCCATCCTCTGAAATCGGAGCCATCGCATCATGTCGATCGATCACTTTCACCCCGTTTGGCTGTCAATAATATTTATAGAAGATTTTTTTATAGCTTCCAATGGGCAGTAAAAGGCCGACAGCAGTCTGGTTACCAGTGCGGAATCACGGAAGGTGGAAATGCGTGTAGAATTTTCTATTTCAAGCCATTGTAAACAAACATTTGCGGGTGATTGTTTTTGTGAGAATTTGTGTACGTTCGGTATAGTAAACTTGACCTTCCATACGTGGATTCAGGAAAAAGGGTCGTTTACGTTGGAGGATGTTGATTTAAAGTTTTCGGTCAACTACTAAAAAAATTTATCTTAATTATACATATAGTACGTTTTCCGTCAGTTCTAAATGTCTAAAAACGACTTAACAGATGACATGACAACTAGCAGTTTGTTTACTAGCGTGTAACGCTTCGTAACGCTTGTCATAATTTTATTTACAATTTGGAGATAATTTTATAATTTTATCGTATACTTTCTGTTCAATTGACCAAATGTAATCGATTCATCACCACCAAATCGAAAATTGTTCGCTTTATTCAAAAGCTAGTGCCATTGGTTGAACACCCAAGCTATCTCATGACCCACATATCATGTACCATTTCTAATGATTCATTAAAAACGACGCCCGTCTCCCCAAAAACACATAGCGTCCGACGGAAAAAGAAATAAGTTTTCTTTTAATACCGGTCAATTTTTTCTCCATTTTTTACACTCACACACGCTCGATTTTCGGTCCTTAATTGTTTACTTTTCCTCTCCGCAACTAACGAGACCGATTTCCATTTCAAATACACGTTGAAATCAAAAACAATCTATTTACGTGCGTCGACAGCTCGGGATCGATTTTCCACCTAATGAAAACACTTTTTCCCGTGCAGCACACACCTGTCGGCTTCGATTTCCACCGTGGCATTGCTCTCCGCGATCGATCACACCGGTGCAGTGCGTAGGAAATCGATACCTTCTTCCTGATGAAGCTATCCGTGTAGGGCAGTGTTTGGGCTGCTGCATCTAAACATGATGCGTTTTCCGTGCGTGGCAAAGCGAAACTTTCTCCACCGCGCTCCTTTTGCCCTTCGCAAAACGATTCGTCGTGCCGGTTCCGCGCCGTAAAGGGCAAACGGTGCTCATTCCCACGGTCATGCGGTGCGTTACGCGGTAAGATTTTCGGCGCACACCGCTAAGGCGTATGACCAATTGGCGCTAATCTAATTTCGGAACGCCATCTCGTCGTGTCGCCCGTCATACGGCGGCGAACTCGGAAAATTCGTAACGTTTGTCATCGTCGAGATCGTCAAGGGCAGGCCGCATGAAATCGATTTTCCCACCACCGCCGTAGACCAACGGGATCGAAGTGCACCGCGATATAAATGGGGCCTGCTAATGGGGTGGTCTGCTGTTGCGATGTGGATGGTGGTGGTCGGGTGCTTAATTTAAACCGGCACGCTCGCACCGCAAATCCCCCGCATTGCGTACGAACGATCGATTGGTGGTTAGATTCTTTTTTTTTTGCTATGCCGTAAGGCATGTACTTTTATGTGGTTTTATTGTCACTTGTTCGCTGAACGCCATTGGAAGGGCGGTAATGGAGAATGGAAACAAGTTAACCTTTGCAGAAGGTTAGTTTTGTGCATGTGAAGTGGCACATATGCGATAGCTTATCAATGGCTTAGCTGTTACAGAAATTATAATTCCTATCAATTATCGTAATCGGCCAATGTAAATCAATAGAAACACCCTTAACATTGTATTTGAAACAAGATAAATGTTATTGGTGACTAGTTTATTGTTAATTTTAAGGCTTCCGTCATATTTGTAAAACACCGACCATTTAAAAATGGGTTAAAAAACCAGCATTTAGTATACTATTCTGAAAACAAACTATTCTCGTAAACTAACATTATTAAATTATTTTCGAAAATAAAATCTTTATTTCACATTTTTTTATTTAGCTACAGCGTGTACTAATTGTCTTACCTGTGTCTCTCTAAGAAGTAAAATTTTCCTCATTTTTATAAAGTAAATTCCAGTCATATTAAAACTGTTTCTTAATTTTTAAAAAAATCTTTAAATTTCTTAAATCAATTTAATGTGGTAGGAAAACCTTTACATGTGTAAAGCTAAATGTACAACATATGACCAAACATGGAAACAATGTATCCATTTAACTAAATATTGCTTTTTTTCATTTTCTTCCTCTAAAACTTGTTTTACGTTTGGAAACAACGTTGATCGTGTCCAAATGTTTGAAATAAAATCGCAACGTTACCGACGACCGATGGTAGAGTAGTAGCACGGCGCCACCTAGCGGCGACTAGCCTAAACAACCACTCGAGCAAATTGAATTTTTGGAGATTTTCGAGCACATTTTGGAAATGATTTTTCGAGCAGTTATATTGAATTCAATTTCGTTTCGTTGCCTTTTGATCTTCTCAATAGAAGATTATATAGAGTAAGATAAGTAAAAATGGGTTAAAAATTTGCCTATTTTTTCTAATTGCATAAAGTATAGTCACTTGAAACGACAAAATATACAACATTATATTTGCATTATTATATATTTTTGCAAATGATGTGGTACTTAAATTGGTTGGCTGTGTTTTGTTAAACAAATCCCAAAAACCCACTTCGTTCCTGCCAAAGTCTCCCATAGCACTCTCCCGTAAACTTCCCCACCCAGCTGAAATGCAAATGAGCAAGAAAGGCTTCGTCCTACTTCCTACACCATGCGGACGAAATCGGCACGCTGCAGTTCCTCATCGATATTTTAATTCCACTCAAGTGCGGCTTGCCGAGGCGCTTGACCCACATGCATTTTGCGTGTAAGTGTGTCCCGGAGCGGGGAAAAAAACAAAAGTAAATAAATAAACAGCCCCCAAATGAATGAAAAAATACCGCCCGGCTGACACGAGCATCGAGTGGGTTCGATGAAGATTTTTTGTTCACACCACGCTTCGATCTCCAATAATTAGCGGTGTAAGGTTTTTGGCCAATTTTTCTCTACCCTTACCAACCCTTCCTGTGGCTATGCACGTGTCTCTTTTTTTGTTTGTTCGTTCAGAGAACCCACTGGAAACCGGGCTGGGGACGAGGAGGCCAATTTCGCCGACATCATCCGACGTGTAGACGACGTACACACTTCCGTGGGAAAGCGTGCGAGCACACGGGTCCTCCACCTCGCGGCACGGTGAAGCGAAAGTGCGTAGTGTTTGCCGACATTTTTGCCAGCCGCCCATCCGTGGAAGGGCGCGAATGACGCGAAGAAACAATTGGGCTCGCCCGGCCCAAGAGACCTTCAACTTTGATCGTTTCCAGACCCGTTGCAATGCAGGCCCGGCTCGTACCCTCCACCCCGAACCGCCACAGAGACAAAGGACGTCGACTTCGACGCATTACATAAAAACAATCCGAACGCGTACTGCACCGCATCGCTGCAATGCATCGTGCACCGGGCTGCATCGCGGTGAGCTTGCCTCGATTGCAATTATGCAACAAGCAACAATGAACTTATTTGTTTCGCTTTTTTTTTTCCTCTGCACCGCGATAGTTTCCCCGCCGAGAATTCCACCTCCCTGGCCCCGCCGGGGGCGTTGCGTGTGCGTTATGCAGCTGAGCAAGATGCGTCGACTTCGTACGGTGCGATTTGCTGTTTCCCTGCGTTTACACGCGGGGATTTTCCTGGTTATTCTTTTGCGCTGCGGTGTGAATTTTTCTTTTCGCTCGCTATCCCCTGGAACGATCGCTAAATGGGCGTTTGATGATCAAAGCCGCGTCAAGTGTTTAGACATTAGTCATGAGCTAATCACCGGCACGATACGACCCGGGTGATCGAGGGTGGAAGCAGCGCTAACGAACAAGGAAACTCATTCATTTCTAGCGAATGAGATGCTTCAGAGATGTTTATGGCTTAGTTTTAAGAGGATCGATCGTAAATCAGTGGTGATTACTGGATGGAAAGATTAGCGTAAAGAATTCCATAAGCACACATATACATGGAGTGAATACATAAAATATTTTCAACCAGCGCGTTAAAAGCCCACTTCATGACTAAAATACGATAAAAAATCACAATTTGTTATGATCAATGGAGAACAACAAAACATGTACTTAATATCCTATAATCTGTGTAACGAAATTAGTTACTCTGTGGCTACATTTTCAAATGGATAGTATATGACGATTTTCTCTTTATCTTCTTGCGAAATAGGCTCCTCTTTAATCATTTCTGCATTAGAGTTATAGAAATCCGTGTGAGGATTGTATTAGTACCGTATTAGCAAAGAAAACTAGTGATAATGACAGCCGACATAAACAAAATGAAATTGGTTCTCCAATCTCAATCGATCATCTAATGTCGTTAACACATATTAAAGCGACTACAACCTTACAAGTATGCCAGCTGACGGAATACACTCTTGTATCGAACAGTCATCTGTCAACAAGGCCAATGACTTTGACACATTTAAGACCTAACCTCATTCACTGGAGATACGGATCGAGATGGAGATTAAGGAAAAGATAACCCCTTTAATGTGAGGTTTCATTTCTTCGAGTAGTTTGGTTAGATTATTTTTAAAAATCGTTTTCATCAATTTCCAAATTTGAGATCTTTTAACGATTCATTTTATCGGATTCTGAAAGTCGGGATCAGTTCATAGTAATAAAAGTTCATGGTAATAAAAAAAAATTTATTATTGAAACGCAAGCTTTTTTGCACACATCTTTAAGTAATTGCACGATAAATATACTTCCATAGAGTCCCCCAACTAGGTTTTAAATCAAATGACTAGTTCGAAGATATGATTAAAATGAATTTTAACATTGGCCAATCTAACACGATAAAAAAGAGCTTTTTACATCGCGTGTCTGCTGTCGACAGCGAACAAAACGTCTATCACAAGCTACAGCCACAGTCTGACCTTAATGAACATGTCAAACACGTTTTGCGCACCCGATGATTTCGAATATAACAACTAGATCGTACCAGCAACGTAGCAAACCTCGCCGGCAAAGGAAATTACACACCAGAACGGAACGGGTAAGCGGTGTTAGAACGCTCGAAAACGAACACATAAAATGTAAGTTGCGATGGGATTGGGACGGTGATTGATCGCTGTCAGCGCAATGTAGACGTGCAACTGTGTGTACAGATATATGTGTGCGAGGGTGTGTGATCTAACCCCATCAACTTACCTTCGTTGCCACGCTGATCGGCAGCAGATTCAGCATCGATTCCGAGCGTGAAATCATCACCTGTCGTGCGTTATGGCGATGAGTGAAGCATGAAAAAAGAAAGACAAAACATGGAAACATTGCATTTCAGTGCATTTGCGATGGTGGTGTCGATGCGGTGCGGTGCATGTGTGTTTTTATATGTGTGACAAATGAGTACACGTGTACGTTTGTGTTTTTGTGTGGGTGTGTTAACAACGGGGAGGGAGGGTTAAATGATTTGACACTTTTATCGGGTGGGTTTTTGCGATCGCACGATGGAATGTGAGGGCAGACTGTAAAGTGAAGGGTTCGCACAACGATATCAATTATCACAACGAATGACAGCTAATGAGTGGTATATTTTTATGCAACTCTTGCATTGTGCAACAAAGCACTATCGAGAAAGGAGATAAAGCATGTTGGATCCATCGATATCGTGTTGGTTAGTAGACACAGGAAATGATGACATATGGCAAATCTTAGACTAAAAAGTAGAGCTGAGCTCGTTTTACGTTGGTTCGTTGGCTTATGAACATATGAGATTCAATTTACCACCAAGGTTTTGGCAAAATTATTCATTTCATATTCATAGCAAATATTATGTAACCAATTTAAATATGAAATCAGTAGATGATAATTTATGGTTAGTTACTAATATTTTCAAATAATATAGAAAAACGATCTCTAATGTTAGGCACTCCAATACTCCATATAAATTAATTTAAAAAGCTTAAAATGTTTAATATAGCCAATAATAAATATTTTTATAATCATTTTTAATGCTATATAGTCCTAGTTCTATCTTTGAAAATATTACAGATGTATTTTTTAATTTATTTCTTAATTCTTCAACATTGTCTTACAGTTCTCATGTCTCAGGCAGCCTTTAGAAAACCCAATAGAATACTTCGAAGACACACACATTGGAAGGATTTTAAACCTTCCTTACGTAACATGTATTTATTGATACACTCACTCATTCTTTTCTGATGATCTATGGTACGATCCGAAACACACTCTAACCCCTCTCTTTCGAATGGTAACAACCGAACAGCGTTCTTCCAAACTCCCAAACACTCCCACGCACGCCCATTACGAGAACAACATTTCGTAACAGCATTGGCCTCTGGTGGGCTGTGTGTTTGTGTTTTATTTTACGATACACCTTCCCCAAACCCACCGGAAGTATGTCATTCGCGGGTGTTTCTGACGACCAGCGGATTCGCTTCTGGGAATGGCACAGACCAAAACTCCTCAGTAGCCGAACACGGTTGAATGCACTCAAATTCTATGCGCCGTTCGTTTTTCTTTTCCTTAGATTGATGCTTCAGGGCCTGTAATATTTCTGGCCGAATCATCCATCCATCCATCCATCCGTCTCTAAAAGCCAATCGTGTTGAGTTGAAGTATTTATTTTGTTTTCGCTCGCGTGTTTCGTTAAGATGCACAAAATTGGGGCAGACGAGAAGGAAAAAGTTTATGTTTTGCCTCTAACAGACGGGCGTGTCAATCGCTTACAACGATCACATCATAAACAATCGGCATATCTCGGCGATTGTGAGCTTCTGCTTATGAGCTTTTGAGGTCATCGATGGTGCACAAACGGAGACAGCTTCGTTTGGAGAACTAATCCCACCCGGTACAGGTGTCTTTAAATGGCCTCCTCAATTTAGGAACATTAAAACCTCGTCGGTTTTGAAGAAAAGTATACACTGCAAGGCAGATTTAGTGACACGATGGGAACTTCGGTATTCGAATCAACAGTGAAAGTGTTGCTATTCCATCTAATACCGGGTGTAAGGAGAATAAAGCCGACAGGCGAGACTACTGTGGGGCTAATGTAATGGACTCCGAGCGTAACATAAATCGGAAATCATGCGAGAAGCAAAATAGATGTGTGGTGAAATAAAATCGATCTTCCTGACATCGGTGGTAGCAAATGCGTGAGGTAAATGAAAAAGTTACATAACGAAAAACTGGGATTAAAAACAAATTCACGTTAATTGTGTTATGCATAACGAAATTTTCCAAATATATCGTAGGCGAATCAATTTGGATTTTGCTAAATTGTGAAATGATGAGATGATTAACTAAAATAAATAAATAATTCATTTGCAACTGAAGAAAAAAACATCAATAAACCAGACCAAACGAGAGATATTTATAAGTATTTTAGGGTGCATAATAATACAGAGAGTATCATTATATTTTTTCATTTTCATTACTATGTTATTTCCATAAACAAATACTACCTCATGATTATTTTAAATTTCATAAAATTTTGACAACACTTTTGCATCAACCACACTGAAACACCTCTCATAAAGTGAACCGAGGTGGGAGGCACATATTTCGTGGTTCCATTTTCAACCCCTGCGACTGAAGCGATCGCAGTATTCGCTTCGTTTTCGGCACCGCACGAAAAAAAGAGCGACCACCAGCCTTTAAAACCGATCGGTTACGTTGCGCCTAGAGCATGCAACAACAACAGCGAGAGAAAAAAAACGCACCGCCACATGAAATCTGTGTAAGTGTGGAAGGAGCGCGTTTTGGGGCGGAAGAAAAGCGATGCGTGCCACGACTTTTCCACCGATCAATTCATTTTGTGGCACGGCCGCAACATACCGATGCGAACAATCGTATCATTTGCATACAAATTACACCCCCTCCCACCTTAGCCCTCGGAGACTCGCCCACTGTGCGGTGGCTGCATTTTCAATGGAACTGATGTTGTGCTTTTTTTATTGGCTTCGGTTTGTTACATTGCTTTAAAATGGTTTAGCGTTTTCCGTGCCGGTTCGGCGCGGAAAGGCCGGACTCGATGTAATAGATGAAATGGAAAAATGAATTTTTAAGCTCCAGAAAAAAAAAAACATATTGAGAGCAACCGCGACCCAACCGAAAACGCGATCACCGCAGCGTTAAACAATTAAGGAAAACGAGGAAGTTAATCAATTGTTCAAGCCAGCTTCACGGGTTTCATATTTAGGTTAAGCATTTTACCTTCTTTTTTACTTCCATTACTTTCATATTCAATAGCTATTCATTTATGCCAGACGAGCTTTTATACGATAATTTCTTGCAAAGGTGTTTAGAAATTGAGGGACTATATTTTCAGGCATATGCTAAAAACCACGCGATTTAAACTGCATTGAAGAGAAAAAGAAATAAAATTGTGACAATATTAATGAAACAAATCATGTATTTTCATCATTTTAGAGCATTTTTTTCTTTTCAACTATTATTCCAAGCTTCAAAAAGTCAACACTGGAAAGTTTGATTAAAAGATTAACTTAAATGTTCACAAGCAATTGTTACTTAAATTTTTGTACAGGGAAAATTCAATAACAAATACCAAGTAGAGCTATTATTCCTCTGTTTAGTACGATATTCAACTCTTCATACCAACCTTCATCTAATTCCATTTGCTACGATGATGTTGCACTATTATACCACAACTGATCCTTCAGAATCCCTATTATTTTGTTATTTATTGCGCTCTATTCTCTGCTTCCTTTTTCTTACGACTTTAAATCCCAAACACTCAGTAGCAAGAATTTTCCCTTCTATCTGCCACAACCACACGAAATTTATGTTCTATCGAAACGATCGGGCTAGACGATGCATTCGTTTTTATGACCGCCGTGTCTATATTTATTTTCACCCATTCCCCATTCACTTTCCCGCCCAAAGCAAACGCCACGGAAGGTTCTTTGAACTGGCCTCTCATCGAGTCGCGTGATGAATCACGGCAATAATCATTGTGAAATCTGCGTCATAAGAACCGAACCCGATCGACCCGGTTGCCATCACTCGCACACTCGAAACCTCACGGCAAAACCCGGCGTTTTCCCGGAGCGTGCTTAACGAGGCAAAAAGGCAAAAGTAGGAAGTGGGAAATTGATTGCTGCCAAAAAAAAAAACCTGGAAGCAAATGTAAGGGATGCAGTTTGAGCGAGCGCAGCGCAACGAGGAAGCAACGCATTTGCTGCTAATTGAAAGCCTCTCGAAGGTTTATCGCACCCCATGGGAATCGGATACAAACATGCATACCATTGGGGAGATATGAAAGAGCATGAGATATGAGATAGCTCCATCAAGCACCAAGAGCAGCATACCTTCCCCCGGAGGATGTTCACCGCTCACTCGACGGGAAATTGGATGCAGTTGAGGCTAATGATATAATTACGCCGCTCTACTGCAGTGATAAGCTGAACCGGGCGGTGGGAGACTTTAACTCGTGAATCACATAAAATTGAGAGAGAAAAACGTTCGAGGTATTTTATCCACCCTGATTTCCGTGGCGTGAAATAACTCCATCACTCACGGCCGTCTGCTTGATGTGTTCACGATCAAACGATGGCCGACGCCGAGGGACCTGAGAAACGGCTCCATTACGGTTGGGGATGAAAATAATAACCACCCATCCCTCGCCAGGCAAAATGGGCACCAAAAATTAAGTGAAGAGTGAAATTGTTTATTTGACACCATGGGGTGTACATTTTTTATGAGGCTTTCCCACTTTGAACCGTCACACTCAACGTGTGACTGGTGCGGTTGAGCGAAGGGACAAAGCACCAGCTAGCACCAGCAAATGCACCAGCGCTTTACGTAATAATGGTAATTAGGTCTCGAATGGCCCTTTTGCCGGTCTGCAGGATGGAATCTCAAAAACGCCAGCAGGTGCTTCGCTTCGAGCCCGAAAACTTGTTCAATGCATCAAAAGCCCATTGCAAATAGTGGCTACGTGTGCGTTTGTTATGTATGCTGTTCACTCTCTCACCCAGCTAAAGCTAAGTTCCATCATAAAACAGCAGCGCAATGAAAGTGTTTGATCGAGCGGGCCCGAAGTATAATGAAGAGCGCCACGAATGGCGCGCTCCTTTTGAAAAAAATTAAATCGATCGTTACCCACCGATAGAAAGCGAGATTATTTGCAGGACTTTAAACCGTTTACCGACCCTTTCCGATGGGTAAAGTAAATCAACCGAGGCAGCGACTGCGATCGCGTAACATACGCCCGTTCACAGATCCTCCCATTGGCCATGTTTTTTCACCTTCACCTAATGAGCCATCTCAACATCTCGTATCTCGCGCTAGTGCACTCGACGAAAGATTATGCGTATTCGTAAGATTTCGGTACGGTTTTATTGCCACCATTGCGGCCACACGGAGGGTGGGTGGCTTCCTTGGGCGGCCTGCCACTTGCACAAACACCTCGCTGACCTTCATGTAAAATTCATTTTCCGAAATTGCTGAACCGAACCACCTCTACCAATCCGGGGCCAGGTCAAGCATGTGCGGTCAAGCATGGTGGAAGCACGATCGACTACGGCACCCTTTGTTTACGGTGTGATTAGCTTTCGAAAAATAAAAATAAAATTAAAAAAAACACAGACTTTTGTGTGCTGAAAGCTCACAGAAGCGCAGCGGTGTGTGAGTAAAATCTTCTCCGCACAAAAGGTCTGGAAATTTCGCAATCGAAGCGAGAAGTGTGCTTACGATAAAGAGCAGGGTGGATCTTGCAGGAATGAAAGAATGGCTTTCAAAATGTTTAAATTACGATTACAATGGTGTTCAAGATTGAATCACAACAACAGTAGGGAAGGTAACATGCAAGGATAAACCGTGAGTTGTAAATGAAACGAAGCAGTTGAATAAAGTAATAAAACGATCTAATAGAAATAAATAAATCATACGAAAACACAAGGCGACAACCTCATATTTTTTATTACAACTTCCCTGAAAATTTAATGGATTGTCGGATCTTGTAGATGTTCGATAAATGGTGCTGAAAGAGTATTGCAATCCTCTTGAAATAATAAAATCCTTATTTTATAAAAAAGTTGATATCCACATGATATTATAATAGTAATCTGCTGTTCCTAAAACTCGAGTTAAAAGGAGATTATTTCGAGACCGAAAATCCTAAGCGTAAATAATCCCACACAAAAGCTGGTATGTATTCCTTTGACGACACTAAAATGAAACATTAATATTTAAAGGTACCAACTAGGTGTGATCTATTATGAATTGCTTAAGACAAAGGGCACTAGCGTTTAAGAAGATTGACAAACAATACAGCTAACACGTCCGAGGAATGTACTAAATATCGTAAAAAGTATAAAAAATAATTTTTCATGCCACTTTACTCCATTTCAGTCAGTAGTGGCAATATTTTGTTAGACATTGACTATCGATAGTTTCAAAAAATTATTTGAAATGCTTTTTTTAATTTTAAATGATATTTTTTTAAATTTTAAACTTCTGACACAAAGCTGTACCACTAATATTTGGCACATTTTATACTGCGAGCTCTGTTTCAAATCGCACTTCATGCTTGTTTTGTTTCCTGGAATGTTTATCTGGTGTAAATATGTCCAAACCCCGCCATGAAGTCCACGTCCACCGCTCAACCTCAAATTCCAGCACGCAGCATCGTTTTTTTCAAACAAACTTCCAACAAAATAAAATAAATAAGGCCCTCAATGGGCACGTGTAATAAATCTAGTTCTCAAAAATATTCCACCCATTTGCCGTTCGTGCCTTTAGTGATGTGATAATCTAAGCCACTTTCCAAGGGAACGAAACTTTCCTTTGTATGTTAAATCATAACGATAAGAGACACACGCGGTTCACTTCAGATGTCACCAGGAAGTAGAAGCGGGTGACAGTTTCGCTCGCAACGCGTGGCATGCTTCGAGGGTACTTAGATTAGATAAATCTTGCAGGTATGTGAACGCGCGCATTCATCATACACCGATGCATCACCGGGTTGACCATTATGCGACCAGGTTTGTAACTTCGCTCCGTGTCCAACGTCCCAGACAATACCACCACTTCGCACCGCTGGAACATGGTGGCGTGACTTTGAATCACGTACGTACCCGTATCCCCGGTGCAATCCATCTGTGACGCCTGGCACACAGTGAAACTCATTTTATTACAATAGAAAAAAAAGGTACGTGAAACCTTAAGACGGCCGGAAAGCATATCGCCGTCGGTAATGCAAACCCTTCCACCGGAGCGGCGGGTTTGGTCCCTGGTGAAAAACTGCTTTCCTGCACGCAGCACAATGTCCAATGCCACCGACGGTGATACTATTATTAGTGTTCTCATCTCATCTGCAGTCCCCAACCACCGACGTTACCCGTCGGCACGCAAACGAGCCTGATTTTCGAGCCTTTGTTTTTTTTTTGTTCAAGCAGAAGTTCGTCGCCTACGAACTGTTGCTGTCTTTCTCCTGCACGAAAAGCAACCACTCGCGCGCAAAAGGATGCTGGTGGGAGCCGTTTTGATTTGCTGGTATGCACAATTTCATTAGTATGCACATTAGCGCGGTGTGCTTCCACCGTGAAAAATCGAATGGGCGAACGGCTTCCGGCTAGCGTGGCGAGGAAATGTCACACGCAGCCGCTAGTAGAGGCCGGATTTCCTTTCCGGTAAGGCCGAAAAGGTGCGTTGTAATGTCGACTGCCGGCGGAACCGAGTGAAGATGCGATGCCCATAAACACAGCCAGTATTTCCTGAGTCTGATGATTGGGTCATGAACAATCATGAGACCGGTGGAGACCTCTCGACATGCATAAGCTAGCTTGATTGGTTAATTTATTTCTTACGAAAGTGTGATGACATAATAATAACTATTTATTCGTGTCAGCAGACAAGCCGCAAGTCGCTGAAAAACCTAAGCGTTGGTACGTTGTAGATCGCTCGGTTGATAAAACTTTTCCCTCGATCGTCCATCGATGCGATACGTTGCGATATCGTTCGCCTCCATCTAAATTAGTCCATCCCAGTCAAAGCAAAACAAGGCACCTTTAATTAATCGTCGTATGGGTGTTGTAGGAAAGCGACGGTACAGCGCCACAACTTAAGCCATCTGGCACAACAAGCACCTCGGATCACCGCCGAGGTAAGTAAACTTTGGCACACATCAAGGAAGGAATCCAGTTTGCGTGAAGAAAGCTGTTTACGTGAAGCTGCATAGTCCATCCGGTTCGTTTCACCTCCATGCAGAAGCCCCATCCGTGCACCCAGGTGTGGCCCTCGTCTCCCCGGTGGCCCACTTTTACCAGCCTAAGCCTGGTGGAACTTGAAACATATTAGTTCCGAGCCCGCCGCAACCTGTTCTAGCCAATTCGTCGCTCTCTCACGACGATGCATCTCCATGCGCTCCAAGCGGTGGCGCCCATTGATCGCTTCCGCTTCTCGTCGTTAGTAACAGCGGCAGCAAACTGTCATTTACGTCCGTGCATCTGTATCCACAGGCCTTCCTTTCCTCTCTCTCTCTCTCTCTCTCTCTCCGCCACAAACAACGCCCTGACGAACGAGATGGATGGGTTTCCCTTACGTTAAACTCATTAAAATCAATCCGCCGGTGCCGGTGATGATTGGTTGGGTAAATTGGAGACGGATGGCAGGGGTGTGCAACCTGGCACGATGCAACGAAATTTGACACGTCAAGCCACACAAGAGCGTCGACGCGATGGAAAATGCCTAGTCAGCTCGAAAAAATGATGGATCCAACCAGGAGCTATAATTTCGCCTAACGCCGTCGTGCTTGATCGTGTGATGAAGCGATGTGGGATGTGCTACAGTGTGTCACAAGTTATATGCAGTTGTATCTCGGTTTTGTTTTCTATAAACTACTACATTAATTTGTGTTTATTATAGTTTATTTTTAGTTATGAAATTATTAACTTTGAAAAAAAAAAAGATAATTATTTTCACTTTTAATACAAATGAATGGATTAAAAAAACAAAAAATAAGAATTGCTACAAATAAAAACTCGAATGGAAAAATGTTTTTTTATTCAAGTTTGTTAAAGTTGGTTTTTTATTCAAGTTAAAGCATCATAACACCGTCAATAAACAGTTGGTGAATAACGTGTCAAACAGTGCGTCCTCGTTTTAAAACATTTCAATACTCTTAACGTACACATACACAAATTTAAATCTAATGATCATATATCCAAACTTCGATTGTTTCTTCACTATAGAAAGAAAACTCGGTCGAAAATAGCAGAAAATAATGGAAAAGAGCGCCATCTTTCGGTAAACATAATTACAAAAAAAAACATTTAAAAAGAAAATAGAACGTTTTTGAGTGTTCAACATTAACAAAACTATTTGGATGTTCAAAACAACTCGTCGTGATAATAAATTCAAACTCAACTTCATATTTCCGAGACACACTGTATTAGACGCCATTGCCTCCCGCGTTGAAAACGAGTAAACGAGATAAATAAATGAAGCAGTTCACTCGATCGTAGCAACGCAAACTTATAATAATAAAAAACGGCAACACCGGCCCCATGCGAAGGTCAGCCACCACCGTCCGGCAGCAGGACAAACCAGCACAACCTCCGCGGGTTCCCTTCCACCTCCACCACCACCGGACCATCGGTCACTGCTACCTTGCCGCCGGCGGATAGCAGACCGATGGGTTTATTTTATTTACCTCTTTTCACTTCATTACACGGGCGTTTTGTTTGCACACAATTGTGCGCCCGGCTCGGTCTGCTGCTTTGTTTGGGTAACATTTTGCACTACACCGGAGCTGCGCAGCTGACGTAACGCCCGTTGACAAGTGTCACAGCGAACGGTGGAGTATTCGTTGGGTTGATGCGCGCGTGTTGAAGAATAATTGCACCGAACGAGGCCACTCATCTCGCGGGAGACATTTGCAACCAAACCGAGACAACCAAATGGGCCACCACGGATAGATCCTGGCGGTTGAAAAATACCCCGAGAAGAGGTTTATATGTATCTCTATGGCATAGTGGGAGTGGGGAAACTTTGGGCAAATTTTGGCACAAAGTGCTCTTTAGAAGAAATCAAATACAGGTCCATTTAATTTCGGGGGCATTTAATCTTCTTGTCGGACATGCGACGGGAAAATGCTCCAGCTTTCATGTTAATCAAACCGCGCGAGACAAACAAGCGCCGTTCTTCGACTTTCCCTCGCGCAGACAGCAGCCATTTCTACTCATCAACCATTCCGCTGAATACACAAGTAGCTGCGCTCCGAAAGCTTTCTTTCAGTGCGAGAGTGCCGGCTGTTTGCGGCGGCCTAATGATGATGCCAGGTCGCAACATGTCGCCCGTTCCCTGATCCCCGATCCCTTTTTCGAAAAAACGATCGCGGTACGGGTTTGTTGCTAATAACGTCACGTCGGCTTGCTAAATGCGCGAACGGCTGATTCGTGTACAGAAACGATAGCTTTATCCGCAAAGCCCGAAAGTGAAACCCACGGTTCGCTCGTTACGAGCAACAACCAGGGCTGGGGCTAATTTTCGTGCCCCGTGCCCTGCAAGAAAACGGTACGTGGTGTGCGTGTGCTAGTGCAACAATCGGTTGCGGTCGAAAATCGGTTCGGACTTTCCTTACGCAACGCTTCCCCGAGCGATAGTGTGCGGAGTGCTGGAGCCGTAATTGCGTCTCGGAACGAATTTTCCACACCAAACACGCGCGTAATATCGCGCCAATGCGTCGATATTTTCGACATCCACACAGCCGAAAACACTTGAGATCAAAAATATCTCTTGTTTAATCGGCACCTTTCTGGGGAGACGTTAAGCTCCTCGGTCGGGTCTACAAAATCTCAAGAGCCACCCAAAATGGCAGTGAAACACGAAAGATACAACTCACGCTCCCGATTCTCCGAAACAACACATCCAGAACCTATCCAGTGCTGGCATGCACGCGAAAAAAAAACGCAAAACAAACTCGGAAGAAACCTGTCCATCCGTGACGGCTTTGGTGTGCTCAAGGTTAGGACAACAATCGCCATTCCCGGACCAAATTCTCCATCGAATCGAATGCTTCGGCGAGAGGCAGGAAAGGTCATCCACTGGTGGTTGCCTGGACCGCCTCCGTACACCTGCGATAACGACGAACCGACAGCATGTGGGACTTGTGGCTTAGACTTCGATGAAGTGCGTGTTGCGTTGGAAACCATGGTTTGACAGAGCACCGTGTATCGAAGAACTTGCCCAATGTGTCCATCTTTGCATGGAAATTAGAACGTGGGCATAGAAATCTCACTCGAGGTACGACTATCTGTGGCCATCTAGAGACGACCATCGATGGGGTGGGTTGAAACTATAACCCGCAACATAGGAACATCACCGTCCAACGCTGGACATAACCGTCGCCTAACCTCCACAACACAACAAGCCACTCTTCCACTCAGAACATCTGCCGGACGGACAGGCTAATGGTAGAAATACAACATTTCTACTCAACTGGCGTTCCGCTCCCGTGGTTGTACGTGGGATTTACATCTCAATAGCGATTCGAGAGTCGGTGTGGGAGCGGTTGATACTATTCATTTTGCGAGCCAGCGTTGCACTTTTGTGGCACTGCAACTTTTTTGCTCTCCATCGAAACGCCCAGATTACATGCGGCTATCATTTTCGTTTACGTGACGAGGAGGACTTCGTTTTCCTACAATATGGGGAATCCATAAGGGAAACCGCAGAAATATGACACGCTTTTGCCGCATATTACTCATTCAAACGGCGATGAGCGGGATTTTGCGGTCAATCATTGTCTGAGGTTCGTTGCAGTAAAGCAAAGCTTAGATCGAGATCAATGTGTGGTGCTGGTTGTTTAAGCGTGTAAACTTTGTAAGCTTTAGCCTAAAGGTACTATAAAGGCTGCTCTGAATGCAATGTAGGCCGTGAAAGGTAAGCTTATGGGTATTACTCGCGGTATCTGGGACTTTAAGAGGTGACCATTTTTACCGATTGACAAGTTTTCAGGACCAATAGATTGGATGACATGTTGGAACTTTTTAATTTTGTATGACTTTACGTTGAAACTTAAAAGTCATAACTCAAGGCCCCCAAAACTTTGAAGTTATGTTTTTTATGAAAACAATTTATTGTAAATTTTCTTATCATCTCAAACATAAGACGATTTCTCCGAAGGCTTAGATAAAACTTGGAGACAAGCTTTAAAACCTTGGGATTAAATTTTTACTGACAAAAAGATTAATCATTGCTTTTCAAATACCTCTATGTTTTGATAAGTATTGATAAGTAAGTCTAATCGAGGACTGACAGTTTTGAATCACACATTTCTTCAAATGTTCTTGAAGTCAAGATACTTAAACAAATACTTTGCCTAATCGAATGTCTAATAACAACCAAAGCAAATACTGTATAATCTGTCCCTCCGCCATTCTCTATGCATTAAATTCCTGCTCATGCGCGTAAAAGAAAGCCTCATCAGTAATCTCCCCATTCCAGTGCCAACATACTTGTTACACTAATTGCTCGCTTTGGAATGCTGCAAGCCTTGAGCGCATCACAACAGCCCGGTCGATATCCTGCGGTGCAAAAAGCATCATCGATAGGTCCGAAGACGGCAGTGAAAGTTACGGCTCGGCAGTCTGGTGGTGCCCGAATCAAAAGGAGCTCGAACAACCGTACCCAACCCAGTCCCCATTAGTCCTTCACTCAAGGCTAAATCTCAAGTTCAAATCCGCTCACAGATTAACCGCCAACCGGCCCCCCCGGGAGGGGCGCGGGAGCGAAGTGAGTGATAAATGGGTCTACGCTCGTAAAACGTAACGACCATCGACCAAGCCGATTGAGTCGAAGTCCCGCGGACATCCCGGCGGAATAGCGTCATGTACTTCGCTCCCCAAACGGTGGGCAACATGCGAACGCGTTTTGGAGTATGTTGTTGTTGGGCGGACGATTTCTTTTCTCCGCTATTGGCTACCGCTGCCCGGTGGGTTGTTTGTTTGATCGACCCGCACCGATGTCGGCGAGCCTCCAGCTTCGCACAGGATCGCGCAAGATGGATGGATTTTTAATCGTCCCGATAGTCACTTTCTATCATCGTCCCGTGTCAACTCGCCCCGCGACGGTGGAAGAGAACGCACTGCGTAAAGGAGGTCAGTTCCGGATTTGAATGACTATACGACCGTGCTTGTTGTCTGCAACGCATACGACGGTGGCTTGCAGTGTATCTTATCGCCAGCGCAAGAGTCATTCCTGCTTGATTGCTCGCCCGCGCACTGATTGCTCCCGATACCGGTAGGGAGCTAATTTGTGATATCATTTCGGGTGACAGAGGCGCACTAAGTAGACCGGCACACCACCGGAGTCAGTCGCAGGTAAAGTCTATTTCCGGAAGACACGCCATCCCAGTGCAGTTTCTCGCTGCCGATTTCGAAGTTACCTTTCGAGCTAACAAAAACAAACCATAACTTTGTTTGGAAGCTTAGCCTCGCGCCAGGGTAGGGAAACGAAAAAACTAGGTTAATCGATGTAGACCGAAGACGGCTTAGGTCTTCGAGCGCACCATTCACTGACATTTCGCCGTCGGACGGTCGTGCCGGTCCAGCCGTGACCTTTCATTTATCGCGCCCACGAAGGAACCGTCCGGTCTTCTTTAATTAATTTATCAACACTCCGCGCTCCGCATCTCGCTCCTGCTACCGGCTTATGCGTCCTCAAATCGAACGACTCCGGCCCGCAGGCATTGCGCGCTCCGACATGACATTTTCTTCAACCGGGACCGGTCATCCCCAAAACTGGCCACAAATAACAGAACGCTTGGTAACGCATCGTTTACCGTCCGACGTAAAAAACAGAGAAAAAAAACAAACAAACTGTACCGCATGTTCGGTTACGGTTCCCCGAATCTACCAGCAAACCCGTCCCGTCCCGGACGCTCCGGACGCAGGGTTTTAACTCGCACTGAAGAAGCCCACTTTTGTTTCGGATGGATGCGGACACCCGCCTTAGCGCCGTGTTTTCAAAAAACCAGAGCACATCGAGGCCAATGGCCCCTACGGGAGAGGAGAAGCAAGGCTTAGATCCTCACCATTAGCGGGAAGCTTTAAGGCACCTGCGACTTATGGCGGCACGCTTGGGTCATGATTTTACTGACTGCAATAGGTAAACAAACGTTCACCTGACCGGGGCACGCTTATGCCTAATTAGGAGGTGGAATGGAAAGAAGCAAGTCAAGTGGAGGACGCCAGTGACCCACAAACAGGGGTGAGCGCGACCCCCGAAACGATGATGGATGAGTCTGACATTTCGTTGAGGAGCTGCGTTGAGGAGCTGCGTTGAGAAGCTTGCGAGACGAGATGCGTTTCGTTGTCACTAACGTAACAGGCACTGGCAGCTCGTGCCGGTAGGTTGTGTAAGACTGTGTACTCAGAGAAGCATATGGAAGATATTGGAAGTCGCCATTACGAGCACCTGACTATTAGCGCTAATAGTAGAAGGTGTTCAAACATTTTCCATTTTTTTTATATTTATCTAGAATTCCCAGCTTGCAAGAATATTATTGACATCTTTTAAAAAAATCATTATAAAAACCTCCATACATACATTATTTGGAATAGATATTTCCAAATGTCTTCACACAAGCTACCGTTATAGCAGCAAACTCAATTCGTGCTAATTAGACGTAAAAACCATTCCTCCTCCATGTATCCAAACCCTTTTACAAACCCACCCATCCAGATCCAATAATTAGTGCTCCATTCGTACAGCGGCTATAAAGCCCGGGTACCACTCGGCACGAGATGGATTTGGAGCGACATCCAAACATCAAACAGAGAGGGCCGCAACGGACGTCCCACGTCCGGACGTCCGTCCGAATGTGCGCCGCTCGAAAGCTCGAAGACCACGTTTGCCTGGGAAGCCGAAAAGGTGAAAAAGAAACGCCGCGCCACATCCAGGCGTGCAAGCCTGGAAATGAGTAAACGATCAAATCATTTTGATAATCTCTGCCCAACTGCAGCGAGAACTTGGTTCGCCCGCGCGAAAACAAAGCTCGCCTGGTCGGCCGGAAACAAACACATTTTACAGCGGAGAAACATAAAAAACGCTTGGAATTGCTCATAATGGCCCGGAGTGGAAATTTCGCGGCTTTTCACGATGGGAAATGTCCATTTTCCGAACCCCACCCAGCACTGGGCTTTGGGAGGGAAGAAAAAAGTAGAACGGAATATATTGGCCACCACCCATTCCCACCCGAAATCGGGGCCGTGATCCATCATCGGCGAAAGCGAAAAATGAAATCGAATTAAACTCGCAGCCCCGAACCCGGCGATGTAAACGTGCGCGGTACGGTGCCATTACGAGCTTCGATTACCGGATCGGATGGAAATTTTCGGTGGAGGCAGCGTGTGTCTTTGCTCGCACACGCAATGGGTATTCATTTTTTTTTTCAACTTCCATCTAATGTGAGGGTTCGGTATCTTTTCGATATGCAACTCTCACTTTCCCCTTTACGTGGTCCTGTGCCGTGGAACAGCTGTTTTTCGGGAGTGCGCTTAAGGGATAGTGAAGAGGCGAATTAATTCCATCGTGATTTGGGATTTGACAAGAAAAAAAAGACGAGATTTCGAAGATCGCGTGTCGATTTTTTCGGGTAAGATTTGATTCGAGCCTCGCTTCAACGCGATACCGGTACCATTTACCTTGGAGCGTGTCGAAAGCGAGACTCTGATTAGCGATCCGCCAATCGCAAACATACTATCAATCTATCGGTGTGTTTGCATCAATTGGCATCGTTTTTTTTATCCTTTCCGCGCTGCTTGTTCCGGTGGTGGGCTGGAGATGGTGTATGATTTTCTGCACGTCGCACCAAAATTGCAATTCCCCAGCACGAACCGCGAGCGCAGCCGAGTGGCGAGTTTCGTTACTTCTGCTTTTTGCGTAATGCTCCAAAAACGAACCGTATTTTTGCTACCGTATTCCTGCCCACTTTCGCAAGCGTACCGGGCGGGAGGGAATTTGTTGGTTTGCAACAACAAAAAAAACGACACGATTTTGAAAATTACCATGAACTCACACCACCCGCCAGCCAGCCTCATAAGATATCGATCACGTGTTGAGTAATCAATTTGCAACGGAATTAATTTTTGGGGTATTACCAAACAGTCACCGGCGGGGGCAGGGAAGGATGTGGTGATGGATGCTTCCTCGCGCACACTATGATTAGCATCACATAATATGGCTTGGAATTAAATTGTGGCAATTGCAGCATGATCGTTACGTGCAAATGAGTTTGGTGTGAAAAATATTTGCCTATGCAAAAGTGTTCGATCGAGCTTGAAAGATCTCATAATTAGTAGAATGCTGGTGACTCCAGAATTTTGATTGAAAGACAATAAATTATGAAACTAATCAATTATAAATTAAAACAAATTTTTGAATCAAATAATTAGAAGGAAACAGTTTCAAATAGAACTTTAACAAACAGGAATTAGATAGAGAGCTTGTTCAATGTTGTGTTAACTATGGGCTACAACAAAATATGTGAGACTGCAGAGCTTTCGAATTATTCGATAAAAATATTAAAAAGCTTAATTTTTTTGTAAATTAAACTAAGCTAATACTTCAAATTCAGTGAATTTCGTCGCACACTCTAATGTACGTATACATCTTGTAAGTAAAGTGTATGATAAAATACTCATTTTTAGATCAAATTTATGGACGTTGTGACTTTCAAAAGAAGCTATTTCGAATTACCAGAACGCAATGAACCTGTTTTAAAAATTATATTACGTTCTTTACACGACTCAAATACGTCGTATCTAAAGTCATGATAAATTCTAAGTGTGACAGTTATACAAAAAAAAACATTGACACCATTCTGATCCACCATATAACAGCCGTTATCATCACTCAGCTACCTTCGACAGTGCATTACCCTAGAAATGAATAGACAATCTAACACTAGTGCATCCGGAAAAAGGCGCATAAACACGTTTACGTTTGCGGCCTATCACAGTTCCATGCTTCAACCTTGGATGGAGGAAATGGTTCCGAGCGTATGAAACCTAGCGTAGTGCCTCATCGTTTTGAAACGATTTTGCTATCAGTGTTCAACTCCAGCCGTCTACCATCGCACTTAATGCCGGAAAAACCTCACCACGGTAACGTGTGAGTGAGCTGAGCGTGTAATGTTGGCTGTGTGTTTGTGTGTACGATTAAAACGCTTGTTACACTTACCCACGAGTTGTCTTTAAACTGCGCCATGATGAAACGCCAGGTGATTCACTGCTACTGTACTAAGCGTACCGATACTACTGCATTCGGCGGAAATAGTTCGTTTCTTTCTTTCTTTTTTTTCGCTCGGTGTCGAAACGGTTCGATGATCGTCAAAACATCATCAGTGCACAGCGTTGAACTGACGCCAGGGTAATAGATCAATTGGCACAGGGGCAAAGTGGTCACGCACACAAACGATTTAAATGCGAGCAGCACTAGCAAGTACACACGCTCGACGCACTTCGAGCCGGTGGTATAGCCGGACAACGAGCTTAGTAGCTTTTTAAACGCTTCTCGCACTGGAAACCACTTTGACACTTTGGCTCACACACACACTGCGCAGTAGGCATTGACGTCGGATTGTGGATGTTTACCGCAAAGTAACGTGAGAAAGTGCGGAACTATCACTGGCACTTAGCCCAAAACATGTCAAGTTTTAACTCGTATTGCGGCAGGAGGAAACTCACTCGGCAAAGATTCCCAAACTGGAGCGCTCTTGACACGGTTGTTTGGGGAAAGGCGACAGAAGTGGATCTGCTTTAGTTACTTGGCAACCAGGCGCCACCATGCATATCCACCGATCACAGCAGGCTGGATGTTTGACATGTATGGAAAGCGACGATCTCGAGGTAAACAAAACACGCTCGACTTCTATTTTTCCTCCCGCTTTCGAGATCTTTTCTTCGCTTCCACAAACCACTGCACTCACTTGAGCAATTTTTTTTATTGATGGCCCTCTAGCTCCTTACACACTCAAACACACACGCACAGTGCCGAAAAGAAATAAAACAAAGCTTCCCAAAAACCGGGCGTTGTCTAGCGCATGTTAGCAGCTGCTCTGGGACACACGCGTGTCTTCACACATTTCACCTCGCACCGGTAGTTGCTTGCTTCTTCAGTACAGCTTTCGAGGTCGACCACTGCAAATTTGACTGGATTCATCAAATGACAGCGTGACGCATTGACGGGTTGCTCTTTTCACTCTCCCAACCGACACGATTTCGCTTTCGCGCGCACTTCAACTAGCTGCTGCTTGCACTTAGGCTGCGCGGGCACAATCACAACAACCACCACGATGATTACCCGGGCTCCTCTTTCCACCGGACAGCCAGATTCAACCGCACCGCGTGACGATTAACATATCATTTTGCCGCAACCAACGCTTTCGATCGTCATCACGCGTGTGTTTGGTTATTTTTTTTTTCCTATTTTGTTCTCTCGCGGGTCGGGTTGTTCGTTTTACAAACGGTTTATTTGTCGTTCAGGTTGCTCCCGCCGAGTCGCTCTACATTTTTCACAAAACACACATACACACACGCGAGCGCACATACAACACTGACGACAAAACACACCACCCCGGATCGCGCACGCGGTTTGAGGCTCCGTGAGGCTTTGCGCACTGTTCGTATGTTCCGGGACGATGGTTATTTTTTGTCTGGTTTCCAGCGAGAACCACCTACAAATCACGTAGTAGGCCCCGCCGTTACACTTGCTTTGGATCGGAAACGCGGGTGTTTTTTGCTTTATTTTGGTGCTGCTCGCGATATTTTTCGATAGGCGGCGGCGGATTGTTCGCGCGCGCGTTCAGCCGTGTACGCACCCAGCGAAAGCGACGGTTGAGAAGACTGTGAACTGGAGGAGAAACTGCGCGGTTCGCGAGAGGTCCACTTAAGGCAGGGGAGCGCACGTTGGTTGTGAGAGAGCGCGATGAGGGGATGTTACCCCCGGGGTGAACATTTTACTCCCCCTCCCAACTCCATGCTGCTTACTGTGGAGTGATTCCAAAAGTTGCTAGGCTGTACCATTGATTTAACAGCTACTTTTTAATTCGATATTTATTTCAATTGGTTTGAATTTTAACTTACATTAAAGTTTCTGATTTTCTTGAAAATAAGTGTAGTAAATAAATAAAGAATTGAATTAAGTTTGAAGAGAGATCAGAAGCAAAACTTAACATGAAATTCTTGTTTCAGAGACCCTTGTTGAAAAGCCAAGGTTTCATACATATTTCTTAAATAATTTTTTATAAATATAATAAAATTGACACTTGCAACGTAATAACTTAAATAATCGTTCTCCAATAGTTCTCCAATACCCAATCAGTGATTCCAAGCTGAAATGTCGATGAATCAACGTTGTTGAATTGTGACTTGTATTTTAGATTATGTTTAACGTTTTATCGTGTTTTTTGTAATTCAATTCACTATAGCTTTATCAGTATTCTCCATAATTATATCAATTAACCACATCTAAATGGATATCGATGAGTTGAAAATAACAGCAATTTTTTATGTTTCCTATTAGAAGTAGATAGGGCTACAAAAGGGATTAAAAATAAAATAAAAAGTAGTGATTGATTGAAGTAAAGCAATAATGAAACTTTAATACACATGAAGGAGGCTTTCCCTTTATACCTAGTTTAACAAAATCGGATCGGTAACTTTTTGAACAACCCTCGCGCTTAAACATTGAGCTCTCTTTGTGTTTGGAAAAGGAGAGCATAGCGCATAAGCGAGAGAAGTGTACTCACAGGTACGAAAGTTAAAGAGGATTACCAACATCTCTCATCATATGGCCGACTTAAAATTGAGAATATGATTTTCAAACATCAAACGTGATCTTTTCAATTTTGTTAGCAATAAGTTTAAGTAATTATAACTTTGTTCTTTAAAATTTCCAGCCAAGTTTCATCTGACTGGAAAAATTGTTCATTTCATGGCATGGTATACTCTCCTCGGTTGAGCTAATCCATTCAGCAAACCCGCCGCGTGACAGCCGGTCGATCGATTTCATCTTGCAAATTTATTCAGCAATCAGGAAAAGTGATGCGTGCGAAGAAACTTCTTGTCCGATCGGTGATGCGTGATCACGTACAGAAACAAAAAAGATGAAAACAAATGAAGCAAACACGCATAAGCTTCACTGAAATCTGCTCACGTCCATAAGCGTGCTAGTTCCGCCGTCGTAGCGCTGATAGAGAAAGCGTTCGATCGAAAGGTTCTGCTAGGCATGACTGTGCCAATTGTTTCAAACACATGTTCGCCGCCGGGATTGATTGCTACCCTGCCTCTCTGCGTTAACATCGCGCTCGATTATCCTAAATAACTGTGCCGAAGATGCGCGGCAGGTGAAAGGTGTAGAAAACAATTTAACTTTCAATTAAATCCGCCGTTTCGCACGTGATAGTGGCGTTTAGAAAATAAAACCGTAGCGTTGGTAGCAGACGAAACGTAGAAGAGCTCGGTAGCTACATTTCAATTTACCTGAGGAAACCGAAAGCATATCTGTTGCTGTATACCGCATGAAGAAGACCACGGCCCATCAGCTGCGCGATCCGGTTTTATCAGTTTCGCGAGTTTGCATAAGGTCCCCCCAGAAACGAGGTGGTTTAAATTGAAAAATTGAAATTTGAATCCCAACGGTCGGTTGGTTGCTGGTTTGGTTTGGTTTGGCTTAGGTAAAGCACAAACACACGGACAAACGCTGCTTGACCCGTTCTAATCATGACGCGTGACGACATTCGCATTGATTACGAATACATTTCTGGGTTGACTCGCTGCCTGCTAGTCAGTTCTGCGGATGGAGTGATGGTCTAATTTAGATTTCAAACTCAAAGAAACATTAAATAGATAAAATCTTCTATAAAACATCGTGGAAAGCTCAGTTTTTTCTTTATGTACGATTTTCGCCATTTTTTGCGGGTCATTTTTCGACAATCCAATTGAGATTAATCACATATCGTTATCAGCAACTATAGGTCTAAAAATTTGTTGCGTTAAAATATTGTAAATCCCTGAAAGTGTCCCAAATCGTGGAAAATGCGACGCAACGCAAGTGCGCGAGCTCCGTAATACTGAAAGTATAAAATAACGCTAGTTCAAACAACATCTATTTAATGAACCGTTATATGGTTTTTTTTTATCCAGATGCTCGATCCAGATATTTTCTCTGGAACTAAAGGCGTTAAAGGTAATGAATTTTTATCACTCGTATCACCGGTACTCGATGAAGTCTTTCTTACTTGAACTTACCAATTGTTTTATTTTTACAAAAAAACTTCAACGAAACCCCAACAACGTGTTTTCACAAAGGATCATATGCGAATCCTGCAGCGCTGCGCGATGAAGGATCCGCTGGACGAAAAAAAAAAGCTGACTGACTAGCCTTCATGTTTAACAAAAGAAAGAAGAGAAACAGCGCCAAAATACCTCGTGCACATACATGCACGAACCGTATAAAACGAATAACGAAATTTTAAAAATGATTTTAAAAACGCAACGAAATTTTAATTAATGAATTTTTAAAACCCTCAAAATTTAACACCGCAACATACCCCTCTCGACAAACAAACCAGCTGTCAATTGTCGGCCGGTATTGTCATACGAGCAATGTTGGTAAACATCGCGTTGACATCTTACAGTTTGCGTAGAATTTTACGTGGAGTACGGGAAAAACATTTGTTTTGTATGATTTTATCGTGACGATGTCCTTATTTCCCGCTTATAATACGGTCCCAGAATCATCAACCGGTGAATGTGAGTTGTGTGGTTCCAGGTATTTAGTGAAACATATGAATTAATTGTAACCGTTCCCTTACTAACAGCTAATTGCGTCAGCAAACCTGGCGAACTTGCCTGGTTGACGAATCAAAGCTTCATTCCGTTCGGCATTACGGTAACAAACGAACAACCGGATGAACCAGAAGAAATCCCATCTGAAGATAACCAATCGGACAAAAAGGATGATGCAGAAACCACAGAGAAAAGAAAAGAACACTCGTCAAAACGCAAGCACAAAAAGAAACACAAGAAAAAACACACCAAGCGCAAACGGAGCTCTTCTAGCTCGTCGAACACCTCCAGTGACGACCGGGCAACTTCGTCAACCTTGGCAATTGTTCCGTCCACCGCTTCAGCGCCCATTTCCGAAGCCGAATACTACACCGACTTGAGTGCGTTGAAAATCTATCTTACTGTGGAGAAATTGCATCGGCCCGCTTGTCCTCGCTATCGGTTGGGAACGTACAAAGCACTCGGGTCACGTGTTGGCGCCATCCCCGCCACCACCAAAGAACGCATCAAGCGTTACTTTAGAGTATCAAAACAAAAGCAAGGCGATAAGGTCGCATCCAGCAAGCTAACACAAGAGGAAATATTTTCCCGTGAGGCGGAACTGGAACGTTCGATACGTGCGTCCGAGACGGTGGAAAAATGGATCGATCTGGTGCGCTTCCGGGCCGACCATCCGATCCACTTCGACAGCTACCAGAACCACAAGCGCGAACTGTCACTGATCGAGCGTGCCCGCCGCCAGTACCCTTCGGACGAGCGGCTGCTCGAGCTGTATCTGGAGGCGATCGTACGCGTTCACCCGACGGACGTGGTGCTCGATCTGATACGGCGTGCGATTGCCAAGGACGAAACGAACGTGACGCTGTGGCGAGCGTTGATAAGCAACAAACAGTGTGCGATGGCCCAATGCATCGTGCCGGATGTGCTGAAACTGTACGCGAAGAGTACCCGTGCGCTGTTTATGGCCCGCCGTAGTGACGAAACGATGCTGCAGCTTTTTCGCAACTGTGGCACTTTCTGTCGGCAGGCCGGACTGTGCGAGCTGCTGTTTGGGATGGTGCGCCACGCGCTGAGTATGAACGTTGATGAGCGATTTGGTGCGGGCGAATTGTTCTCCTCACCGGAACACTTCCCGCCGCTGATAGAGTACGAGGAGCTGATACTGAAATCGGGTCTGCCGATGAATGAGATCTGGTTGCGGGTGGAACTGCTCCGCGCCGCTTACCATTATCTTCCGTTCGAGGGTGGCCGACTGGCGAGCGATCCCCAGCGGATGGTGCTGACGGACGATGTGGTGGGATTTGTCTATCCGCTCATCAACAAATCGTACGCGTTCGAGCTGACGCTCACGGTGCTAAAACTGATGAAATATCCCTTCCTTGTGCAGTTTGACGAGGAGGAACCGTACGAAGCGGACTACTCCGAACAATTACTGACCGTCTTTTTGCACCCATTCCGAAGTCGTGCGCACGACCGTGAGCTCTACGCGCTTATCAAGCAGCTGAGCGTGGCACCGTCGTACATCGGTGCGAATCTTGCCCACGAATCTTACCTGGAGATGCTGCGAAACTTTCTCGTCCTGGCGATCGATCACTTCACGGGAACGCAGAGTGCCATTCTGCTAACGCTCTTCATACAGCTCGAGCGGATACTAGTGTGCGAGCAGAAACTGACAGCGACCGACGGAGACAAACGGACACTGGATGAAACGAAAACAAAATCAGTACGAGCGCGGGTCAAACACTTGTTGAAGCACACGCACGGAACCAACCAAAACAGTTTGCCGGTGTACGCCGAGTACGGACTGCTAGAGTACGAAATGTCCGGCCTGAGTGGAGCTTGTCGTAAAATATTTTCCACCTCCGTGCAGGTTTACTGTGCGAACGAGCAACACGACGAAACGACTAGCGATGATGACTCAAACGAACTGTACCATCTCGTGCTGACGATGGTTGAGTTGTTGCTAAGCAACGGCCACAAAGAGGAGGCTATTCGGGCGCTAACTAACCTAGCGCTGAAACCTCACGAACTTACGTTCGAAGAACCTGACACTGGCAGCATCTCGGTGCCAGACACGGTGAAACTTTCCGCCCTGCAACGGCTCAGTGATCGAGTAAATCGCGCAGTCCGGAGCGAATCGCAAAAGGAGAGCGCCTCCAGCACGACGCTACCCACGGAGCAATATTTCACCTCCAACGCGATGGTGAACTCGATTCGAGCATACATTCTCTACCTCGCGCTAATTCGTACAAACCTTTCTGAGGCATCGAAGCAGCTGGAGACTTTTCTCTACCTCTTCAACGATCCCTCCAACACACGGCAACGCTTCCTGCGTCAACACTTGTACGAGCTTTACCTGCAACTGTTCGAACTAGACCGACTGTACAGGAACGGATCCCGGACGGAAAATGTTCGCCTCTTCCTCGACCTCACCGATCGCACGTTGCGCGAGTTCCCGGGCAGTTTGTTCGCATTGCGAACGGTGGTTTTTAATGAGAATCTTCCATGGCTGCGGTTAAGGGGCATCGTAGGAAAGCATCTGACGCCGCGTGCCGTTCTGCTGCTGATCGTTGCCGCACGGGCGCGTGGATCCGGCATGGAACGGGAAGAGCCGATCGCCGGAACGGCAACATCTCCCTACAAACAGCGTGTGCTGAATCTGCTCGCCAGCGCGCTTAAACGCTCGGATGGACGTGAATCGCTGGTGCTTCATCGGAATGCGCTCCTGTGGCGGGTTTACCTTCGCGAACAGTTCGATCAACCAAATGCACCGGTAGCGGGCAGCAGTGTGCTTGAGCAATGCCGAAGGACGCTCTACGCGGCGTTGGAAGCTTGTCCGTGGAACAAAGCACTCTATCTGGACGGTGCGTCCTGCGCACCGCAGGAACTGTCGCAGCTGCTCGATCTCATGGTGGAAAAGCAGCTGCGTGTGCACGCGATCCCGGAGGAGTTGGCCATTCTGCGGGAGGATGTATGATAGTTGTAATTGGACACGAAATAAAGCAATCGAATGAGCCTACGTTTGAACATTTTTTCCAGCGCTCCCCCGTCCCCCAGAGCGTGTCTTTATTCATCCGTTCCGGCCGTTCTCGAGCATATGCAATGTAATCTACGCGCGAATTGTACCAACCGACGTGGAAAAGATAAAGTTTGCGTCACATTTCTTCTGGGATGGGTGAAGAAAACGATAACTGGGTTTCATTATGCAGTGCACGTAGTGCTAAATTGCGTTTTTTTTAAAAAGAATAACAAACGATTGGATGAGGTCGTTGAACATTAACTATAATGGGTGAAACTTTCGAGGTTTCCTCTACATTTGTTGATGGGTCACCTGCCGCCCAATTACTGCTCTTGCTCTAGACGCCCATCTTCTTCTTAAGGTCGTCGTCCTGCGCGGACATGGCTGTTAGCTTCTTGCCGATGCGCTCGTGCACCTCCAGATACTTTGCCACGCACCGATCGATGCACACCGACTCTCCCTTGCCTGTGAACCGGAAGATAATGGTTAGTTATGTTTCGTCCCACCTGTTTCACAATTTAAAACGATATGCTATGCAGAATTAGCAGTTGATAAGTGGAGACAGTGTGCGAGATGGAACTATGAGAGCTTTTGTACAATCCCAGCTTTGGCGTGGTAGCTTCGATAAGTGCAAAATTTTTTTTTCAATTTTAATTTTCATCTATTAATTTTTATACATAAAAAGTCAAGCAAAATCAGAAGAAATTAAATGAATAGAATTGGTAAAATTATTCCATCTTATCAAGCGAACTAGTAACACGAGAACGTAGGAAAAGCGTTGACTTTAGTAGCATCCTATCACTTACCCAGCTCCGAATCGGCATATTTCGGTGGGATGCACTTTTTGTGGCAAGCTTGCGTCATGCGGCTGTACAAGTCCGACATCATTTCGATTTCCATCTCCTGCATCAGCTGCAGCTTGGCCTGCTGCGCCGCGTTCAGCTCTGGCATACTCATATTGCGTTGTGTTTCGTTTCGCTTTCGCTAAGAATTACAGAAAAATGCCTTCTTCTACGCTTTCGCTTTACACCGCTCGTAGGTGAGGTAGTAGATCCGTGCTGAATGCTTTTAAACGTCGAATCGTCGTGCTTCTTTCACTTCGTATTGTCCAACGTTCGATTGTCGCATACGTTCACGAACTTTCATATTCTCGTACCGGTTCTTATCGACCGATTGCTTCGATGCAACGAATGCCCCGATGCCCAACACACTGATGATGCCCCTGCAAGATGCCCGCACAAATGAAAACAGGAATGAGAGATAGTAGTTTGATCACGGAAAAATTGCAAATTTCCACACATAAGTACACACTTACCAACCGATTCCGATTTTACCCAGATGTCCGAGGCGCATAATAGTGCGAATTCGAGCGGAAACAGTCCCTCTACATCAACAGCACGGCGCTTTTCTACCTTGAATTGCAAACCCGGTGCACGATGGAAAACGCTCTTACGAAACACGCACGGTCAAAACGCAGGAGCCACACGGTTTTTGCTGTGTTTGCGCAACTGACAGTTCCGAAGCATTTTGTAAACACAGCAGTTAAGGGACGTTTGGACATGTCTATGACGATGCGTGAACGAAGCAAAGCAGGATGTTTTCATCTGTTTCCTTTTCCCATCCGTCCTCCATTCTTGGATTCTCTTTTCATTTTCATCACCGTGAGAATTTCTGACCTAACAGAAAACACGATCAAATCGTAGTACATACTACATTGCGTATTTTGTTCGAGTTTAGAATCTTCTGGATGGCCGGAAATACATTGAATCGATAGAAGCCATGATAAGCATTGCATAATACGCTTCCAGATTTCACGAGTAGAAAATCGAGTAAAACCGAATGAAAAATTCAACCGCTGTTTTGTCTACTTTTCGCGGCTTGTTATACTGTTGTGAAATGCGACCTCTATGCGTTTATGTCAAAATGGTCGACCATCCCGAGTCAGTTGACAGCTGTCAAACTGATATTTTTGTACAACATTCTGCGCTTTCCGTGAAAGGATATTGTGTGTTGTTTCTGTGCGGGGTACGCCAATTTTGTTTTCGTTTCACAGTTTCCCACACAAGAAAACGCAAAACGTGATCAAAACCGCGATCATCATACATTCTTGTCGTGTGCCACTGTGTAGGTTCCATCATTAGAGCAGCAGCGGAACACCCGCGACTGAGTGAACCAAAGAAAGTGCGTAAAATTGATAAAAGACCTCTCGCACACGGCTCTGCTGCTCGCTGCAGGACGCACGCATCCAGCGAGATAAGCTAGTGCTGCTGCTACACGAGAGGCACTGGAATAGCCCGCAACAAGCCGCTTCTTCCTCAGGATGCCTTCGAAAAAGAAAAAATATAATGCCCGTTTTCCGGCGGTAAGTTTTGATGCGGTGACGGGGCAGAGAAAGATAGGGAGAGGGCGCGAGAGTGAGAGAGTGAGTGAAAGATTGGCGGCAGGGCAGCGCGCCACAACACACAACGAACGCATCTCGGCGGTACCGGCGGCGCTTTGCATGTGTGTGTGTGTATAACGAGTTTCATGTTTATTGAGTTGCTTTTGTTTTCGCTTTCTCGATTATTTTTGCAGGGACGCATCAAGAAGATCATGCAAACGGACGAGGAGGTTGGAAAAGTGGCACAGGCGGTTCCCGTCATAATCTATATCCTTTTTCAAATGCTGCCGCGTCCTTGCGGGCTCTTTCTCTTCCATGTGTTTGTTTGGTTGTTCGTTATTGTTGTTTTTTCCTTAACCCACCCACTCTTTCTCCGCTAGCGCACCTAGAACGCTGGAGCTGTTCGTCGAATCGTTGCTAACGAAAACGCTGAAAATCACGAACGCCCGGAACGCGAAAACCCTGTCGCCGTCGCACATGAAGCAGTGCATCATCTCGGAGAGTCGGTTCGATTTTCTGCGCGATCTGGTCAAAAACATCCCGGACATGGGCCTGAACGAGGATCTGTCTGGATCGGAAGCGGGCTACGGTAATGAGGGCACTTCACCGGCATCTACCTCGACCTCATCATCCTCCTACTCGAACGGTGGTCCAGCAGTGGCAACATCCGCAGTACACTTACCGTACGAAGTGCATGCGAAGCCGTTGCTACGTTCCGAGTCATACTCCCCAGCGACGGCAACCATTTCGGTGCCGCTATCACAACACCACCACCACCACCAACATCACCAACACCCGCAGGGCAAACGAGGCCTTACCCAGCAGGGCGGTAGTCTAAACTTCTACAAAGAGATACCCCTGGACGGGACGGACAGTCCACCGCCACCGCCGCCACCGAAACTAGCCCGCCTCAATTCGGCACCCGCAGCTTCGACCACGTCCGCCAGCAACGTGCCGTTCAAAATCGACATCCTACCGACCCTCCCACCGACCGGTGCCGGTCCCTCTCCCACCGCACACGCCACGGGAACGGGTCGAAGGGGGCAGACGAACCCACAACCATCTTCCGGTGCCATAACGCCACAGATAAGCTACAAATTCGAGCGCCTGGCCTCGACACCCACGTCCGAGGTGACGCTCGAGCCAGTGATTAAGTTGGACTACTCCAACCTAAGACTACCGGCTACATCCACATCACCGCACGGGTCAACGACGGGACCGGGAGCGACGGCGACGAGTAGGACAGCTTCCCTGCAACCCACGATCAAAATCGATCTCAGCAGTATAGCAGGAAGCGCCACATCCGAGTACGGCACACCCAAGAAACACAACACCACGGAATCGGTGGCAGCGTCCGGCGGTGGTGGTGGTGGTGGTGGAGTAACCAAACAAACCGCTTCACCAAGCAGCACCAGCACCACCACCACCGTCGTACCACTCCAAAGCCCGGTGGTACCTGCGGCACCACCACTCTTCTCCGCCCTCTCATCCACCATCCCGGGCATGGATGAGGATTACGACGATATTTAACTCCCGCCTCCTTCCTCCCCCGATCAAACCGGCGCCAACCGGATCTGGCAGCGCGAAACGTTGCGGTTTGCATTTACAACCTCTTCTGTTAACAACCACCGCTGCTTCGTTTCATTCGTCTCATACCGGCCGGTTGAATATGCACGGATGATAAAAGTCACTAAACAATACAATACAAGGAACAACAAAAAGAATAGAAATTAATTAAAGTAAACAAGTCTACGATGCTGTCAAGTTCGCTTCTTCGTGGGTCCTGCGATAGTGTGCAGTTGTAAATAGTGTCTTTGTGTGCGCGTGTGTGTTCAGTAAACAAGTGGCAAGCCTTAATTTTGAGACACATACCTGCTGCAAAGCTATTCAGACGCTCCGAACGTGGTTAATCCAAACATTTTACAGGTTTCACAAATGTATTAGCAAGTTATGGCGGTATCGTAAGAGATGGGCTAACTACACTTGGTTGGTATCCCTGGCATGCTTTGATGCTCTTTATTTGCGTCACTAAGGATGCAATATATTATTTAACTATCCATGCACTTCTATTGGTCATGCCCTTCTATAAATTGCTCCCATCGGAACTGATTTACTAAATATTACGGAGAAATTTTCAGTGATTTATGATTGAATGTGACATTTGCATTACAACGCTTTCAAACCTAAGAAACTTGCAAACAAACGGTCATAAATATTGATGATAAAAAAAAACACTAACCACTAGTAGATGCGGCAAATATTACCCATGTTTGGTGGTTTTTTAGCAAACAACTCCTTGAAAAAAGTAGCAACAGTAGCACACGGCAGTTTGGAAAGAAATCACAAAACCTGGATAATGAAGCATACCCGGGATACATCAATCTGTTTTGTTTTATTCCCGCAAAACCCAACCTAATTTCTTCCCGAAGCAAAGCACAGTATAAAGGAGTACTTCTCACTCGCGGAGGTTGGAAAGACACGTGCGTTTTCTTTCTGGTATTTCAATTTTGCGTGGTGTGCTTTGCCGCCACCCTCCTCTGCGGTAGCGGTAAGGAATATAAATAGATAAAATTTATTGACTGTGATTATGAAGCGCGATTAGTATAAAATAGTTTTGTATTTAATTTTAGTTTTGCTTTTGTTTTACCGTTGCTCTTACTCCTATCGCCTTTCAGGTAGTGTTGTACAAACGATTTAGCTATGTATATATATATATATATGTATAAATGTAAAAAAAAAATCTGCGCTATATCATTGCTTTGGCGTATGGCATCACCCACGAACGAATTCCTGCTCGGGTGGGTGATGAAGCCCTGGATGTGATCGCAATTCCATCGATCGCTAGGAAACATTTCCCCGCTCGCCTACACTAGTGTCTCGCAGCGCCTGCGTGTTTGGCGTTCGGATGATTTTGTGTTCCGTTCGTTGGCGGAAGTACGTATTATGAAATTGGGAATGGATGTAGATAAGGAAGAGAAAAGAAATGAAGCGATCGTTACCACCTGTTACCACCGGCACTGCATTCGCCTTCATTCGGGTTTTGAAAAGCTACTGGACGTTATAAGAAGGCCGAACCCCGGGACACGGTAGGCGGGATGGCGCATCAGTTGGCTTGCTGTGGGCGACGGACCGGTAAACAAAGTTCGCACACTGTTTTCTTTTCCACTCCAACCACGAGCAGATTTAATACGTTTCCCCACCGGCCATAGCCCCGAGGAACACCAGCAATCGTAAGCACCAAGTCGTCATCCCAAGCGCGAAACCCTCTACGGAGGCAGGGAGCATTTTCACTTGCAAATCGAAGCCGGTAACCGTTTGTCCTATTTGTCCTGCAAGCTGAGCCGCAACACCTCGGCCAACATTTCCTCCTCCCGCCGTCGTTCCTCCTCGCGCCGTAGCTCCTCCTCTTGGCTCAGCTTAATCGCCAGCTCCAGGTTCGGATCGAGATAGTCCGGCACGGTGTCGGGTTCGTCCTCGGCGTTCCCCCTGACGGCGACCTGATGGTCAAGGGCGAGGGCGGGCGGCAGGATGGCACCGGCGGTACCGGACGCTGTGCTACTGCTTTGAAATCCGGTTATCAGTGATTCTTGCAAAGCTCTGTGAATTACACAACATAGAGAAGCGAACCATGGTGGTGGGTTTTTGTTTCTGTACTAGCGATACGTGGGCTTTTAGGGGAAGGAGGGGGTTGTTTATCTGCTTCGGTGCCCTTGTGAGGTAAACAGCTGGGTGGATGTGGGTGCGGGTGCTGCGTGAGGCAATTACTATGGAAACGTTCTAGTGCAAGGGGTTTGCCCAGAGCAGATGTAAACGTTGTAACGACCATACAACATGATAGGAAAATGTTGACGAGCATTTTTTCGATTCGAACGTCGTTTTGGAGATTAGAATTGTTAACAAATTGTAAACAAATACAAATTTCATTTTCCCCTTTCACGCATTCCGGACCAGAACCTTAGCATGGCTTGCTTTCTTAATTTTCTGTAGCATTCAAAGCAGTGAAACCTATATGAAAAAGAAACGCCGCTTCTAAACGCCCAATGTATAAAATTCAATCAAGCAAAAATCGTATGATATTCATAAAGGCATTTCACTTGCACGACGCAAGTTATCTAGAACGTATTTTTATCAAAATTTTTTTTTGTATTGCATTTTTACACATATAAGTCTTTCGATAAACTTTGTCCAATATAAGGACGTCTTGGGTAAACGTGATGACAGATATGATAGAATGGAAACTTGATAAGAACAACGAGTAAATGAAAATATTTAATAACATGCTTGAGATTAAAATAATTTGATTAGTATGCAATTGACATGATTTTATTATTAAGTTACTGTCCCATACCGTAGGATTCAGCTATGTCCTTCCCATCACGCCTCATATACAATATTGACTACTGTAGGGATCGATCCTCGAAATAAGTTTCTGATAGTCAGTGCAAAAGTTCAGACAAACATATCACATGATTTTATCTCACCAGAAAACTATAACGATCATGTTCTACAAAAAAGAATCTTAATTATCGCGAATTCTGTTTAAACAAATTTAAACAAATAGAAAAAAATTAGTATAGCAATCGGCTTTGGTGAGTCACTCGATAGACAAAAAAAAGGAATTGACAAGTATTTTACACATTACAGTTGACGTTGCGTTTGAGAGGGCATGTGTAAAAATTATCAACTTGCAACGTGGAAAATACGCGATTGTGTTGTGACAATCTGCGCGCAACAACAGATGCAAACACGTTCCAACCGACACGTCCATAAATCTGTGCTGGTTGAAAACCAAATTTGTCATATGTTGTTGGTATATTTCAGCCCAACTACGGTGGAATGCAACTAAAATTGTTTCATCAGAATGTTCATATTTTCAACAATCCCAACAATGATGACTGTTCTTTGCGATAGTGGCTGGTTTGAGAGAGAGAGAGAGAGAGCGAAAAAAAACGTGCGCTTTCAAAAGATTACAGCTACAGGAAGTGATCGTACTGAAACGGGCATTAATGGGGCGTACGCGGTGCGATCGATTAACTTTTGGAGAACAACTTCTTTAGCGGACTACGGGCAATGGAAGCTGGCAGCATGCCACCGATTAGCGAGCCGGATTTCTTCGCATCGGGTGAAGCAGCACGGGCAGCGGAGCTACTTCGTGCGACGGCGGAAGCGAGTTGTGGAAAAATAATTCGCAAAAAAACAGTAACACAAAAAAAACACGAATAACATACATGAGCAAACACGAAGCAAACACGGTGCAGGAAACACACACGGCGTACGGTGAATAAGTGGACAGTTTAGGTGGAAAAACGAAACGAGTGTTGATGTAAAAAGTAGAAAAAAGAGAAAAAATGGAAATGGAGAGTATTAAAAAATCAGACTTTCGTTTTGGTGGGTAGTTAGGGAGGGAGCAAAGGAGCAAAATCCAGGCAAGAGGCGAACGGCAGAAAACAAACACGGTAATTTTTAACGCGATAAAAATCATATCATATCCAACAGTCGGTACGGTGGAGTTTGAAAGGTTCGTCTGTTTTTGGAAGCAGTATTTGACCATATGACCATATGACCAAAATTTCGAGACAATTTTGAAAAATGTTTAACCAAGCAATCGAGCCAGCGACACCAGAAGAAACGAAACTCTATAATTTAATTCATGGCACCGATCACTAGATGGCGGCACTGTACATGCATGAAAATGACGTTTTCCTGGTGGCACATTTTTCGATTTTATGCGATAAGTAGGAGGCAATAAAATCGGCAATATAATTCTAATAATTGAAAGGCAAGAAATGATGTATCGATATCGAGTAAAAGCCAAAATTTAAACATTCCCGCAATTGGTGGACAACCACCGAAGTAAGAAATGATGTATTAACAGACGTTTTCTGTGCATACTTTTACCCGGTTTTCGTAGTCCCTTACCTTTGCAGCTGCTCATCCTCGTAGTACTGCGGTGTCAGCGGTCTCGGTGCCTTCAGCGCTTCCCAGATGTCCACCTTGTCGTTTTCGCTGCCGGAATCGACCAGACTTTGCTGGATGGCGAACTGCATCAGTTCGTCCTCGTCCTCGAACGTCAGCTGCTGTCGGAAGTCGGCGATACCGCGCCGCACACCGTACCCGCTCGGTGCCTCGAAGCACGCGTCGTCAATCACGCACGTTACCCGCTCGTCGCTCTCGCGGATGTGGCTCACGTGCGGGACCGCCTGCTCGATCGCGAACACATTGCCGAACGTTACGACCGCGTTCAGCACGTGGAAGAGTGGAATTTCTGCACGGAGAGGGAGAAACAATAGGAAAATAGGGCTTAATGTGCGCAATAATAACAATAATAACGCAACAATAACACACAAACATTAAGAGAACTGACAATAGCAAATTAGTGTCCTTTTCTGCCTAATGCTATTCAAAATAGCTTACATTATCCTTGGTTTGCAAATAGCACCAACAAAGTAATCATTCCAAAATGTCCCCGAAAGGAAACGGACGTACCTATTTTCACCGGGAAGCCCGACGGCAGCTGCATGGTAATGAAATCCTTCAGCTTCGACACGTGCGGGCTGGCCATGGTGGACATAAGGTCCAGTATGGGGAGCACCTGCTCCTGCAGCTTGATCGGGAACTCTTCGCTCAGCCAGATGTTTGCCTTGAACAGTTGCTCCTTGGCGGTGATGCGCTTTGGTTTGCCGACGTCCCGTCCGTTCAGATCGTAGCCGTCGGTGAAGTACTCCTCGGCGGACGGGGCCGCCGCGTTCGAGTGTTGCTGCTCCTGATCCTCCGCCCCGTCCGGCGACTGCCGCTCGTCCCCATTGCTGCACGACGATGACGACGGCGGTGGCGATGGCAACGGAGGATCCCTAAGTGCACTTGTACTCGATCCACCGACCGCACCGTGATCGTAGTCTTCCTCCGTCATGCCGAGGAAGTGTTGGAGCGGTGTGCGCGAGTTTTTCACCCGCGTCTGCTCGCTGCCGAGATGTTCGTTGCGGGTGCGCGTGATAAACTTCACGTTGCTCGCCCCGTACACCTTACACTCGTAGCCGTTGATCTGCTCGACCTTCTCGCTTCGCCAGCCCCAGAAGCCGGACTTGTTGCGCTCGAAGCTGATCTTGTCCATGTCGATGTGGTTGCAGATGACCGGCGCCTGGAGGCGCAGGTTCACCGCCTCCCGGCTCGGCCGGATGCCGTCGATGTTTTCGTCCTCGATGTTGCGCATATGCTCGACCGACACCTCGCCCGTGTCGTGGTCGATTTCGATCATGCTGGCCGTTTTCGATTGGCCCTTGTAGATGTAGCTGCGGTTGCCCCGCTGCCAGGTGTTGTTGTCGAACCCGAGCAGCGTCGTGTCGATGCGCACGTTCGAGCCCCGTTTGTACACCTTGTACGTATCGCTGGGGCAGACGCGTGACATGAGCGGCACCCAGCTGGTAAACTCCCACTTCATCTCGACGTAAAAATCGGGCGTATCCTGCAGGTGCTGCAGGAGCTGGGGGACGTGTGATACGCGCTTGATGTGCCGCTGCAGGTCGCGCACCTCGAGGATTGCGGTCAGAATGTTCGGGTCACCGGAGCAGACGGCTTCCTGTACGACTGTTTGGGGGAAAAAGAAAGCGTTTGAAGGGGAGTTGGAACGATAGACGGACGGATCTTCCCACTTTCTCACCTGACCATCCATCGCACTCGACGTTAGCATTGCACTTCGCCGCTAGCAGGGCCTTCACACACTCCAGGTGGCATAGTTTCACCGCTAGCATGAGCGGCGTGCGACCGCGTGGATCAAGCTTCTCCAGGTCGTGCTAGCGAAGGGGAGGAAGAGTAAGAAGAAAGAAAAAAAATCCATTGTGAGATAACAACCGATCAATCCGGGGGAGGGTGGTCTCGAGGGAAATCAGCGATATGAATCATGGATTTTCTCATGCCCACTCCCTCCCACCGCTCTCCCCCAATGACGACGATAGGTGTTTTGCCAGACTGCACAAACGTTGCCCATTTGTTTTGACCGGTCTAATCGAATTAGACAGGCTGCACCGCACCGAGCCACAACTAATTAGATTAATCACAGCTTTGCACTGCATACGGTGACTCTTTTTGGTGCCTTACCGTTTTCTCGCCGATGGCCTGCTGCAACTCCTGATAATCATTGTTCCATACGTGCCAATGGATTGGGAAGCTCTCCTTGATCTGCTCGATGCTAATCATGTCGCCTGCGTTGTTCCGGGATTCACCTAGCAAATCTCGTCCGGATGAAACAAATGCATCAAACGGTGGGCGCTGTGCAAAGGTGTTTTCCACGCCAGGGCGCACGTAATAAACACACAAACGAGCGGAAGACCAGACACTTGGCACTTCGTGATATTGCCGGTGGCGGTAGATGGCTGGGGGAACTGGGGCTCTCTCCTCAAGGTGGCACAACGGTCACACACGGAACGACGAACTATTACTGTTGTCTGGGAAAGTAATTGGTCCGTGGAAGGAAGTGCGGTTGAGTTTACGCGTCCGCCACGGGGCAGGATCTGAGACAGAAAAGCGTATCGTTTCAATCCTATCAAGTAAAATAAGGGTTTTACTAAGCAAGGAACCGAAACTCTTTGCGATATCTTTTCTTACACTTTTAGTAATTAAAACTGGGTGATAACAATACGCGGACACATCGTCTTTTGGGAGCAGAAAAAGTTTTTTTCGATGAAAAACGGCGAAGATGCACACAACTTTGACAGTTTCTTCACTTTGTTTTGCTTGTTGTCAGTGATGTTCCGTTACCCAGAAACTCCATTTGGGGCACAAAAAGAAACGTGCCATGTTTGGTTAGGGCGGGAGATTAATAAAAATAGATTTTGTGACATCATGCTATACGGTACATTCTACCGTCAAGTTATTAAAATGCTTAAATTTTACCATTTTTCTTTTACTTCTTTCCCACCCTTTCCCGGCTCGTTGAATTTCGATCGCCAATTTGAAGTGAGAAGCCGGTTAATTAAGTAAATTTACAAGTATATCCACAAAAAACATGAACCCTTATGATTTTTATGTTATTTTAAGTATGACAAGATTTTATGGAACCACTCAAGTAATTAAAAACTTTTTTCTCTTTTTATGAAAAAATCACATTTATTTTGATTCGCAAAAAGGCTTGAATTTCATTATATCACACTCTTAGTTACGTTATAAATTTCACATGGTAATAATTTTATATTACCGTTGCGATAACAAAAAGCGTTTGGCGTGTTATTAAATTCAAACTAATCAAATACATGTTTTCTCTAACTCTTTCGCTCGTAGAATATTGCTACATGCATAGAACAGCACGAGCCGTAAACGTTATGCTAGAATGTTAGTTTGGAATAGTAATGAAAAAAGCACGTAGAGTAGTTTAATTTTTAACAACTGTCAAAAAACAATTCAATTAAATTGTCAGTCAGTAATTTGTCTCATAACATAGGAACGTAATGGTGAAGGAAAAGTAAGAGAAAAAAAATGAATTAAAAATAACGAAGGTGAATAAAAATAACGAAGAAAAAAGATCCGTACAGCGTTATCACTTCAGCGTCGATAGTTGATTTTCAGCTCAAGATCACGATGCAGCTTTGAGCAGCAGTGTATGCGCAGGGCGTGCACCGATTCCAGCGCCACATTGCACAGCTGGCATTTGATGCCTCCTTTCGGCAGTGAAATGCGCCTGTTTGCATACGGAGAAAAAGAGGGAAAAAAGAAATCTAGTATCACAAAAGGTCGAAATACCTGCGGGAGGAATAGAAAAAACGGCTTACGTTTGGGAGAGAGCGTGCAGTTCGGCGCAGTGCCGTTGCAGATATTCCATCCGATCGGGCGGCATCGGCAGCAGGTTCAGATTGTCGTACAGCGGAAAGATGGCCTTGGTGTAGATGTTGATAGACGAGTTGTTGTGTTGCTTCTTCCCACCACTCGAGCTCGAGCCCGCCATCGACGTTTCTTCCTTCCAGTTGAAATCGTGCCAGGTGTTTGAATCGTTTTCGGCAATCGCACGTTCGCGCTGCAGAATCCTGTTGCAAAAAGGATGCGGGAAACCGAATTAATAACCGACCGTGATGGGAGCGTAATGCTGAGCACTCCTTACTTGAGCAGATAATCCTTCACTTTGCGCATCAACGATTCGATGCTGTGCTCGCCCAGCAGTGGCGTCTGCTCGTTGTGTCCACCGTGCAGGATCGAGTCCATCGTGTAGCGCAACGCGTTAATATCGGCGATGTCTTCCCCACCGAGCGTAACATCGACCGCCAGCGACATGTCGTGCTCGGGGTAGATCGATTCACCCGTGCCCGGGTCCAAGCCCAACCCCGCCAGCAGTCCCACCACGCGCGTCCCGTCCGCGTCCTTCTTCAGCTGACAGGTGGGGGCAAAGATGAGCGCCATCAGCGCCGGCATGCCCGGTATGTTGGGCATGGTGGTTGTGAGCCGTGCGACCAACCGATTCGAGCCCATCTCGTTGACGTCCCCCGCCACCAACAGCTTAGCGTACGTGTTTTGCGGGTTCGCATCGAGCAGGATCGAGTTGATCGATTCTTTCTCGATCCCAACCGGCTTCTGATAGCTAGCGAACACGGTCGAGCTGCATCTCACCTCGAGCGGGCTGTACGGTCCGTGTAGTGTCAGCCGTACCTTCAGTAGCTCGCCCGGTAGCTCCCAATCCGCCCCGTCGGGGTCCATCTCATCGTCCACTTCGTAGAAACGAGCCTGTTCCGAACAGTCGGCCATTATCTGCGCCCGGTACATGTCGTCCATTTGCATGTCGAGCTGTACGCGCTGCCGCTGCTCGTGGTTCATCTTCGACGGGAACGATTCTACCGCCGGCTGAGCTTGGTTCGATGCCACCAGCCACCGGTTGACGCTCCGTTCGATGGGATCGTTCTCGGCGCGGAACAGAAACACGATCGCGACCCGATTCACCACCGAGTACACCTCCACGTGCACCTGCTTGCCGAGCACCTCGTCCCGGAACTGCTCGATCGCTTCCACCAACCAGATTTCGTTCGGTGATACGACCACCGACGGTTGAACCTCCGCCAGCGATGCCTCAAACACCCGTTCCGGAATTTGCGTTAAGGATTCGAGCGGTGTTCCCTGCAGCTGGCGTAGTTCCGTGACCGCCAGTGTCGCCGTGCACCCGTAATCAAGCAAGTGCACCACCCAATGCTCCAGCCCGCGGATGGTGCGCTGCTTTAGAAGCTTCGCTCGGCCCCACTTCCGGTCGGCCGTGTTCGGCACCGGTGCGGCCACTATCTCGCGCACCCGAAACCGATGGTCGGCGGGGAATGGACGCAACTTTGCCGCACAACGGCTCAACTGCTGGTCGATCCGTTCGTACACATGTTTGTTGGTGTCGTCGGTCGGTCTCAGAAAGAACTTGTTCGGATGGTCCACATGGGTGACGATGGCCACCAGTCGGGTGCAGTGAATCGGTGGCACGACCGAGAGGTGCACGTTCGGTATCTCCACGCGCCGCGGATGCCACTCGCTGTCGCGCCACTCGCCAAGCCGCTTGGAGGTCGCGAACGCGATCGCTTCCTCATGGTGCATCACCATCAGCTCCGATTGGCCGCGGCGCAGGTTTCGCAGCTTGATCGCCTCGAACACGCTCGGGTGAATGCGGTCGAGCATGTTGCGCGCCTCGGCCTGGCTCGCTTGATCCGTACAAAGCCGGTCCGGCGCGTACTCGAAGCACACGAAAACGCGGTTCGTGCTCCGATCGAACTCCACCTTCATCAGCGAGTGCTTTTCCGGGTCCGGCTTCCGGTCGGTCAGTAGCGCACGTATCTGCCGCCGGTAGAGCGGCCCGATGTAGTTGGCATGATCGAAGCCGGTGAAAAACACCGTCCGGAAGGGATCCCGTCCACCGATCTCCATGTACACCTTCCGATCGCCCATCTCCCGGTCGGTCGTGATCGCGGGGATGAAGTAGTACGGGTAGAACGCACCCGCCATGATCACCTTCAGCACGAGCGTCTTCTCGCTGGTGGTCCAGCCGGCGGCGCAACGAGCCGATTGGATGTTGGCGCGCATCAAACGCACCGTTAGCTCCTGCACCAGTTCCTCCATCTCCGTGAGCGATTTCAGCTCGAGCATGTACCGCTGGCACCAGGCGACCGTATCACCGCCCGTGCCCTGCTCCTTCACCGAGCGCCACAACGTGTACGCGTTCAGTATCGCGATCCCATCCGAACCGGTGCCGGCCGCGAAGTGACGCTTGCACCGTAGCGCTTCGATCGAGCGCAACGAGCTGAAGACGTTCTTCACGCTCATGCCCGCCGCCAAGATGATTGCCTCCTCCAGCACGGAAAACACGTACCCCAGGATGACCAGCTTCGCTAGGTGCAGATCGAGTGGCAGCTGACCCATCAGCTGCCCGAGATACGTTAGGTCACCGTCCCGCAGATCGTACACCCCGTTCACCGTCCGTAACAGCGCACCGAGCTCTTTCAGCTGCAGCAACGTGTTGCTGATGTCCGACAGGTTCGGGGGCGTGAGGGCAAGGGCTAGGATCGTGTGCGGTGCGCCCATATCCAGGCGCTTCGTCTTCAGTACGACACTGCCGAGCGGACAGCGCACCATTTCCGGCTCGACCGATTGTGCCATTTTGTGCTCGTAGAAGTGTCTGCTCACCAGCCGGTAGACGCGCCCGTTCATGACGCGACCGACGCGCCCAGCTCGCTGGATGCAGTTGTCACGCGATGCCCAGCAGGTGCGCAGTGTTGTGAAATTTTTCGCCGTATCCGCCACCATCACACGGTGCAGACAGAAGTCGATGGCTGTGAAAGTAACGACGCGAAATGTGAAAACAGGGGATTGTTAGCCGATGTTTCTTAACAAATTGGCATTAAAGTTAAATTATAACATTCATCTCAAAGAATCTTCTAAGCAATACGGAAAGGCCGTCACTAATAAATAATAACGAAGAGAAAAAGAACATTTGTCATGCCTCATCTAAGTAGGTTTTGCTTTAATGCCCTAACTGTTGAATTGTAAGTGAGACTATTCAACCAACTTTTGCTTGATCTTCAGTTTGAAATGAGCAAATAAAAAATGTATGATAGTTTACTTGAAGTCTAAATTGAAGGCCTACTTGAAGGCCTAAATTTAAATGGAATTTTAGGTCTAACAAGTGAGATGAGTTTGTGCGTATTTTTCCATAATAAAAAAGCGTCTAGTGAGCTGTGAGCCGTCAAGCCATATGCAAAAAGGCTGCAAAAACATACCGAATTTTACGTCCGGAATAGTGACCGAGCTTTCGGCAATGTTGGTGGAAAGAATCACCTTCCGGTGCCCGAATGGTGGTTTGCGGAACACCAGCGCCTGCTCTTCCGCCGGAAGCATCGAGTGTAGTTTCAAGATGGTGAACTTTGTCTGCATCTTCGGGTCGCGCTTTTTATCACCGAGCAAGTTCCGCAGCACGTCCGCCATACGCTCGATCTCGTTTATGCCGGGCAGGAACATAATTATCGACGGTTTGTAGTCGAGGGAAAAATGTTCCTCCGATTCGAAGTAGTGGTCACACACCATCGCAAGCTTGGCCGCGACAAAGTACATCTTATCGTGCACCTCCGGTTGCTCGTACTTGATGCTGAAGTCAATCTTTAGCTTATCCAGATCGTCCAGGTAGAATACGACCACCTCGTGCTGCGTGTAGTTCGATACGGCCAGCTGCGGTGCGAGCAGACTGGTCGGGCCCGGTATCTTGAAATAGTGTGCGAACCGGGACGAATCGATCGTGGCGGACATGAGCACGACCTTCGTGTGGCGGGACGTCGCCAACAGCCGGCGGATGATAATGAGCAGAAAGTCCATATCCACTTCACGTTCGTGCACCTCGTCCAGTATGATGTGCGTGAAGCGGCTCAAACTTTTCGATGTGATGATCATGTTCAGCAGCACGCCTGTTGTCACGTACGTGAGTCGCGTATCCTCACTTTGGCAGTCTTTCAGCCCCACCTTGTAGCCAACCAACGAACCAACGTCACAGGAACGTTCCTCCGCAACGCGACGAGCGATCGAAGTGGCGGCAATTCGGCGGGGTTGCGTTACCACTATGTTACACCATTCCTTCCGATGGAACGCATCCTCGAGCAGGTACTGGGGCACTTGCGTTGTTTTACCGCATCCCGTCATACCCTGTATCACCACGACCGGGTTATTGCGTATCGCTTGCACGATGTTCTCCTTTGACGCATAAATCGACAGTCCGTTCGGTTTGACGGTAAAGTTGAACCGACTGAACAGTGGCTCCATCAGCTCTGTTGCCCGCATGCGTTGTACATGTTCCGTGTCTTCCTCTGCCAACGACGGCGTGTCATCGACGTCTTCTAGGTGCGACGCCGACGATTTGTTCAACGGTTCCTCAACCCAGCCCTGCGGTAAGGTAGATGTATGCGCACAATGATTAGTAAAGATGTTCTTATGAACGATCAACCGAACGATGTGTTATTTGTACTAATTCTTACCTCCATGAGCCTCGTCTCCTCAGCTTCGCTGTACTCTTTGGCATACTCGGTACCCTCGTGCTTCCGTACTGGCACTTTTTGTTGGATAAGATTACCCGGAATCACGGCGCCATCACATTGGCCGCTGGAAATAACTATTCGTTGAAAGGGTTTGGAGAAGTCGAAGAGCGCATCATCGTCGTCCTCCATTGTTTTAAGGTCGTATTTTAGCAAGCTTAGAAACTAAAAAGAATTAGTTAATCGGAGCGCAGCACGTTATTTTTCTTCTGCCAGCAGACAATGAATGATTTATGTGTGTAAACAAACGACCCGGCCGACAATTGACAGCTAGTTTGTGGGCGAGAGGGGTATGTTGCGATATAGGATTTTGACGGTTTTAAAAATGGTTTTGTTTGTCATTTAAAACCACGCAGACATGCGCATATCGTAAATGTATACGATTCATGCTTGTGTGTGCCTTTATGTTTATGCTTTCAACGGTTGGTTTGAATCAAAAGATCAAATGAAAAAAATTATCAGTGGTTCAGCCTCACCTTTTGCACAAGAAAGCAGAAGAAACAAGCGACAAAATATCTCACGCACACTTATGCACAAATCGAATCATATACAATGCGTGCATGTGTGCGTGACATAGAAATCTTCCCTGAGATCTCCTGGTTCGACAATTGTCAAAATTATGTCGACTGTTGAGGCGGGAAAAGTCAAGTTTGCCGAACATGGCTTGGGAGCTGAAACAGTTTAGGAATAGTAGGTGGTGTACTCGATAACCTCACTTCAAGAGTTATCAGGAGCAACTGGTTGGATTCTTGTACCAGAATAACGAATTACACATCGTCCGATTGACTTTCAACTTCAATCACTTCCAATGCAATAAACATGTTGTCCTGAAAAAACTATACTCTATATTTATTTCGGAAAGCATCTGATCGTGCACTCTGAGTCTTACCAGAGGAATAAACCAAAACCGACACCGATTATTTGTTCGTAATTTTTAATTCATACTTATAATTTGAATTTTCTTCAAACGAAAATTCTAACGCATCGCTAACCGACGTCTACTAGATGCACGAACAAGTTTGTCACAAAAAAAAGAAGAGAAAAAAATAATAAAACCGGAATTGAATCGAACGATGTTAAGTTCCACTAGAAATACATCATAACCAAAAACGATTACGATGTGGCCAAGCCGCATGCCGCTTCGACGTATTTGCTTCGGAAAGAAAAAAAAAGGTTGAGATACATTCCCGGCAGTAGAGTATCGCTGTCGTGTTGTGGGTAAAGTCAACCAGGACTTCTTGGATGGATGGCGCTCGCTTGTGTTGCTACAGCAACAAAGGTGCTAGTTTCTGTTCTGGATGGTGGCTCGAGCGCTCGCAACGCACACACCTCGGGAGAATAGTACTGTGCCGCAACAACCCGTACCCGTAACGAACATTCACTGATGTGACTGCTTTCTCACCATGTCGACGATGGCCCGTGGAACGTCCATCGTCTGATCGTCCACCAACACGATGTCGAACGCGTCCATGTACCGAGGTAGGTTCAGTTCCGGCTGGAAGGATAACAAAAAGCGTCAAACATTTCGCTACGCCATTGGCAGGTGTGCCATGGAAACTTACATGATCGAAAAGAAATCCTATCTTGAGAATGTGCGACGATGAGGGGACCCCGCTGGCCATTCCGGCGTCGCCGAGCGAATCGCCCATCACGATGACGTGATCGCGCGAGTGTACGATATCGTAATACTCCGTGCCGTCGAGCACGGTTTCATTTTTATTGAACGTGTGAATCATCGGATCCTGCAGCCCGTTCAGCATGCCGTTGTCGCTGAACTGCAAGAAATTCGACACTAGCTGCAAGAGGAATACGGAAAAACGGGCATTTGAGTTTTAGCAGCTGACTGCCTCGTCTCATCGGTGTGGAGCGTGTTTGCGGACCACCGGCACGTTTCGTTATTTACCTTTACGTTAGGATACATCACATTGGCGTGCTTCAGCACTGATGACACACAGTTTCCGAGACCGGCGGAAAATACTAGACATGGCACGTTCAGCTCGTACAGCTCTTTGAACATGTCGTGCGTACCATCCCGCAGGCCATCCTTGTAACGCTTCGCTACCTCATCGATATCTTCTTGGGGTAGCTTGAAGCCTCTAAAATTGAGAGATAGTGAGAAATTCGGGGTTCAGTATTGATGCACAGTGTTTGTTTTTAACATTGATTCTTTGATCCTTGCGTTCTTCTTTGATTTTATAATCACTTGTGCCTTTTTTACGAATAATTACAAATCTACCAAGGTAATTATCATGTTTTTTAAGCAAATATGATATAATTAAACAAAAGTTTTGCAAAACATGAGCCACTTTGAGCTTCACATCCACATTTTGTGTTAATGTTTAAATATTAAAAAGTTTAGAAGTTTTATTTTTATAAAAGCTAACACGATTTTTCATGCTTTCGTGGGAAATTCTTTATGTTTGAGAGAAAGGAAGGGATCGAGTACGAGGAACTAAATGTCAACAAATCGATATTACACAATGTTACAAAATTGTTTGCCAACGAGTATAAACTTCACAAGAGCAGTAGAAAAACAAACCAGCAAGAAAGTAGCAACCGCTGCTGGTACAGCGGTGCTATAGCAACGAAAGCAACTGTGTGTCGTATTCTCACTACCCTTATCAACAAAAGGACAAACACGCTTGTCAACCTTTTGCGTTCGAATCGATAGCACATCGAATGCCAGCAATCTACCCGCAGCATAACTATAATACTCTCCTTCAAGTATATATGATTGATGCTGCAGATAACCCACGCTTTGCGATAAGAAGGATGTAGAGCGGACACGAAACAAATACACTTACTTTAGCAAATCGCCCGTTTTGGCCCACCACTCGATCATGTAGCCGACCTTCTCCTCGTGCTCCATGTGCGGATCGATCTCGATCGGGCGGTACTTGTGGTAGAGATTGCGCTGCTCCAGTATCACATCCGCCGGGATCGACTTGCACTCGTTGAACATGCCGAAGCTCGTCAGCACCTTCTCGCCGTTGCTGAGACGCTGCTTGGTGATTGTGTAATCGAAGTCGGTCACCACCTGCAGTTTTTCCGTGCCACCGACGACCAGCTCGTTCAGCATCAGCTCCACCCGGGCCGGGTCGCGGATTTTTACGTGGTCCCGCTGGAGGGCGGCCACCTCGCTCAGTTGAAACTTACGCTGTCCCACCATAATCGTGCGTCGTAGGACCACTTGCCACAGCGTAATTTTTCCGACTGACACCGAAAACAACGCGACGACGCAACGACGACCGTTTCGTCCCGGGTTTTTCTTTTTAGGGGGGGAATGCGAGCTGCAGGGGGGTGGTTGGTGGTGGTAGGCGATGCGATTCGCTTGTTTTGAGGGTCGTCGTTGGATGGATGCAACCAGCAACCCGTCTGCGTGTGCGTTGTCCACCCGCGGAATGGGCGAAACGAAGACGAAAATGCTATTTTTACCGCACGGCTCCCGACGAAATGCAGTGTCGTGTCGTGTACGGTGGGTGCGCCTCCGTTCGTTGTTCCCTTCGACAACACTTGTTGCTTGCTCGGTTTATGTTGTGCAGGGTGGGGGTCAACCAAAACGACGCTCACAGATGTTTAGACAACGCCTACGGCAGAATATCAAACCACGGACAAACAAAAACCGACGCGCTGCGTGTACTGCGGAACGATGTGTTTTTCTTTGATGCGTCCTTCTTAGACAGTGTTGGAAAAGATGGCTCGTCGATATTTCCTCGTGAAGGGTTGGTGCGTGCGTGTGGTGTAGTTGCACAAATTATCACAAACAAAGGCTTCTATTCAAAAAGCTCACACAACGGTATGCATCCGCGAACGAAGCAAGCCAATCAGCACGAGAGGGGATTGTTTTTCGAGTGTTGAATTTCACTTTCTTCCGAAATTCTGCTTGCCTGCGTATACAGCGAATAAGATGTAAACAAGTAAACATTACAACTGTCAAGCCAAACAGCTGCGCGTCGTGTTGTTGCTACTTGGGCAGGCAAGCTACAGTGGGCAAAAGGTGATTAACGCACCGGTCAAAATTATTATCCAATCGTTTTGGAGTTTGTGACGAATTTCAGCACAGATTTTAATCAGAAAATTGCACTGTTTTGAGCAGCACATCGCTACATATACACTACCTTAAATTAAGCTAAATTTGGTCGTGTTGTGTGTATTGCTTCGTGCCACTTCCTAAACTGACCTAATATGCCAAATTTAGACTCGAGTGGACTAAACTTTCACAATCGGATAAAATGTTTTTTTTTACGTTAAAATGTAACATAGCAAAGAAATAATAGCAAAGACACAGAAAAAAGCATCTTCAAAAGAATATACATGATCGATATAACCTGATCCAAAAACACCAATCACATTAGATCGGTTTCGTACTGTTGTTTACGTAAACTTGAGCATTTTAAACCCTTTCTGCATGATTTAAAAGCTGTTGCTTTATCCAACATCAAAACACACCGTACACACAAATGACCTTCGTTCACTTTTTGCGGTTTATTTGTTCCGGTGCTGCTGCTTCTTCACCATTTCATTGCCGGTTTTGTTCGAAATGCGCACAGAATCGCTAATTAGTACACGCTCACTCGTCGAAATGGATATCATCATTCTCAGCCTCCTCGTATGGTTGCTCCCGGCTATCTCGATATTCCTCGAGCAATGGCTTCTCGAGCAAGCTCTGCGGAAAGCTTTTAATCAGATACATCCAGCACCGTTCGACGTCATGCTCTTCGCTACGCACTTCCTCCGGGCGTCGATCGTACAACCGCGGATAATCCTCCAGGACATCAAGCCGACCGAGCATCGGTTCGTCGATTTCGTAGATTTCACCGGCAATAAAGTGACCGGTGCCGGGTACGTCCAGCAGGAAGGGAATGTTATACCGGGTGGCGACGACAAGCGGATAGCGGACGGTCGTGCGAGCTTTCGCAATAAACCGCGCCTGTCCATTGACCGCATCCGTCAGCCAGTGGTGATTTGGTTCGCCGCGCTTAAGCGTACCGTACACGAACACCCGCCGCAGTGTTGTGGACATTTCGGACACGGTTCCGCTTCACGGCTGGCACCCAACAAACTGACCACCACACGGGAAGGATAGACACAACGAACTGATCTCGTTACGATTGCGAGACAATCGCTCTGAGTGAGTCTCATTATCAACCGGTTGCTGCGAATAAGATAATCTTATTTGCGCTGACGGTGATCCCAGTGTGCCATGCCAGGAAACGAAAGGTACACACAACAAAGGAAGATATTTTTAAAAATTACAACTGATTTTTTATTATCAGAACTAAAACCCTTGCTGCTTGATCGGCGGTATCCTACGGATACAATAGTATGGCATGCATTAAACACCGTTTCGGAAACATCGGAAGAAATTGACATTAGTTTTACGACCATCATCATACTCCAATATGTACGCAACTTTAAGTACAACCACTGAGCTCTCACTGGAGGATTACGATTAAAAGGACTTTGTATCTTCATGAACACAACCACCATCACCACCTTGATTCCCTCGCTTCCCACCGCTCTCCGCTACTCGTCACTCTTGAGCAGCTCTTCGAAAATGTTCACCTTCCCGGGTGGTCGCCGGGAGTACGGTTGCTCCAGCGTGTTCCGGTACTCGGTCAGCATCGGTAGCTTCAGCAGCCGGTCGGGGCAGTTTCGCAGCAGGTACAACCAGCACGGCACGTTGCCACCCTCGATCCCGACGTTGATGTCCTCGATCTGGCGATCGTACAGCTTCCGGTAGTCCTCCAGCACATCGAGCTGCTCGAACAGCGGATCATCCAGCTCGTAGATCTCACCCGTTACATAACTCCCGGTGCCCGGTTTGTCCAGCAGGAAGGGTATGTTGTACCGGGTGGCGATGACGAGCGGGAAGCGCCGGTTGGTCGAACCTTTGCAGATAAACTTGGCGTACCCGTTGTCCGCCTCGGACAGCAGATGATGGTTCGGTTCGCCGCGCTTCAGCGTCCCGTACACAAACACGCGGCGCAGAGCCCTCTGTGCCATTTCGTTACCGGAGCGTGTGCTTCCGCTTGGTCCCGTGGGATGAGGTAGAGGCGTTTTCTCGATGGAACTCGTCGTCGTGACCTTGGCTGTTCCGCTCCCGGGTGCGGTGAGTTGAAGCCCACTTTTTTGTTTCTGTATTTAACACCGTAAAATTGGCTTCAATCACACCTACTGAGGTAGCAAGTTGGTTGTTCGACTTCGTTAAAAGACACGTCCGCCACACCACGCACGCGATTGTATCGACAAACACACACGGCACACACAGTCTGTAAACCCTCCCGAATGTTCGTTCGGAATAGCAAAAAGGCGAGATAGAGGCTCTTAGATAGGAACGATAGGAGCGGGCACCAACCGAAACGTAAAACCAACACGCCAAATTCTTCGCCGGACAACCGTGGAATGGCACTGGGCCGGGGATGGTCTTTTCCGGGGATGGGAACGGTCCGCAAGGGTTGGTTGGAAAGGGAAGTTCACCCCGGTTTGTATTGCCGTCTTGATCGAATGTGTAAACCGGTTGGGCGCGATGCCTTCTCGGTCGCCGTCGGTCTTCTTCGCTGCGTCTGGATGACAGTTTGTTTTGGTGGTGGTGGTGGTAGTGGTGGTATGCGTTTATGTTATTTATATTTTTAATTCTCTTTTTTTCGTTTCTGCTTGATGCACGGTCTCTTAATTGCGTTTTGTTCTTTTTTTCGCCGCTCTCATTCAAACTAACATGAAAAATGCACTGTTAAAAAAGACTTGTGTGGAGCAAACAGCCTGTGCATTGTGCATTCTTGCAAGAAGCCGGATTCGAAATGGTCGCTTAGCACGCACCGTTGAATATCATTGCGACTGGAACTCTTGTGGCATTGCTCACAGCAACCTTCAAGGCCATACATAGGAGTGTTAATCCTAGGCTGGAACCAGTATGATCCGGAAGAGATGTCATTCAAAATTCATTACCACTGTCCAACGCAATTATGATGCGAAGTCGCTCTGGTCAGACGTACCTATCTACGAAGCACAGTTGTGGAAAATGTTTGGATGGCAATCAAAGTAACCCGTCCCATATTTTCTGTCACGAATGTTACTAACGAACACTGTGTTCATCCATTTTGCAAAGAGATTTTATGGATTTGATAGAGAAGAAAATTCTCTTTTTGTTGTAATGTGCTCAGGACTGAGTAGGTTCTTCTAGCATGGCGTGGACAATAACGATGCATGTCCGCCTTCTTTCGTCTATCACTATGCCGAATCTCCAGTAGGTTTAGTTTCAGTCGTATGTTAGGTCCTAGACAGGGACGACATCAATATCCCATCAAAACAGTACGTATCCTCCAATAAGAATGAGGGTTTCAAGATCTGTAGATCATATGAGAATTTTTCTTTTATGAGACGATGACATCTTCAACAAGGAATAAGGTAGAGGAACCCGCAGTAGACATGGTTTTACTGAATAACCGGATTACGATCCTACAAAGGTAGCAGAACTCGTTTACCACCATAAGATCGTTGTCGTCCACCTCGTGTTAAGCCTTTTCGGCTTCTTTCGCCTCTTCGTTGCAGTAGCTGTAATAAATTTGATTCATCATTTTTATCATATAACTGATAATTCGGTTTGTAAGGTGAAAATGGTTTCTTATTCGTTTGGAGGTTAATGATTTTCAGCAATTGTTGTAGTTTTTGCTCTGCTTCATGGCGTGTGATGTCAATGTTAATGTTCTGTCGGTATCTAATTGACAGATTGTTCTGTCTTAGTCGTAACTGTAGTTACTTTTCGTGATTGACGTGTTTGATATGAACCCTTTGGAGGATAATTTAACCTCTACTACATGGTGTCCAGGATATTTAGGGTAGATTTGATAGGTTATAAAATGTAGATTATTCATGTCATGTTTTGTACTATGTAGATCGGATTTATAAGCACTGCAAACATTACAATTACCGAATAATGTCAGACTATCAGGAAGAGACTGCTAGCAAAAACAATAACAATATCTCATATTTTCGGATATTAGTAATTGATTGAAGACTACCATTCTATTGTGTTCCAGCTTGCTGGTCTGTTCAGTTCTCCGCAGCAACGCTAAACCTTCAGGTGACCTTTATCATTGATCAAACCTAATGCCACCAACTCTTCCGGATGCTTCGTCTTCATGTGCACACTGCGCGCCTTATGATGGGCAAAACCCATCCCACAGATACGGCAGCTCAGCGGTTTCTCACCCGTGTGCGTTCGCATATGTACCACCATGTGTGTGGTCGTCCGGAAACTCTTTTCGCAAACGGTGCAACTATACGGTTTTTCCCCCGTGTGCACCCTCAGATGTTTGTTCAGCGTCGTGCGCAACAGGAACAGCTTCCCACATGTCTCACACTCATGCCGCTTTTCTTGCGTGTGCGTCAGCATGTGGCAGCGCAGGGTTCCCGCAAACAGGAACGTCTTCGGGCACAGGTCGCAGGCGTACTTCCGTTCGCCATTGTGTATGCGCATGTGGCCCTTCAGATTGTTCTTCTCCAGAAATGCTTTGCCACAGATGTCGCACTTGAAATCGCGCTTCCGCAAGTGGACACTGTTGATGTGCGACTGTAGCTTGGTGCGTGAGGTGAAGCTTTTCGGGCACTGTTCGCACTGGTGGGGTCGATCCGTGTGGATCGCCATGTGTGATTTGATGCTATTCACCATCGCTCCACACACGGAGCATACGATCTTTTCTTTGTTGAGCGATTTTTTCGACTCTTCGGTGAGTTCTTTCGTTTTTCCGCGAGTTCGTTTCGATTGTTCCCGCTCTGCACTGGGCGTGGCCGTTTTTATTTCCCGGTCCACTGGTACTTCGTTGTCGTAAACGATGTCAATTTCTTTTTCGTCGTCAGAACATTTCGAACCACCATTCCAATCCTCTTCCGGTTCAAGCCGGTCCTCTTTGGGAGTAGTTTCTACCAATTCCTTGTCCTGTAGCTGTAAATCTGAACCTTTTAATACTACCAATTCAATCACTTTCTGGTATGAAGATTGTTCGGCCGGTTCCATGATTGTGCTTTTCGGCGTACTGTTTACTTCCTTTGGGATCGATTTTTTTACGTTGATTTCTTGTGGAAGCTGTAGAAATGGGAACAGATTTTGATTGTTAAAAATAGAAGCGATAATTTATAGCCTTGCGCTTATAACCTTCTTCAAAATGTCTTCACACTTTTGCTTTACTCGATTGTTTGGTGTATTTTTTCTCCTCTTTTTGCTTCGTTCGAGATCATCGATTGATTTGGAAATAGTTCGATCGATCATGTTCTCGCGAACATGCTGCAAAATCCGCAATGAATCGTCACACTTTTGTTTGAAGGTTGCAATACTATTCAGATTCTTCTCGCAACGTTCGCACAAAAAATTCGGCAACGCATCGTGCTTGTCGATCTGTAAATTAACATAAAGTTTAATCTCATTAGACCAGAACGATTGTTTAAGGTTCAGCTTCTTAGTTCACCTTGATGGCAAGTAAATCTAGGGCTAACTTAACAAAATGTCGTATGTAGTACACATTTCGTCGTTGAACATTTGAATAGATGGACACCAACTTTTCGCCGGACAGACACAGCCGACACAGATGATCGAAATTATCTGCGTAATACTGTAATTCGGATGCCTGCTTTGGATCTAGCTTTTCTCCAGCGTCTGCTACACCAGTTGCCATTTTGGCTTCAAAACGATACGCTAATACGAATGGAAGTTCCCGCAACTCCTCGAAATACAGCAAATCTATTTTCAAAACATAAACAATCCTGAAGAGGTTTCATCATCGGCTGTCATTAAAAACCGGCATTTCGTTTACACCCCGCAGTTTACTTGAACTTGAGTTAGATGGTAAACAATATGGCGCTCTTAGCAGATGATCGCTGTCATCGCAGGAATGCATGCATGCTTTCTCTAGTAAAATGAAATGAAACTGTTAAAATCGCTCTCATCAGAGAGAGTAAACTAATACAATTTTCACTAGATTGCACTCATCGTACATATTACAGGATTATTTGAAGTTACTAACTAATTTTGACGCCATCGTAAAATTTTTTGATATCATGGCCAAACAGTGTTCGCAACCCACTAATTGAGATAAATTAATCGATATTAACGGACGCCACTAACAGCAGGAAGTCTAGTAAGATCAATATAATCAGTCGTATAAACAATGAATTCTGCTGCTAGGTTTCTGTCATGAAAATTTCATTTGGAATAGTTTGTCGTACGTAGCAAGTCAAGAATAACCTACCATGATCTTTGATCGCATCAATGGCAGCCACGAAGAATAGTAGGACCACTATGGACTCTTATCATTGTGGAAAAATAGAATATAACTTTTATAAAATGAGAAACAAACAACAAAAGTGATACGGCAATGGTAACAGAAAAGTAATATTTTCTAACAACTTGATTGCATCACTACTACTTCTGGAGAAACTACTGTTGAGAAAATATTACATACATATCAGATACGGATATGATTTTATTTAACCAAGAAAGAAAATTTTCGTATGAATTCTTCCGGGGGATTTAGACTTGTTTAGTAACAAAAAGCGATTTATTTTACTTAATTAATATTATACCTGTCCCACACCTCTTTAGACATGAGCTAGAACTACAACGGATAGTACTCAATACGTCCCGAGGACCACCCGATGGTAAGCACGGACTGTGCGTCCGAGTCGTGCTCTTGCTGGTAGTTTTCCTGGAAGCACACACACGCCGGATACTCGACACCGACGCCAAAAATCAGGCAGTATGGATCGAAGTTTAGCTGCAAACCGGATAGATTCGTAAAGAAGACGGCTATTGCCGATGTCGTCTTGAACGTGACGGCCAGAAAACGGTCGCGTGGACACCAGGCAATCGATTGCGGTTTACCACCGATCGGTAACCCACTCGCGGTAAGCTTCTGATCGAGATCCACCGCCGGAAAGGCCAACTCGAACGTAGTGTCTGTGGGAAAAAAGTATTGCAAAGTATTGTGTCGAAGGTTTCAACGCGCAGCGTAATAGAATGTCCACCACGTGGTGTACGTACCCGCTTTCATGCTCATGTACTTCATGTAGAAAAGCTTCGTGTCGTCGGTCGTAACAAAAAGCAGATGCTTCTCGTCCCGCGACCAGGCGAATGATTGCAGTGAACCGCTTGCCGTATTCCAACGGACACGCGAGACACGCTCCGGTGGAACGGTGCAGAGGTAAAAGTCGCGCCCGATTGTACTCGCGATCATACTGTGCCCGAGCGGTGCGAAACTAACGAGAGCACATGGCAACTTCACCCGGAGCATCGGTACGCAGCGCTGCTGATCGACATTCCACATGAGCAGATGCGTGTCGTTGATGCTGGCCGTCGCGAGAAGCTCACCGTTGTGACTCCAGCTGACCGCGGTCACCGGCTGATGGCGACCATGCTGCAAATGGATCGCCTGAGACAATGGCCTCGCAATCTGGCTCATTGGATCCACGCTCCAGATCAGCACACCGGTCTGGCATCCGATCGCCAGCTCGCCGCCCGTAAACGGTCTCCAAGCGAGACAAGTGATCGCCTTCTGCAGACAGCTGCGAAGGATCGGCGTAACACCCGGGTTGCGTGTGTAGATACGCACCGTATCGTCGATGGTAGCGACGGCCAGTTTAAAGCAGAGTGGATGCCAACCCATACACCGTACCATGCTCTTCGCCCAGTTTCGTGTCTGCGAGTGCTTGGCAACGAGATCCATCGACAATTCGCACGGGTACGACTGCCAGCACTGTTTGAGCTTGCGGCCGATCACCTGCAAGAAGGTTGCGGTCCGTGCAACGACGCGTGATTCTGAGTGCGTTGCCTCGCCTAACGCTTCCAGCAGTCCGAGCTCCATGAAGATGCTGAGAATGCGCTTGGGGAGCGATTCAGTCACCGGCACCATCACGTCCCGCGTACTGTCCGTTCGCCTACTGTGCCCCGGTGGATGTAACATTTCCCGGGTGAACAGAATCTCCGGATAGTGGTCGCGCTACGGAGAGAACAAAGCAGTTGAACGTTGATGAGTACAAACGCATACGCACTACTTCAACGATACACTTACGTCGGAGAACCCAATCGCTTCCGCGGCTGGAGGAAAATTACTCAAATTCAGTGCGCGACTCATTGTGTGTGTACTACTGACTGTGTGAAGATATATAATTTCACGAAAAAAAACACAGCAAAGCAGCGGAGATTGTTTACAAACTTTTCCAATGCCGGTTTGCTGCGTGACAGCCGTTTCCATTGGCGCTCTTTTTGTTGTTGCTGTCAAACTTTAAATAGCCGTCAGTTGAACTGGCAGTTGACGGTTCGGTTTGGTTACCGAACTTATTTTCAAAAATACCGTATTATTATTTTAACAGTAGCGCATTCTACTGAACGGTTCTCTGAACGGAATTTCTTTCGTGTTCAATTCATTCAATTCAATTTTTTATTATTTTAATTCATCTGCTTCTTTTATTCATCCATTGTTCGACACCACACGCACAATATTCGATTTACATTTCTGATTTGTAACGTAAATAGCTATTACTTAGCTAATGTACATTCTTCTATATACATTTCCTAGCTGATGGCAATAATTTAGCATTAAACGCAATCTATCTGTGCATGGCACAGTTGTTAAAGTATTTGTGCTTTACTACATGAGCTGAACCATTACACGATAGCGCGCGTTAGTCTCACTCAAACTGGTAGTATAAGAAGCAATGCTGTTCAGGGCAGGTAAGGCAAACGAAAAACCCCCCACGTAAGCCCCATTAGTCAAAACGGGCAACATCCGTCTCCTCTTAGAAGTGCCACATTTTCATCAGCACTATCACAATTTCCAAAATCATAATTAAAGCAAAAATTAAAAAAAAGATGAACAGCTAAAGTATACAATTTCCATTTTGCTTTAAATTAATTCAGGAGCACGTTCATGCCCCGAACTCAAAACGGGGACACGCAGGCGAATGAACACCAATGATTAATCATCTTCAATAACGATGACTGCTTCCTGATCATCGGAACGGTCTATCTCTTCCGCACCCACTGTCTGGTGGTCCAGTTTTCTTAGCTTCGCCTCGTTCTTTTTACGCTTTTGTCTCTCTTGCGCCTTGAGCTGCATCAACCATTTACTCCTTTTCTCTAGAATGCTGATAACGTCGACACCCTAAAACAACGTCGTGAACGGTAATATTAGTTGCCACTTCTGTCACTACAGTCACAAGACCGACAAATACTAACCCGTGCGTAGACTTTCTCTATGTTTTCGTTGCATTGCTCTCTGTCAAAGCGTTCCTTGTTATAGCACTGCATCGCCAGCTTAATATGCATGAGATCTTCGTACAGTGTCGGCAAATTTTTCTCCGTCGCCTGCAGTTGCTCCACATTGGTCATATTTATTAATCCGTACCTTGTAACAACCTACAATCAGATGGGAAATTTGTTTTACAAACAATTACAGGATGTATGCTGCACGCATGCTAGCAACATAAGACAACAAGCGGCACAGTACAAACATATAAACCAAACTATACTCACACAATGTTGGCTGATGATGCTCGTTAACTTTTCCTCGTTCGGAACCGGTATCGATTGCTCCTTAAACTCCCACTTTATGACTAGATTGTGGGGTCTGGTCGCAAAGGTGTTCCGCTCAATGAATCTGGAAGGAAAACCAGCAGTGAAAACATTGTAGCATGTACTATAGAGGAATCTAATGAAGATTAGCTATTGAACGGCGAAATAAAGCTTTTTCAAGCATTGTAACAAGAAGCGCAAAATGGGTTGCACTTTACACCATTGTCTAGAAAACGATCAGCTAGATCCGTTGAAGACAAAAGTGAGGTTAGATTTATGGATATACGTAGACTCACAAAGTAAGCGTTGCTAGGTTACGGTTGACTTTGGTATTTGGTTTCACAGCGTATAAACACTTACGAAATCATCTATACTTACTGATTTATCACCGTAACTGCCGCTTCCAGGTTCGGTACGCATACCAGCTGCTTCTTCACGGTCAGCTCCTTCATATTGATAATCACCTGCGGATCGAACCGCACGATTTCGACTACACCCAGGCCGCAAATCTTCGACTTGAGTACGCCCTGCGTGTGCGGTTTCCGCAGCATCAATCGGTACTGGCCGTCGTTCACATATTTGAGAGGCGGCTGGAGTAACGCTGCACCGGAGGAGGACGTCGAAGACGATTCGCCAGTGGCGCGCGCTTCGTCCTGAGCGTTGTTCACTGAGGCCGATTTCACGTTCATCCGCGGAACCACCTTCGTCCGGGGTCTTGTAATCGTCGTCGTGGCAGGTGCCGGAGTGATGGTGGCTGATGTCGTCGTCATCGTTGCCGCCGGTGGTACAGATGATGGTTTCGTTGCAGCGATGGGCACCGCTGCAGCTGCTGCTGCTGCTGCTGTCTCTGGGGAAGGATTCGATCCACTGCTGTCGGCGGAACCAGCGGGCGGCCCGTCCAGAAAACCGTCCTCCGTGAGTGAATTCAGCAGCGAACGCTTTATGCGCAGCACACCGGACGCAGGGTTGTAGCTGTAACCCTGCTGATGCCCCGGCTTCGTCAGGTCCACTTTGCTGCCGATCAGTTGCACCTGCTGCTGGCTGAGGAAGGTTTTATCTTTGAAGGGTTGCAGCACTGAAACAACCGTTTTGTCACCGACGTCGGTGCCGTTGTCTGCATTGACCGTTCCGCTGCTGTTGGGCTTCTGCTTAGCTGGCGGCGGACTCGCCTCATCGTCGTTATCATCGTCCAGGCAAATGACTTCGTCATCATCGAACGAACGTTTTAGCGGTGCTGGAGCGACCGGGCGCGCCTGGCTGGGACGTTCGACAGCGACGGAGTACAGCCGGGGCCGCATCGGTCCTCCCACCCGTGGGGCAGTCGTCCCGCAGTTGGCGATCAATTGTTCCACGCTTAAAGTTTTCGCAGTCGGTGGCGCCGATGGTACTGGTGGTGGTGGGGGAAGTAGTTTCACCTGTCCGTTGCTGACCGGCGGAGCTGTCGTTTTTGGTGCCGGTTTGGCGACACCGTTGGTCGTTTTCCTTATCACTTTCAGTGCTGGCATCGGTGGAAGTGACGCACGCTGCTGCCGCACACCCTCCTGCGGATTCGGGAGCGATACCCGCGTGCTGGAATTACGTTGCAGCGTCATCGTTGTCCCGACGGAAGGAGGAGGAGGAGGAGGAGGAACATTCGGTGCGGACATGGTCGTTAAAGTAGGATGCTTGCTTGTGCTATCGCTCGCACCGACGGGATCGGAGTGACGGGCCACTTTCGGTGCGCATGTGACAGTTACTGATGCCGGTTCGTTCGACTTCCGCTTCGACTTTCGGTTCGATGAACGTTGCTGCTCCAGCACCTTCGCGATTTCACGCTTCTGTTCTTGGTTCTGCTTCATCGTTCCCTCCACGAGCCGGTACAAATCAATACCCAAGCTTTCCACGTTAAGCTTGCGGCGCAGTTGCACCAGAGGACTGCTGTTCGCATCCCTACCTTCATCGTGTTCCGGTTGAGGTCCCGACACCATTACTTCGGAGCCTCGAATTTGCCCAGCTGAGCCTGTTGCCGACTGCTGCGGCTGCTGCTCCAGCGCATTGTTGCGCTTCAGCAGCGATCGTTGCACACTGGAAGCACCCGCCGTTGACAGTGCGGTCTTCTCCGCCTTTTTGTCGGCTTCTGGCTGCGTGCCACGCGCAACATTCACAGGCTCAACATCGACCCACGAGCCAACGGTACGCTTCGTCCCCGATTGGATACCGTTCAGCTGCTCGTAAACCTCCCGCTCGTACAAGCTTCCCTCCACGCTCTGGCACAGAATCACGTCGATCTTGTCGGTCGTCATCTGGAACGGTCCGATGAAGATGGCGAGTCCTTCGCGCGGCAATGCGAACACGTACGGCAGCATCCCCTTTTGGGGCGACGGGTTTTCCAGCTGCACCGGGGCCTTCGTGCGGTTGGCATCGACAATGGCGCGCTTGATCCGTCCGTACGTCAGGCAGCACTGCCAGCTCGGGAGGTACAGGTGACTAAAATCGTTCTCCACCTTCAACCGCATCCAGCGGCACCGTTCGTCACTCGGGCGTGACTTGTTCGCCAGCAGGTTGGTCAGCGGATAGCTAACCGTCTGCCCCGCAGGTCGTACGACAATGTCAATGTTCGACTGCGTGCTCGGTGAAATGGGCGGTAGGATCGCTGCGACATCCGCAACACTAACACCATTCGGTTGCGGCAGTGCCGGCGGCTTCGGAGGTGGTGTGGAGGCACTCGTTGCAACCTTTGAAGACGGCGGCTTCGGTTCTTCTCCACCCAACGGCATCTCCTGCGGGAAAGTTTTACGATAGTACTCCTTCAGCCGTGCCTTTACCCGCGGGCTTGCCTTTACCGACGGTTCCAGCAGTACGCTCGAGTTGGACTGGTAAGCTTTCTTCGCCACGCGCAGAAACCCGCAGAAGTGCCAGAATCCTTCGTTACCGTACAGCACCATCGCCAGCTCGTCCGTCCGAACGTTCTCCACCTGGCTGACGATCATCTTCAACAACAGCGACGGTCGCTCGACCGCCAGCATCTTGTCGAGCGTGAGGCTCCGTGCGCTGATCTGGTAACGCACGTTCGGTATCTGTATCGCTCCGTCGGCGGCATTGCTCGGTTTCGTCGTGATGATCGTAAGCTCGAGATCGTTCTTGAGCACCACATCCATCACGTCGATCTTGCCCATCGCAAACGCTTTCAGCAGCAGCTTCCAGCGGCAGATGTACAGCAGGCCCATCTTCGGCGTGCTGATGTTGAGTACCGGCCGTCGCAGCAGCTCGTTAATGTGGCGCATCAGCGACACCAGCTGCCGGTCCGTTTGCTGCACCAGATCGTACACTGTCCGGGTTGACGGCAAACTTTTCGTCTGCTCGGGTGCTCGCGCAGCCGGAGCAGTTGCACTCGAACTGGTGGCGACCGTTTTGGTGACACGTACCGTTTCCACCTCGGGCACCTGTACGACGTATGTGACGCGCTTGCGGTTCGGCATGCAACGTTCCGGGGGTGTCCTATCGTGAAACTCTTTGTTGTCGATGATTGACCACCGGCTGCCACTGATGACCAGCTTCTTGGTGCGCTCGGCGAGCATGCTTAGCTGTGATTCTTTGGCGATGTTATCCTTGCTATCGACCAGCGCAATATACGCGATCGTCGATGGATCGTGCTTGATGTCGCGCACGTCAGCATTTCTGTGTTCACGCATCATAAGCGTTTTCACTTCGCGCACCGTCATCTTTATCACCGGCACCGACGGAGGTGACGATGCAGTAGCAGCGGAAGCCTCTGTGGGAGCGCTGGCAGTGGCGGTGGCAACGCTTGCATTATTTTTCGGGGCTTTCTTCGGTAACGCCACCGTTTGGGTCGGTTTGGCGTTGGTACTGACGGGGGGACTCGTTTGCTGAGGCGGTATCCGTTTGATGATGATGTTATTGATTCCCGACGGTCCGGAAGCTTTCTTAGGTTTTATGACCGAGGTGTACTGTGCCGTTTCTTCGAAGGGTGTAATAGGGTCGCTCTTGCGGTTTGCGGAAGCTTTCGGTAATCGGGATATGTCCGCCACGGACGCACGTCTCATTGCCAGTCCCGATGGTTTTTTCGCAGCTGGTGGTGCAGGCGGTGGAGCTAGGAAGTATGGTTGCGTGGCCGTTACCGACGGTCTTCGGACGGCTACCGATGCGCGCCGGGCACGGATGGGAGGAGGAAGTCCATGTGCCACCGATGCACGGCGTGCCCGAATCGACCCACCGGCAGCTCCACTACCGGAAGAAGACTTCGTGGGTGGGTTATTTTCGTCCAGGAAAGTAACTGTCGCTTGGGAACCCTTCTTTTTCGTCATCTTTCGTTCGCCCGGTGGTCGGTACGATTCTTCCGAACTATCACGCTGCCTTCGATGTGACTGTTGCGTAGCGGATTTAAACACTCGATCCTCGTCGCTACCGGCACTGCTATCGTACTGCCGCTCGTCGTCCATTCCCTCACCATTCGCTCGCTCGAACGAATACAAACGTTTGCGGGCGTTTGCTGCCGGTGCGAAGGCTTCATAGTATGCGGTTGACTTTTCCGACGCATGATCGCGGTGTTGTGGTCGGATCGTCGTAGTGCTGGCCTTCATTGTGCGCCCGTGCGTACCTGAAGAAATCTCTAACGCGATTGGTGCCGATAGGGGCGCATCCGAACTCGAGCTCTTCGACAGTACCGTCGGATAGTTGTTTTCCTCCGCGAACGAGAATGGTTTGCCCTGGGTGGCTTTACCGCCGCAAAAGCACCTGTACAGATCGTGCACCATGCACAGCGGTTCGACGTCGGTCAGCTGCGGTATGCGCGTTAGTAGGACGTGCGCATGCCGCATACGGTCGGCTGGCGATAGGGGTTTCGCGTTCGGCGGGGGTTTGCTGATATGGCTCGAAACGTCATCCAACACACTTCCGCCGTTCAGCAGGCACTGCACGCTCTGGTCGTTGTAGTAGTCGTCATACTTTTTGGGCTTCTTCTTCAGCCGACGCGTTTCCGACTCGGTATTACGAACAAGGACCGTCGTGTTTTCTGTCAATATCACGGTTGGCGTGAACTCGCGCTCTTCCTTTGCGAGCCGTGCGGTGGCTTTCTCTCGCAGATACTTAACGTCCGCACTGGAGAGCGTTGCGGTGCCTTTGTCTTCTTTCGCGTCTTTGCAGTTCATCTAAGGAGGCAATGGAAATAAAGAAGGATGATTATATGATTGACTACAGGATCTATGCAAAAACTGAAAAATCTTGATGGCTTCTTCACAATTCAAGTATAACAATTCGGAATCGGTCGAAAAACACGGAGTCTACTAGTATCTTTCAAATTCGCCTACTGTAGTTCCTATAGCTACCAGTTTACAGAAACTCACACATTATCATCGCTGAACTAAAGTACGAACATAGCAACAGATTCCAAACTGAACGCGACAGGAACACGATTTCAACTTTCTATATCTAGCTCTTCTCACACTCACGAAATCGCACACTGAAAGAGTAAAAGACCTAGTGGAGGTCTTGCTGACCAAGGGAATTTTCTGAGAATAAAACCGTTGATCCTGTGTGACACTATCATTGCCATCGGCCATATTGTTTCTATTGTACTTTGACATACGATGGAGTGGTTCACGTTTATATCAGCTATTGATGGAGTTGACATTTTCAAATTTGTTTTGATTTGTTTGACATATGTTTGTTTATATATATTTTTATATTGACTTTGTTTTATATTCACGTTTTCACTACTCAAGTTGAAGGGTATTCCGGATTGTAGTGTATCTTTGAATTAGGAGAAACAATGTGAGGACTTCCCGAAGAACACAGTTTAGTATCAACAAAACAAAGCCAACAAACAGTCTTACCTGAACTTCTTGCATGTGCTGGATAAGTTTCTGCTCGTAACCGCACACGCAACCAAAGATGCACCCGTTTTGTCTACAGTGCTGCTTCCGATGAATGTTGGCGCTCGATTCAGATTGCGAACCATTCACCAGCACGTCGCAAATGCACCCTAGAGAGCAATACCGGGGATCGCACCGCTGTTGCCGGCTAGGCTCAGCAGTAGCCGTTGCAGGGCTGACCGTAGGCTGGCTGGGACCCTCGATGATGGTTGCGTTGAGACGCTTCATCTCACGCCTATTGGGGAAGGGGGGAACGTTTATTTTGTCAATAAACCTGTTGCAATGAGATGCCGGGCGGGGAATTATGGGATGAAGATGCGGAAGATGATACACTGGCGTTAATTTGGATTATAGTGTTGTGTGATGATAGCTGAGCCATGTTGTCGTGTTTAAGGACTTGGTTAGTAAAGTATTTTGTCGTGCGTACAGTTTAAGGTGTAAAATTAGTATCATTGTGGTCACTATAAGCGCTTTAGTAGCAAGTTGAATACTGTTTTCCATGGCGATGGTATTTGTGTGTCATTTGTCCGGGAAAATTTAATGAATTATATCGTAGGACCATTGCTGTAATCGTAGCAAGCAAATATGCCCACTTAGATGTCTATATTTCTACGGCACTACGATGAATACTTCTAATTCTAATGAAGGATGTATGAAAAGTGCGATTGAAGAAAATGCTTCCTACACTGTTACAAAAAAAAAATAGTGTCAATACTTACAATAGCTTTAATTTTACTGGATCGTTCGTTTTGTTGCTGCTACACTCGGCGCTAGCTGCACCAGCTGCTACCGTTGCTGGACGGTTCGCATCGCTCTGTGCGTCAACGGGAGGGCACGGAGTAGGCGCTTTTACACAGGCTCCTTGTTGTGCCGACGTTTCTGCTTTAGTAGGCATAGGTTTTTGCTCATTGAACGGCGAACAATGTTTCTCGTCCCGTTTGCAGCTGTAATCGATGTCCGGATCATCCTTCACAAACAAATCCTCCGCCAGTGCGATGGCGACTGAATCGGTCATATCGCTCAGCACATCCGCACAGATCAGTTCGTCCGGGTCAACCGGCTCGTTTGGGTTGTCGCGCGCTTGATCGATCTTCTCCCGGAACGTTAGCTTTTCCTCCATCCACTTGCCGAACTGTTCGACGTCCATGCTGACCGTGTCGCCGGGTGTCGCTCGTACCAGTCGCCGGATCAGCAACCGACGTTGGTTGTTCAGATACGGTAGCTCGAACACGAACGACCGTTCCTCGTTCTCTGCATCCTCTGCCGCAGCATCGTTCGTCGATGAGTCGCGCAGCGTGGACACGGCAAAGCGCGCCCAGTTCTCGGTGATGTCATCGTACGGCAGGATCATCTTCAGGTACGGCTGAACGAACCCATCGAGCGGGCGATTAATTTTCGGGAAAACTTCCAGCTCGACCGGTGGCATTTGGAACACTTCCATCGGCCCCAGACAGGGATCGTCCTCCATGGCGGGTTGCAAACATTTCGACGATAGCGGACCCGGCTTGGTGCCTGGATAGGAACGTTTCTTCTGGTGGTCGGTGTTGCGGCTGTTGTAACCGCTTCTGCCGGCCGTTCCACGAAACAAGTAGCGACTGGTATCGCCGCTCGGTTCACCGCTCGCTTCGTCTTTCGCACCCTTGCTGGATGATTCTTCCTGTTGCGCGATATTTAAGATCACTCCCTTCGGAAACTCCGGACAGCGACAGTTGCTGACGTAGTGGTACCGGTGACCACGGGACGCAATCACCGGGCTCGAGTACAGCGGATGTCGCGCCAGGCTCTTGAACCGGTGGTTTCCTTTGCAACCGGTTAGCTTCACCGTCCGGCTGTCGATGGTGATCGTTTGGAAGTAGTAGCGACCGTTCTCCGTGCGCAACCAGGACAGCGCCCGCCAGCTGTCCCGCGTGAACGGAATCTGCTGATCCTGCAGCTCGCGCATACGGCAAAAGTCGAGCGCAATGTTCTTACCCCGCTTCTCAATGAACTGATAGATTTTCGATTCGTTGTCGATCATCAGATACCGTACGTCGTTTTCGCGCTGCACCAGGATGCGCTTCTGAGCGACGGTGCGTGGCCGCACCATATCGTTCGGGCGCTGGGGACACTCGAGCCGTGGTGGCATCGAACCGAACGATATGAGACCCTCCTCGCGGAACAGATCGCTGCGCGTTTCCATCCCATTTATCGGTGACTCCGTACCGATGCGGGTGCCGTACGCCAGGAACGGGGCGTACGGTTGCGACTTCTTCACGATCGGTGTCGGCAGCAGCCCCGGCAGGCTCGGTTTATCCAGCTTCACCACCTCGCCCTCGTCGAACCCGTAGAACTCGGTCGACGAGTTCGAGTTCGCGCAATCGAGATCGATGTTGAGCGTCTTGTGCAGTTTGCCGAACACTTTCGAGACGCGCATCTTGCGTGGCTCCTCCGGGATCTCGATGTATCGTGGGCGGGCGGCAATCTTCGTGCGGTCGCGCAAACTGCGCCGCCCCTCGGCACTGTCCGTGCCGTCGTAGAAGCCGCTCGGTACGGTTGCCTTCGCCGGTGGCGAAAGGTTAAACTTGTTCAGCAGCGAATCGACGATGGAACTTTTCCTCCGTTTTTCCAGCGGTTCCAACTCGATGTTGCACGTGTAGCCCGGATCGAGGATGTCGGTTTTAGATGATTCGAGAAAGCTATAGGCAGGTTTGCCTCCACCGCCACCTCCCGGTTCGTCTTTCGGGTCTTCTTTGCCGGAGGTCGAGTTTTGCCGATTCTGGGAAAAGGCGGCCACCGACGGTGTCGTCTCCTGTGCACTCTCTAAAGGAACATTGTTTTCTTTGTTTGTATCCGGATCCGCGACGATGGATGCGGGTGTCCTTCGGTCAATATCGTCCTGTTCATTCACGCTCTCCTTACCGCCAGCTTCTGCATCATCCCCCGCGACGGACGTATCTTCCTCTTCCAGTTTTCCATCCTTCACAGCTGCCATAGTGCTTTTCTTTGGCATCGATTCAACTTCCTCCATTCGTTCCTGCAACATCGCCAACATCAATTGGACGGCTTTCTGTATCAAAAGGTATTCCTTGATCGTGCCGACGGCGTTGTTTCGATCGACGATCGGTGCTTCGGAAGGGAGAGCTCGCACCGCAACAACCTTACTATCTACGCCTTCTGCATCCTCGTGCGAGTGGACGGTAGTAGGTCCCTCAGATTCCGTACCGGTTGTTTTCTCCTCTTGTGAAAGTTCCGGAACCTTTAGCGTGCGGGTAGAGGGATACGTGTCGTCTAAGCAAGAAGTGCTGTTGTTACCGCCAGCTACAACCTCTCTTCGAATTGCTCGCTGTTTCGCACTATTCAACGTGTATGCACTCTTCCTAACAAGCAACTTGTGTTTCAGACGCTGCTGAAAGTACTGCGGTATGGCACGACGGGGAAGAAACGATTGCCCTAGGGTGCGCTTTTTGTCCAGCGCCAGGCGACGGTTCCGTTGATGGTGGCGCACATTCAACTTGCAACTACCGTGCGGCAGTGGCTTATACATTAAACGGCAAATACGGAACCGGCTCGGTGACGCGTCCGGATCGTGATCCTTGGCGCCGTAAGGAGATGTGGTTGAACGAACTGGCACACTATTGGACGGAGTCAGTCGAACGACTCCTTCGGAACCACCAACAGGAGCAGCAGCAGCAGCAACAGCGATTTCCGGTAACGATCCACTTTCACGAGGACTACTAGCTACGGGTTTGTGTGAGTTAGAGCACACCACCACTGAAGAAACAGTATCTGGAAAGTGGAGAAAAAGGACACGATTACTCCGAGAGCTAAATTGAGCCGTGTGGTGACATTTTTTCCAGCACGTTAAAAATATCCAAGTAGACGCCCAACCCTAACCCCACTAATATACATGCGCTCTGTTCACCGAAATCGATGCATAGTGAAAACAAAATGGCGTCCGATTGGAGCTAACTGCGTCGTGATCGTGCTTTCGTAAGCAACGATTTTGTTTGCTCAACATGCACACTCACGCACGGCGTCATTCTGGGAGTAAATTATGACAGCAAGCAGGCGGACAATAAACAAATTAATCGAAATAATTTTCACAACACATAATTTGATTATTTTTCTGTTCAGAACAACTCAACACTAAGGGGATCGAGAGTAAACTAACCCATGCTGCTTACGATTTCTTCATCACAGAGTAGAAGTAAACTGTCCTCTGAATCATTTTTTTTAAATCTAAACTGTCCCACATCAGCGAAATTAGTGTTCACGGTGTGCGGTAGCGAACGTCCCGTAAAATCATGATTTTTCCCGTACATGTTACATCAATCTTCCGGGCAAAGTGCAATCCGAATCGGGAAGAAAAAATAAAAAATTCTAGATAGCCAGTGTCACACTTATCAATACACAGACGCGTCCAGGACAAAGCACGACCCACGTTAAACACGCACAAAACACGAAAAAAAAGTGTAAGCTATTTCTCTGTTTTATTAAGCACGCGGTTCCGAAAAGCTCTTGTCATGAGAAAAAAAAGCACCATCGCCATAAAGATAAAATGGCTGACCAGCGGGACGAGATGAATGGTCCACCGGGAATCGGGTAAATAGGGAAAAAAAATAGATTAACCATAGAGGATGGTGACCTTGCCAACCATTTGCACTGACGTGACATACTACGATTGAAATGAATATGAATCTTTAAAAATTGCGATCGAAATAGCGTTCAACACATTAATTAAATTATAAAATCTAATTAAATGTGTTCAATTTATTGCACACGCATTTGGAAGCCACTTTTCGAGAATATAATAAAAATAGTAAAAAAAATCTAAAAACCTTTATAGAACCCTGGCTCAGCAGATGGGCACGGGTAACTGCGGTCGCGAGCGATAGAAGAAAATTAAATACCCACAGTGTCGCGCAACCACACATACATACAAGCCCATCCGTGCACCAGCCGCCATGGGTCCGTGAAATGGTATTTTCACTATTCCACCGCGATTGTGACGCTCATTTTGAATGCATTTCCATTGACGAAAAAAGCTACCCGCACGCGAGGGGGTGGAGGGTCCGTAATACACGCACCCCGTAATCACGTACACAACACCGCTAGCTTTATCGAACAACCAACCCTAGCATCGCTTCCTTCCCACACTGCCCCGGAAAAGGTAACGCCAAATTCTTAAAACCATCTTACCATTCCGCAACAATGGCTCTAGCATGATGTTGCCTGTACCACAATATGGGCGAAACAAATGAAAACGATATGATTTCCTTCACCCCCGGCACACAAGAACACACGGCCCGCACATTGACACACGCACGCACGCACGCAGGAACACAAACAGACACACACACACAGTGCGCATACAATTTCGGTCTTACCCACAACACAGGCCCACAACAAAACCGATGGACGAATGTCTTCTTTTGCCTGCCTTTGCCTTATTACCGCAAATACGGCAAAGGATGAGCGAGAGATATGTTCACGAGTGTGCGTGTGTGTGTGTGTGTCACATTTTCCTTTCATTAACAGCAAACCAACCACCGCAACGCCGAATGATAACTTGACAATTCAACAACGCGTAAATAACAATCAATCGTACTGTTGCTGCTGCTGCTGCCGCTCCCGCTTCTACTGTCGTTCGTTGTTTTCGAAGGGAACCCAGCACACGGTTCCTCTCTCTATTGCTTTTTCCCAGCGAACGCCACGGGTCGCAAGCAGTCAATCGATACTTCAAACGCGTATTTATGCTAACCCAAAACAAACTGGAGAGAGGAGAGCCGATGCGGGGCAGGAGGATGAAACATGACAGGTAAATTAGATCAACATAAGAAGAAGAAAACTTTTCTAACAATTCACAATGGTTCATGTCATTATATAAGCACAATCTCCCATCGGTCTTTCTTATGGAAAGCACCCAATCAAAGGATGTCGTAGCATCGCAGAAATCCGATCAATCGAGCATCGATCTGGATTGCGTTGAAGTAATTTTCAATACTCACATTACGCTGTGCATTTCTGAAGATATCTTCTATTTTCTCATAACTGTCACTTTATATCAACATGCAAAAACTATCTCCAAAAGTAACACCGATGCATCGAGTCCACCCAACTACTTCCGTCGCCGTGATGATGGGCTGACTCAGCTCTTCGGATCAAGCAGTTTCGTTAGCCCGGCCGCCATCTTGTTTTTTCATCAGGCCACACTAAAATGGCGATCTCAGTGCGACGGTACCAATTTTCGACAGCAGGCGAAATAGTCTCCTGCTACCTGGCTGGATCGTGCGAAAATCACGAGCTACTGTCGTTTCGCTTCGCTCACACTCCGCGAGGGCTAAACGGGACACTTGCTTCGATCAATAGCAATCCGGTTTGGTGCAAGAAACGTTTGGTAGTATGGCTGCTTCCGGTGCGAACTACCGGAAATGGTTGACGATGCTAAAGATGGCAGCAATGGGCGTACGATCCTGGTGCACACTTACATAGCACATGCTCGAATGGCTCCCGTTTGTGAGGTTATCGGACCACTACAACTCCTCGATGTTCTAGCACCTTTTTTGCTGATCTTTTACCCAGTTTTCAGAAGTTGGCGCTGGAGCAAACCCCCATAGGTAACCACATCAAAAAGGTCCGACCACCGTCGGCGACGTTTCCACGAAAATATTCAAAGATAAGCACACACTGTACTGACGGTGTATGGCACACTACGAGAAACTCACTGTCTCACCACCTTGCTGCTATAGATCCGACGATGGCTCCTACTCGGTCGATCTAAACAGCTCAATGTGCGGCGTCTTTTTAAAAATGGCGGCTCATCATCAACCGCGCCATCAAACGCGCCCCATCCGTGCGCCGCATTCCGTTGGATACTGTGGGCGATGGCCTGCCGGTATGGTTATAATGAGGCAAACTTCACGCAGACTTGGCCTCTTTCCATTCAGCACAAGCAGCGATACGGACGGTTCTGTCTGGCGGAAATCATCGAACTTTGCCAGCAGCGCAACGACGAACCACAAACACCACACACGGACACGGTTTCCTTTGTCGAATTATTCTAGCGTTTTTGCACGCCAGGGATTAAAAAAAACCTTCCATCGCCGATCTGTCAAAATCCATTTCGAGTGCTTTTGTTATTGTTCCTTCTCAGAGTAGCGTGCGTGTGTGTGTGTGTTTCGTTCCGAGCAATCGATTGCTCTGACATGACGTTTACAGCGCCAGCGCTCTTAACGGCGAGCGAAATGTTTCTTCCATTATTTTACCATTAAATGATTTTTAAAAGCAAATAAGAGGCCGTATTGTATGTAAATAAGTTAAAGTATGAATCGAAGCATGTATTATTCGGATCTACCCTCCCGACAGGCAACGTCAAGCGTTCAAACCAACATTGAAGCCAAACTCAAGCTAGCTTGAAAGTTCAGTTTTTTTGTGTGTGCCATTATCTAACAAATAATGTGTTTTGAAAAAATACTAACTGTTTTAGATAATTTTTGCAGTTTTAATGAATTTTAATAACAAAACAAGAAAGGTTCATGTTTCACTTGTATGGAGTTTAATTTCTCTCAAGATATCTTTAAATCAAATTTAATTCATGGAGAACATTGTTTTGGTGACGTGAAAACTAAAAAGGGTCTCCAAGTAAAAATATCATTCATATCTTTTTGTAATTGTTAGACTAAAAAATGATAGTTTTCCCGTTCACTCAAACTTGAAGCTCTTTGCAGTTTTCGCTTTAGCTAATGGTCAAAATGCAACACCAACAAAAGTATTGAAATCTCATTTTTTGTCTTGTGTTACGTAGAAAAAAATCTTTTCACGGCTAGAGTACAATGGTTTGAGCATATTTCATTCATCCAGTTGCACAGTAACCAAGAAACAGAAGAACGTCACAAAGACGTATTACGCAGGAGTAAGAGTATGAAAGGATGCAAGAAAAATAAACAAACAATTTCTTCTATACTCTCTGCTCCTGCGGGAGAAGGTCCTATCGTTGACGGAGGAAACGAATACAGCGGAGAAAAACAACAAACACAAGCAATGTTTGCTGTTGATGTTGTTCATGGGAATGATTCTCTCGAGTTAGTGCGTGAGCGAACGGGAACACTCTCAGGGAGTGGGAGTGAGATAGGGACAATGAACGAGAGAAACGAGAGAGCAAAATGCGCGATGTTTGTATCGCGAGCGCCGTGCTGTTTACTGGAGCACCAGCGCCAGTGAAACGGTGTACTGCGATCGCGAATTAAACACCCATCCGTTGTCGAAGAAGGTGTGTGTTTGCTGTCCTTTTGGTCGTAGTGTTCCGGTTTGCTGTGGTGTGAATCCGCAAAGATATTGCATTACAATCAACACGTCGCTGTCTCGAAGTGTGATGTGTGAAACGGGGAAGATCGATCGATCTTGCCTCCACTCGGGATAGTGAAAGTCTTAAAGCAAAAGTAAGTCTCCAAACCAACATGCAGATCGTACGCCTGCAGCAGGGGTGGTGTGTTCAGTGTGTGGTGTGTCAAAAGTTCGAGTGCTGCCAGTGACGAAATCAAAACAAATCCAGTATTGCCGATGAATCACGTCCGATCATCTCGTGATAGTTTGTGGAAGCATCCGCTAGTGACGTGCCAAGAAATGGCCCCGCTAAACTTGTTTTGTGGTTGTTTTGATGAGATCAGTTCGGCTAAACTTAAGGGAATTTAAGGGAAAATTCGCTACAGTTTACGTTGATTCTGGAGCTAAACTTCAAGTGAAATGTGAATTTCCGAAAGTCTACATTCAAATGCAGCGAGATCATGTGGCGAGATGACCTCTGGATCTCCTCACTCTCACTCCAGGACAATCTCAGCTGATTCCATAGGACAAAACCTAGCGTCAAGATCTAGCAATGCTTATCGGAATACATATTGCTTTATCTCCCTTCGGTGCCCTCACTCTGGTAAAAGACCTGAAAACCTCAGCGTGCCATGAGCAATGTTTCTCTAAACAGCGATGTGACAATGCTTGGAGCGGATGGGCTCGTATCGGAAGAAGAACACGTACAACACGGCCTGTTTGCCTTACGCCGTCTTACGTCAGCGGCTGTCGAAATCGCGAGTTGTTTGCCTAGCAAAAAAAAAGGGTTTTTGTTTGTCGGTCGTGCTTCAGCTCCTCCACAACCAGTCCAAGAGAGACCCGTTGCTTGTAGTTTTTTCCCGGTGGGGTAGTAAAATTTGCTCCCCCGGTTAAAAAAAAGTAAAAAAGGGTCCGCTCAATGTACGCCCGCAGACAACTGGTAGGAAACGTAGCGAAAATATTTCAAACCGTGTTTTGTGCCGTGGGTCTGAGCTTATGCATCGCACCGCAGAGCCTTTTAATCGAATGTTGGTGGGGTCGGGCTTTGTGCTGAATTGTATAATTACCATCAGCACACGTGTTCGCAGCGTTTCCTTCGATCGAGCGAACAACTCCGGGGCTAAATCGCTCAGTCTTGCGAGTCCGGATAGTTACATCAGTGAAGTAAAAGACACCCCTTTTAATAGCTTCTTCTAATAGCGCAGTAGTTGTGGAAGGCACCCAATCTTGTTTGTAACACCTATTTGCCATTGGAATGCAGTGTCTCCTGATCGTTTTTATTGAAGTTTTGTTCCAATTTTCAAAATGACAGCGTTTTGTTGACATTCATTCTCTGTTTAGTAACGCCCTTCGTTGCTATGGCACCTTCAAAATCGGTTCACTTTGGATTGGGTGTTGGAATTTTGACCTTGAACAAAACACAAAACAAAACAAGGTTTGGAAACTAAATATTCTACAGGAAAGATTACCGAAACTGCACGAAAGCTAAAGTGTTACATTTTTTTTAAACTAGCGCATAAAACGCTCGAATCAACAGGCTTCCAAACGCTCGGTAAAGTATTTTTAAAAGCCCTTCGGAATGACGCTCACCAAATCATATGGGCGAAGGTCAAACAAATTTGTCTCGGACCTTTCAGACTTTCGAGTTGAGGGCAGACGAAGGTTGTTATACTTAATGTTGCAGTGGATTTACAACGGGCAATGTGGTTTTGTTGTTGACAGTGACACAAAAGCGTTTTAAGTTTTGAATACTTTGTGGTGCATTCACGAATCTTAAAGATTCAATAGTAAAGATAAATTCTTATCAGGCTTTTTTATTCGTGTTCATTGCATATCAGTGAATGCTTGAATTTCTACCAGTATTCTTGATTCTGTATGCATAATCGTTATTTTAGTATGGCGGACCTACGCAATTGCATTTACCTTAGAGCACAGCTTACTATGCTTTTAAACCCATTAAAGTCTGGTGAACGGGCTTCCCATCCCCTGCCATATGCAAACATTTTTTTACCACTTTGCGAAATTTTCGGCGATGCTGAACGAATTTGTAGAAAACATACTTCCTCTTCCACGTTCCGGTATAAATGCAAATTCCGGCGAAACATCAGGCCGCTTCCCGCTCCCTGCCGCTCAGTTTCACAGTGAATATTTGGCCAATTTCTTCAACATAACTGTACGATTGTCCTAGATACGGGATGTATTGGTTCGTGCCGAGGGGAGGAGGAAGAAACAGATACGCAAGATGCTTAGGAAGACGGGGCCCAGATAATAAAAGTGCGCAGTACCAGTTAACGCTCTCTGGCTCTGGCGAGATCAATCGCGAGCTGTCGTCTCATTTATTCATCGAACCGTGGTGGAAGGCAGGACAGCTTTTGTGCTGTGTTGGAATAGATCATTATTAAATTTACGGGCTTTTCCCCCCGCTCCTCGGAAGTGAAATAGTTTGTTACAATATACCACAGTGTGAGTGTTTTTAAGTGGTTTTTTGAGATTTGTAAAGCCGTCCATGAGTGGTCGAGATTTATTGCAAAAAAAAAAAAACACGCTCCATGAGTGGTGCCTTACGTGTGAACGTTAGCTCAGCCGCAGCCGCCGTCGCCGCCGTTCGTTATCGCGCCAGCAAGTGGATTACAATCAGCACAGCATCTGTCAATCGCGAGTGAAGTCATTCTTGAATTAATAAATTACACCGACGCTGTATGAAGAGCAACTGGAAGACGTTCGCATTCTGTGTACAACCGCTCGCTAGTGTGTGTCGTTTAGCATAACTTGAAAATCGCGAGTGAAACAAGCAAATTGTGTTATGATGATCAACACCAATTAGACCGGGAACAGAAGAGTGCATCAACTTACAGTGACGGCTATACTGGTAAGACGATTCGACCACTTGAACGATTGAGAATAGAGTGTGCCATGAACGTTTGAAATCTTTTTGATGGCGTCGGAAAGAGACTATGGAAGACTTATTATTGGATAAAGCTTAAAAGGAATTAGTTACTAAGATATACAACTCCTATGAACTTCATAGAACATCATGGAATAGGAGTCACCTCGTGTTTTTCGTTTCGAGTGCTTCAAAGGGCATTATTACTGCTGTATTTCGTAGTTTCTGTGCTCTCCAAAAGTGTCAACCAAAAGTGTACCGAATTCTTTTTAAATGTCATCTTATGTACCGAAAATGGATCAAAACGCCGTCGAAAGGTGTTTATAAAATTATCATGGAATTGGTTTATTCAGTAGATATTTCATCTTTTAAGAATTCGACTGCGTTGCTACAGGACTAATTTTTAACTGACAACAAACTTAACTACTCAGATTGGATCAAGTTCGGTGACAGACGGATTCGCCCAAGGTTTAGCAAAAGCTTTCGTTGGAAGAGGTTTATGCAACAACTCAAGTTGGATATTACTGGCAGCACGGTCACGCGTTTCAGACCGGCAGCACTGGTTGAATCCTTAAACTAACGCAATAAGTAACGATAAGGTTGAATACTTTTTAACTGACGAAATTGGATCGATTTATACATATCACCCTGTTCAATATTAGGTGCGAAATATTTCACGTTACAATTCGGTACAATGGTACAATTTGCAGTGAATGTGGGAAATGTTCAGAAAAGGATGAAAAACCCCGTAAACCAATAAACCCCGCCTTCTACAACTGATCCGAGCAAACCACCATAACAACGTTTGTTTATACTTCAAGTGTCCTTACTTGAATGTCTCGTTGCAACGCACCTGACTACGTTGGAAGATATCAAATTAAAAACGAATTGAACCATTAGCGGGCGCTTTAGTGCATACCTCTTCAAACACACAGTTCTCCGTTCGTAATCAGTGGCGGCAATTGTGAACTAGTTTGCGATAGTAAAAAACAACGTCAGTTTCCATTCCAAAGTCGACAGTGAGTGACGAAGTTAGACTACACCACGCGCGCCTAAAAGTTCCACACACTATCCTTGAGCTAAATTGGGTAACAAACATATCGTGGCGTACCGTGGTACGTTTGATTTTTGGATCATGGTTTGCCGGGTTTCTGGAGGAAGACAAAAAGCCCAAAAATCAGCACACCACAGGTTAAGGTTACTGCTTTTGCCGCCAGTGGAGCGTGAACTTTTGGGCGTCCTTTTTCGCCAAAAGTCGTGCTGGTCTTGGCGTGGAACGCACACGTGCGTTCTCGTTGCGCTTGTCGTTCTTTCCCCGAAGCCACCGCCGAGGTTCTTCGGTGAGGAAAAATGGTTGCCATTATTATGATAAGCGGCGCATGCAGGGTGACTTAATAGTAGCAGGGCGTCGTGGTGGTTCACGGTGATGACTGGGCTACTGGTGCCTGGTGCCTTATCAGCGCGCGCCCGTCTCTGTCCCAACACCTGTTGCGTGCGCTCTCCGAAAAGGGGTAGTATTATTTTGGCTGCCGGTGCGATCGTACGTGTTCGCAAACGTTGCGTCGTCGCCCGCGTGTGACGTCCGGTATTGCCCGTTTATTACACACACCGGGAGGAGCAGATCTCCCGGCTGAATGTACATCCAGGCATCGTCCGTCGGGGTTGTCGCATAGTCATATATCTTAAAGTGCGTGCGTCCGTCGTCGGAGTTTAGACATCAATTACGACACGATGGATGCGAACTTCAAGCGGAGAACCATCCATCGCAGCATATCGCTGCTGCTGCGTGACATCGGTAGGTGTCGCCGTTTTGTTTCGGTTTTTTTTTACGCTCAGGATGTCGCCATTTACTACGCATCGATATCTTCGATAGAGTGCATTTGACGTGTATGAATTGTTATTTAAACGCTCACCGTTGGAATATCCAGAACGGAAGACAACTTTCAAGATCACCGTCCACAGTTGTAGGTTGTTTGTGTGTCTCTGTCCTACCAGCGGTTTGGTACACGTATAAGGGCTCAGTATCTAATCGGGCTGATATCAACAACCCAACCAACCCCTCCTTCCGAGGGTGTCCTGTCTCGCTCATCTACCCCGCCGATTTGATTGCGATACTGTGTGCGATGTGTTGGTATCTCTTATCACGATCACCCCGTCGATGGTTGTACTAAAAACCCGAAAAACCCCCACCAATTTCCGAAACCCAAGCAAAGATTTGGAACCGGGCGATAACAGTGATAAACAAGTGCAAAATTGTGGACCATCTGTGTGTGTGTGTGTGGGGTGAGACCGGATGTTATAAGTTTTATGCCTTCCGTATTTATGCAACATTTCTGCTTCTTTTTTTGTGTGCGGTTTCCGATCGGGTCGTTAAAGTCCGGTGGTGGACGAGCCGAGAAGTGGCCGATAATAATGTGGTATAAGCGTGGGAGATAAGGGCGTGTTTGTGTGAAGCTGATTCATTGCGTGGAGGTGTGGAGCCGAGGGATAACAGTAGACCGCACGGTGAATTATGGGTTAGTGTGTTGCCAAAATTCTTCCCGAACGATGTGAAGCGAGTGGGCTGTGAACGGGAAGTTTTGTGTTTAATTTTTGTCTCGTGTTTTTTTTTATGGGGGATCGTCTGCAAAATGTCGGAAGAACTGAAACTACTGATCGTTGGTAAGATGGTTCAAATTTTGTGATAATGGTTTTACATTTACGAATTTATTGGCACGAATTTGTTGTATCAATCCCGTCGAGTCAAATGTGAAGCGTGCTAAAATCGGTCAAGCACTGTAATGGTGTAGTGAACCGATTTGATACTACTTAGAACTGTGTGTACTAATATATGAGCGTTTGTGTGGAAAGTGAATCATGGGAAGATTGGTGATAAATAGCTAGATATTTGTTCTTTCTGCCCAGTGGCCGATTTAAATTTGGTTGTTGTTGCTATGGTTACCATAGGAAAAGGGTTCCAAGCCAACGACTTCGTCGATGGTGATTTTCGCCCAAAGGAGTGCGCATTTATCGTTCGCTACTTGGCCGATCTGGCTTATCAGTGCACTGATAACGTATCGGTACTTACAGAATAATGGATGATTGCAAGATGTTAAGCAAACCGCGTTTCCGTTCCTCTCCCTTGTCTCACTCTGTTGCATAGATCAGATGTCGATGAGCGAAATTGGCACCTCCAATCCGGCACTGCACTGCGATGAATCGGGCACGCCCTCGGATGCGACCGGGCGGCTAGAGTCGCCGGGTTGTCACACCGGAAGTGGCGATGGGGCGGTGGGTGGCGGAGGACCGGCCAGCGGTGGAGGACATCACGATGCCAGCCTCGCCTGCTACTCGATCCGCAGCGAGCCGGAGGAGTACGACGAAAACCTGGACGCACCGGACTCGGTCACGTACCTCTCGATCGGGGGCAACAATCCGGTGCTGGTGATACGCGAGAGCGACGCGGACAGCGTCAACCCGGCGTCCGAGATCCCGTACAGCTACGTGTACAACCCGCCGGTGAAGTTCGACTCGATGCGACGCCACATCTTCATACCGGGACTGGAGATCATCGTGGAGATCATCGACTACGAACGCAGCCTAACGTCGCACGTGCTCAACCCTAACCTGTAAGTACCCGGTTTGGACAACTTCAGGTGCAGCCGATTTCACCACTATAGCTTAACAATCGTTCGTTCTTCCAGCTACACGGTGAAGCTCACACACGGACCCTTTTCTTGGACGATTCAGAAGCGCTACAATCACTTCCGAAACCTACACCAACAGCTGACGACGTACCGGGCCTCGCTCCACATTCCGTTCCCCACCAAAAGCCACAAAGAACGGCGGGATAGCTTCCGGAACATGCACACCGTACATCAGGCGACCGCGTCGGTAAGCACAGGACGTCCGGAACTCGGATTCAAGTACCCTTTCCGTTCGATTAACAGCAACCGTGTCGTGTTCTGTATCGCGTTTTAGCCGGCCATGCAGCAGAAGCTTGGGAAACCGACGAAGAAGCTGAAGAAGAGCGCACTGCCTCGGTTTCCGCTGAAACCGGACTCGCTCGTATCGTTCGATGCGATCCCACAGAGGATCAAACAGTTGGAGGAGTACTTGTACAACCTGCTGAACATTTCGCTGTATCGCAACTTCCACGGAACGGTAAGAATCGTTGCGTTTCGGATGCCATTTCCGAGTTGGAGCGCGCTGAGAGCTAACGCGTCTGTTGCTTTCCCCTTTGGCAGATAAACTTCCTGGAAGTTTCTCACGTTTCGTTCATATCCGCGCTGGGCGAGAAGGGTAAGGAGGGACCGATCAAGAAGCGCACCGGATCGACCCGGCCCGGCCAATCGGGGTGTAACTTCTGCGGATGCTTTGGCGGTGGGTGTTGCGTGCGGTGCAGCTACTTCTGCACGGATGTGCTCTGGAGCAAATGGCGCAATCGGTGGTTTTTCGTGAAGGAAACCTGCTTCGGGTACTACCGGCCGAAGGACGGGGTGCTCCGGTGCGTCGTTCTGTTCGATCAGGGGTTTGACATATCGTCCGGCATGTACAGTACCGGCATGCGGAACGGGCTACAGATTTCGACCAACTCCCGGTACCTCGTGATCAAGTATCCGACGCGCCGGATGGCCAAAGACTGGATGACGCACATGAAGCGGGTGGCGAACGAGGGTGCGCGGGATTTTACACTTCCGAATCCGCACCAGTCGTTTGCGCCGTCGCGGTCCGGGGTGCAGGCGGGCTGGTTTGTGGACGGTGCCGGCTACATGAGCGCGGTGGCCGATGCGCTGGAGGGTGCGACGGAGGAAATCTTCATCACCGACTGGATGCTCAGCCCGGAGATCTACATGAAGCGGCCGGCGATCGACGGTGACTACTGGCGGTTGGACAAGATCCTGAAGCGGAAGGCGGAACAGGGCATCAAGATCTTCGTGCTGCTGTTCAAGGAGCTGGACTTTGCGCTGGGCATAAACAGCTACTACAGCAAGGCGAAGCTGGTCGAGCAGCACGAGAACATTAAGGTTAGGTTTGCGTTCGTCGGATTTTTCAGTGGATCTGATGTGAAACTTAATGTATTCTTGTGCGCTTTTGCAGGTCCTCCGACATCCGGATCATGCTCGGGCCGGTATTCTGTTCTGGGCCCATCACGAGAAGCTCGTTATCGTCGATCAAACGTACGCCTTCGTCGGTGGGATTGATCTGTGCTACGGGCGGTGGGATGACTATCAGCATCGTCTGACCGATCTTGGCAGCATCTCGTCCTCGACAAGCAGCTCCGCCAACAACACTACCAACCGCAAACCGTCCACGGTCGTCGAGCTGGATGAGAACGGGTCGGTTGCGAACTTGCTCAAATCAAGCAAAAACATTGCCATAGCAACGGCTGTGGATCGGCAGGCTCCCGCTGCCCAGCGGCACGGTACTTCTGCGAGTGAACCACCGAAAGATGGCGCTGCGAATGGGAAACAAAGCAAGCCGGACTCGCCAGCCGGAACACGTGAACGACCGAGTAAACTGCTCCTGGCGGCTGCCCAGGCGCTTGGCGAGCAGCAACTCCCCGCCGAAGAACGCGACGAACTGCCGGAAAACATCAAGCAAAACACACCGGAAATGGAGCGTCGAAACATTATGGGCAAAATCAAGGATATGGGCCGGGATCTGAAGAATCGAATCACTCTGTCGGAACATCCGGAGCATCCGTACGGCATGGACGCACTCACGCCCACCCACGGTGGAACGGGCGGGGTAAAGAGTAACGTCGGCAGTCCTAGCTTCCTTTCCGAGGAGGAGCGCCGCAAGAAGCAGCTTTACGGTGGCGCGGAAAAGGCGGAAATACTTAGCCCGCAGCCGTTCAAAAATGCACCCATCTTCGAGCTGGATGGACAGGCGAAGTTGTGGATTGGGAAGGATTACATTAATTTCATCGTGAAAGATTTCACCAACCTCGATATGCCTTACGTAGGTGAGTATGGAACTGGATCGTGAAAGTACATTTTTACTGACAGGAGATTCCCAATGTTATATAATTCTCCTCTGCAAGCTAGCCTGGTAAGCGAGAGGTGAGAATAGAAATAAGAGATGATGTGTCCATGTGGAAAAATGTTTCACCTGACGAGGAACTGCTTTGCGATATATTTCCATGAGGCCATCATGTCCTTTTTTCACGGGATTTATGTCCATAGCTGGGTAAAACATTTGAGAAATGGCAAAGGGAAACAAAGTGTGAAGAGTTTTGATGATATTTTGTCCTGTTACGAGCTGCTATCTCTACATGTACCTCTTCTATTCTTCAGACTTGGTCGATCGGACCTCAACGGTGCGCATGCCGTGGCATGACGTTGCCACGGTCGTGCTGGGTCAGGCTGCACGCGACGTTGCCCGTCACTTCATCGAACGCTGGAACGCGGTGAAGCTGGAGAAGTGCCGCGAAAATGCCAACTACCCGTACCTGCTGCCAAAGAGCTACAATGACATCCGCGTCGACAGCAAGTTCCTGAACGTGCCGCTGCACCACGTCACGTGCCAGGTGCTGCGCAGTGCGTCCAGCTGGAACTGCGGCTTCATCGAGCCGGACTACGTGGAGCAGAGCATCCACGAGGCGTACGTGCAGACGATCTCGAAGGCGCAGCACTACATCTACATCGAGAACCAGTTCTTCATCAGCATGGAGCTGGGCAACAGCGTGGTGAAGAACCAGATCTCGGAGTACCTGTTCAAGCGGATCGTGCGCGCCCACCGGGAGAAGAAGGTGTTCCGGGTGTACGTGGTGATGCCGTTGCTGCCGGGCTTCGAGGGTGATGTCGGTGGGTCCTCGGGCATCTCGCTGCGGGCGATCACGCACTGGAATTATGCGTCCATTTCCAGGTAGAGTTTGCGACAATCAGTAGTCCCACTGTTCCTGATCGATAGCTAATTCTTCGTTTACTATACAGAGGTAAATCATCACTTCTGTCGAGACTACGCGCCGCTGGTATCGAAAAACCGGGTGATTACATCTCGTTCCATAGTCTGCGAACGAACTCCACATTGAACGGGATGCCCGTGACGGAGCTTATTTATGTCCACTCGAAGCTACTGATCGCCGACGACAAGGTAGTAATATGTGGTTCGGCCAACATCAACGATCGTTCGCTGCTCGGCAAGCGAGATTCGGAAGTTTGCGTTCTAATTACGGTAAGAAATGCTCTTTTTCAAACCAAACATCCTCTCATTATAGCTCTTCTTTGAATCCTCACAGGACGAGTCGTTCGAGGAGGGCCGGATGAACGGCGAATCGTACCCATGCGGTGTGTTCGCGGGCAAGCTGCGCAAGTTCTTGTTCCGCGAGCATCTCGGCCTGCTGGAACCGGATCCGAAGCGGGAACCAATCGACGTTACCGACCCGGTGATTTCCACCTTCTGGAACGACGTCTGGCGGCGGACGTCACGGCGCAACACGCTGATCTACGACGAAGTGTTCCGCTGCATCCCGTCCGACAACGTGCAGTCGTTTGCGATGATGAAAAAGTTTCTCGAGGACAAGAGCCTGCTGCAGTCGAATCCTGAAGGGATACAGCAGGCGATCGCACGCATCGAGGGCTATCTAGTCGATCTGCCGCTGAAGTTTCTTTGCAACGAGATACTTACACCGCCAAATACGAGTAAAGAGGGCATCATGCCGACGTACATGTGGACGTAGGTTGAGGGGCGGCAGCTGTGATCATACCTTGGCAGCTTCCGTTGGCCTACACATCTTAACATCATTCCGTACAAATCATCACACAGGAGGAACTAAACGCTTTAACTCTAATGTTCTCTATGTTTATAATGTGTTTTTTAAATTAACTTTTTTGTATTTATTTGCTCTCGTATTACGTATAATAATCTGTTGGAACAAACTGCTCTACGCAACAAACAGGCTCTGCCGGGCGCTGTGCTCCTCGTGGCCGAGGCTGAATCTAGCTTAATACGTACGTGTATATTCAATCGTCAAACACTACAGTATACACTTTAAATTCGTCTGGTCTTTCGATTAAAATAACATTACGGAGACAGGAAGGCAAAAGAAACATTGAAATTGGTGCAATTGTAGAAATTTTATACGTAGATACGATTGTGCGAAATTTGGCTTTTAAAAGGACCCTAAACCGACAATAAACTATACAATTTTTACAAAGTGCGTGTTTTCTTGAGATGTTAATTTTATTAATAATTTACCATTGTTATTAATACTATTTAAGCAATTTGAACGAAATTCAGCAACTTCCGCTTTAGCACAAACGAAAGGGAGCTTCTCATACCGCCCGTTAGATGGCGTGATTGTTGATTGGGAGCGCCACCTACATGTGAAAAGTATGATTTATGTTTTCTTGCACCTAGTTTTCTTCATTCAACAGTAGTTTGAATTTGAATAAAATGCAGTAACAGCGAATTGTAAAAAGAAAGTGGTGAAAATAAGGAAATATCTAAAAATGTAGGTGTCGAAAAAAGTATTTCTTTAAGGAAAGATGGTAAGTTGCTAAAACACAGTTTCTTGCTGAAGGAATATTTAAAATTTTCCTATGAATATAAATCGAATTGCATATTCAATGTAATTGTCATTTCTTATAAGATATAAAAAATCAAAAAGTACAAGAAGAACAATAACAAGTCACAGTGTTTTAAATTAAACGGTTCGAAATTATTGATTATTAAAAAAATTATAGACGGATGAATTTAATATCATTATTTATTTAATTGTTTGAATATTCAAACATGTTCATATATTTAAATTTATTTTACAATAAACAGAAATGTATATCAAATATACCGAGTAAACAGTAAAACAGGCTGCAAAAAGGTAAAATAAAAAAAAAATGACAAACAAGTCCGGTAGCAAAGTGTAATGATCGAATATTAACATATTTTTTAAACCCAACCCCCTCAACCCCATCAAACGACACATGAAATAATTATAGAAACATGTAAATCCCCGCTTTCAGGCTTCGAGCTTTGCTGGCACGGATTATCGTTATCCATATGGCAACGTTACTGTGATGATACGAAATAATGATCAGATTCCATGGGAGGTAAAGCAATAAGAGACAACACCAAAAAATGTGAATGAAGTGATGAAGGCCTATTATAGGTACACGGTAGTTCCAAACAAAGAATGAGAGAGATAGAGACAAAAAAAAAGAAACACTTGCACCCCAAAAGCGAACGCATCGAAATTCGAGCCACAAGGCAAAGGTTAATGCTTTTTTTCACGTTCAAAGCCATTTTGCTCTTTCTCCTTTACTTCTCCTCCCACGGCAGTGCCGTTGCCGTCCGATTTTTTTTGGCAACGGCAGCCAAAATCGGAGGCCAAAGGAACATCGAAGCGACGGTTTTTTTTTTCACGGTCAGCAGACCGCACACCGGTATTGATCGGGGTACGGCGGTAGGCCCTTGCCTCACGCTTGGGTGGGAGCGGTGGGAGGCACATCGGCACAGTTTGTTGGCCCCGTTGGCCCGGTGCCGAAAAGAAAATACGACCAAAAACAAACGTGTTTTGTGACGTGCCGCGAAAGAGACGCGATGACGAAAAGGGGTTGAAGGAGGGGAGGGAAAGGTGAGGATGGGGAAGGGGAGGTGTAATTCGCGCATTATGTCAGCAGCGCCGCGACATGCAGACAAAGGCCACCAGACGGGTCAACCTGTACGGGAGGGGTGGGAGGGTAATGGGTGGCGCTTAGCTGGGAGTTTTCGTTGTTGTTGTGCGTTTCCTTTCGCGCTGTTGTTTTGTTTCGTTTTTGCGGTGCGATTCTGTTGCTGTTGTTGTTGCTTTTTTCCGTAAGCCCGGACCAAAGAAAAGGAAAAGTAAAACAAAACAGGCAAACCCGAAAAGCACCACACAAGCGATGTGTGTGAATTTGCATTTTCGGTTGCGCGAATCGCAGGGAACTGAGATTGTTTGCTTATTATGCACCCGGTTGCAGTGCTTTTTTTTCCTTTGGCTGACTGATGAAATAAGGTTGATACGGCAAAACGGAAGGATGAAAGAGGACTGATCAGTAAGTTCGATCGCGTTAGAGAATAGAACAGGCATAAATAAATTGAATATTTTAAATTGAAAATGTTATGCTTCCGAATTTAAAGTCATAGATAGACACTAGATGAAAATAGAACTATGTACAAATCGAGAAAAAGAGATAGAATTCTGCTAAATCATATTGTTTGTTAAAACTCTTATAATATTGCAAGTAATTCAAATAATACAGTAGTCAACATAACTATAAGACCATTTGTTTTTTAAGTACAACAGTTTGAATTAATTCACAAAAGTCATTCCTCTTTTTCTGCGACATTTTCCGGTCTTTAAATTCACATTTCATTTAAAATTGCTAGATTTGTACTATTTTTATGAATTAAGAGAAAGAAAGCTGTTATAAAAAAAAAAACAAATTAAACTTCAAAAGAAAGAACCCAAAATTCATTAACGTTCACTTTCATTCGTCCACGTCAAATTATTAAATGAACGTTTGTGTTTACCCATATAAATTCTCAAATGATGGGAGTTTCAATTTCAAAAATGTTATGGTTTCAATGTCATGAAACTAATTATTACAGTAATTCTACAAAGATTCAAAATGTAAACGAATTTGCAAATTTGCCTTTTAGAATAGAAGTTTAGAAGAATAGAAGAATAGGAGCTGTTGTTGTGAAACAAATGCCTCAACAAATGCATTGGTCTACCACGACGGGAAGCATTGAAAAGTAATAAAGTAGCAAAGTAATTTACAACCAATTGACTGGCTTCCGTTCCAACATTTTCTCGGCATTCACAGTCCCCACTTCTAGCAGTCTCCCATTCACTTAACATCCGGATTGATGTTCCTGACAAAACTGTAATGCGCTCGCACCGGAGTTCATCCTCGGGCACGTGGAAGAAGTGTTCGTGCAACTGCTAATCCTCTCCCTCTCGAGTCGAGTCCTTGTTTTGCTTCTAGCTGCAAGCTCCATTGGGTGGCGTTTTAGAAGCGGGACGATTGGGAAGGGAGAGGTTGGGATCGTTGTAACACGCCGGGTCGGTAGCCGAACGCCCAGACAGAATCCATTTGGGTGAAATTTTATTAGTTTACTCACCTTTTCACAGCCACTCGCTGGTGGAGCGCGAAGGTTTGCCAGGTTTCCTGGCCGCCACCGAAAGAGGTGGCCGATACTTTTTTCGTTTAGTTTGCTTCTTTGTCGTCCTGATTCGTTATCCTATGTGGCTAGACGGTGAAACGACGAGGGTTTTATCGGCGAATGGTGACTTTGATCACATCGGAGTTATGTTTAGTAAGAATGCGCATCGTTCCCGGCACGAAGGTGGAAAAGTGGGAACGATGCTCATATATTTATGTTTTTTTTCAATTTCATAACTACCAAGAATATAAGGGGAAATGGTAATATTGGTAATCTAAGTATCGGATGTCGAAGTTTTACTGTTTTGTTTTTTATTTATTATTTTGAATTGCCTTTTTGTGTACTTTGATTTTAACTTTTATCATTTTTTCATTTTTCTTGGTTTGGTCCTTTTATATACAATTTTTTGTTTCAATTTTGCTTTATCTTCTACTTAGCGTTTTTAACATCATTTCATATTATTTAACATCAGTAAAATTATTTTTCTTAATTTCACATTTTGTTATGTATGTGTTAGAAGTTTATTACAATTAAGAATGTTGCTTTTACTATTAAATTTGTCTAAAAACCCAGTTACAGGAGTTATTATACATATTTGAATTTTACTTCTCCATGAAATACCCTTTTTATTCATATGTTTATTTTCATGTATGATTTTTTATACATATTTATCTTTAGAACTTTGATTTATTTAAAAAAAATCGTTTGTACATTTTCATGGGTTTTGAAATTTATTTTCTCATCAAATTTTCCCCTAAGTTTTATTACTGAATTAAGAAACACACCACAAAAGGCCATGAAGCGTGTCCTGGTAGAAAAATGTCCTATAACTTCGACCAGAATACAAATTCGAACTCGACCAACACCATTTAAAGTCAAATGGCACAAATTTCCGACGCTTTAATGTGAGTGATTTGTTTCCTTCTTGCACCATCCGGCTTGAAGATTACGCAGAACAATTCCAGGATGCCAATATAGCGTGCGAAGATGTGCACTTCCCCACGCACAAGTACTTTCGCCATCGAACCCCGTGAGTAAAAATAATAGTAATACAAAAAAAACAATGTATATATTTATGCTGCCCACGTCTCCAGTTTATGTCCTCCCACCGTCGCCGGGCCGGGCTGTTGTGCCGCTGTGTGGCGGCATGTTTTCGCTTTCGTGCGTGACTCCAGCGGACACGGCACGGCCTGCATACATATGTTGTGCTTGTAACGTCCAAGTCGCAGTCACTTTCGGACCTACGCGGTCACTGACTTCGGTGGCGTTCTTTGGCTCGAAGCAGCCAAATCGGACGGTGAACTTTTCCGCTTGCACTGCTTAACCTTTTCCCTATTCGAAGGGATTAGTCCGTCGATATCGAGGAGACAGGATGGAAAATACAGAGCGAGAAAGAGAGAGCATCCGTTTGATGTGCTAACGATATGAAATAACTTATTGTGTTGCCGCAGATGTTACCGTCCGGTTGGCAGGTTGCGTAGTTCGATTACCGCAGCGAAGGGTATTAAATAAGATAATTAGATAAGTGTTGAACATTGCTCGCTGGTGCAGACGTTGGGGGTTTAAATGAATGCTTACCCTCGTGTCAGTGCTTGACGTTTCGAAAGGAAATGTTGTTGTGTTAGACGAAACATCGTAAAGATCAAAAAGATATTCGATTGTTCACGCTAGCTTCGTTCGCCCTCCGATAGATGGCTCTAGTAGAAAAAATAGCAAAAAGTCAAATCAAAATGTCATTTTTTACCATGTACTTGTTGGCATTTTATCAGGAGATTTTTTAAATTTGAAGCGTTATGCTCCTTAAGCTACATTTTTTAAATGCAGTTTTTATAATTTTAGAAATAATGTATCTTATTGTGGAAATGTTATGGTAAAACAGATCCTCATAATCAGAGGTTTACTTTCTAAAATAATCTACAAATCTACAAATCTAGAATTTCCGTTTTACATCCCTTTTTACCTTTTTCCTGGTTAAATAAAATTAATACGTGATTTAAAAAAAAAAATGAAAAATACCTAATATTACAAAAGTTCTTTTATTTGAGACTCAAGACGGCAACATTCTGAAAATAAAGAATTTGTATAAAATTTCAAAAAAGTTGTAAGGAAAATACAGAATAGCAAATGATCAACTGATTTCACGGTTTTAAGCATGGTTTAGTGTACAAAACTAGAAGTAAAATAAAAAAAATCCTTCCCTGTAACAACAATTCACCGCCAGCACAAGCAACGCTGTTCGAAGCCATTTAGCAACGGATGCTCCAAGTGTATCGACACGAATCGATTACCGAACGAGAATCGTATAAAATTCTCTCCCCCAACACGTTCGCCCCAAAGAAGATGAAATTCTTTTCCACATCTTTCTACACCCGACGATATTCATTTCCAAATTCCGTGACCCCTTTGTTCGCATGTTCGAAGGAATAAAAAAAAACATTCACACACACAATGCCTTTGTATCTCAGGATCGACCCACAAGACGGGCCCGGAACATTTGGCGCAAAACGTGGCCCGGAACGCTGGTCATTTCCGGACCGGTAAGCGAACAAAACGATGGGCGGAAGTTGATTGCAGTTTTGTTTGTTTCGGAAGGTAGTAGACACGGACGGACTTGATGGGCTGGACGCCGGAATCAATGAATCATGGATGCGTTAAACCCAAACGTCATCGCCGTCTTATTGCTGACCCGCCAAGATTGCTGGTCAGTTTCGGGTCGGCGGTTGCGCCCGTGCGTGGCCACGGAAAGGAATAAAACTTTACGACAGAATGGCTTCTGGAATTCGGTTCGGTGGAGTGTGCACCGAAGCCGTTGGATGCAAAGTTGGGTTTTACGAGCAGCAACAGCAGCAGCAGCAGCAGCAGCAGCCGTGAGCAGCTCGAATAGTTTGTTGACGTTGGGTTTGGGGGTTTTAATGGTGGCACAATAAATCACCGGTCGCTAGGCGTTAGTGATTTGCCTAATAGATTTTGTGTGGAATGGTATGGATCGAGGTATAAAGATATGTTTAAAGCTGATTCGTTGTCTATGAATCAAACGAGAAAGAATGTGATTGTGTTCGAAGCTATGTTGGGCTGGACTAAGCACCTAATGTGTATTCAGATGCTCATTTTAGTTTATTTAAACCAAAAATTGTAGTCAGAATTAAAGTCCTTTTTCACAAATGTAACACATTGTGTAGCACTTTTCGTTTTTCAAACTATGATTGGTTTACTGCTTTCTTGTAGAATTTTTTTAGAGCACAGTCTGTAAAAACCAGAATTTAAGTTAAAATTAAAGGATACAACTCAAAAGAAAGAAAGAAAGAAACAAACAAACAAACAAGGAATATAACTAAAATAACAAAAAAGTTGTTGAACACTAGTGGTTAAAAACATCCTTGAAAAATACATCCTGAACGGTCACGGAGTTAGTCATTTCACATAATTTTCATTCATCTTGAATTCATTTCCATTCATGTGCCATTCACTTTCACACTTTTTGATTGAAAATCGTAAAACTTTCTTGAGGAATAAGAAGAATATTAATTAAATAATTGAATCAATGATACTTTTTATTGTTGTATTCTTCTTACAAATGCCTTCCTTATTAATGTGATCATTCGAATTCATCGGTTAATCTTACCTAAGCTAGTGCAGTTGAATAACTACGTGAAAACTCTTAACTTACTATAAAGCGATTTCATACTCAAAAAAAAAAAAACTCCAAAATACACAAAAGCAATAAAAAAACATCAGTAAATTTCAGATGCATGCAGACACACCAAACGAAGCATTTAATCCTCGAAAACATTACCGACGAACATAATTCGACGATCAGCGCTTCTCAGCGACTCATTATCGTCTTCGTCGTTGTCGCCGTCATCGTTCCCCTCTTCTCCTACCACCGCCCTAATGGGGCGTTAAAATTCGTTAACTATCCGCACGGTTTCGTCTAGCGCATTTGTTTTGTTTTTTTCGCTGTTGTGTTGCTGTTGCGAGTTTTCATCCTATTCTTCTCGATTTCATTGCGCTCAGCTCAATTAACACCGTCCATTCGCGTGTGCCTGAACAGATTTCGTCCGGAAATAGTTAGCGTGTTTTCTAGTCGGCGGCTTCCAACCGGCTGAACAGCTGAACATCGAAGGAAAATCGTGCATTGCTGAAGCGATTTGGGCGATATGTGCGAGCAGCGGGGAAGATTACACCGAGTGCCATTAGAGCATTTACGGCAACGATCGTTTTACATAATCTAGGACTTTGATTTTTCGGTGTCATTTGATTGTTCAAGTCTTTTATAAAAAAAGGTTTGAAAGAAAACAACATCTTAAGCAATGTCAAATAAGCAAATTTAAAAATGGGTTAGTTTTGATGTTTGACAGTAGAGGGCGTAACTGGTATTTAGGTAGCAGTACGTCAAACTCACCCTGCTTTGCTACTTAGGTTAAGGTTTTAAACAATCGAAAGCATTCATAAGATTTGGTTGCTTTAATCATTCAATCAATATAAAATAATACTCATGTCTCAAAGAAGGAAAAAAAAATGATGAGTAAATAATCAGTTAAAAAGCATCTATGGCGTAGGACGATAGAGACCATTATCCACCAATGCCGTTTGTCGATTCGATGAAGAAATAAAATACACGTTCTTGCTCAACAAATCGTGATGCTGAAATTGACACCCTCATTTTCCAGCTGGGCTGTGACTATTTTGCGGCCAGAAATAAGGAGTGCCGGAAAGGAAGAGTGACGGATGCGTAGGTGTGTAGCCACAATCGTCCGCCCGGTGGCAAATACCCTTCCCGCGACACTAATCTGCGTGTGGGAAGCGTGGGAAAATCGTGACAAATCATTTCCATCTGCCGTAGCGTTCCGGTTCCCTTTCCCTTGCTGGAGCTGGACTGGGCTGAAGATTTGTGAGCCCTTTTTTGCGATTCGTTTCAGCAGCACCGTTCGTACGGTACGAGATTCGAGTACGTGCACAGGAAGGTGTCGTATTTCATGCGGTTTCGCATGGAACTACTCGTTTCGTTTACGCTATATTGTGAAGGAGAATGAGCAGCGCAAACGTAAATGGGGGGATGGCTTTGTTTTGGGCAAAGAGTGCCTCGATGGATGAACTGTTGTATCAACAACTGCTGGTGTGGAGATAAAAATTTACACGCGTCTACCGCGTTGATTGGGGAAAGAAATATGAGGCCGATTGCAAGTATTTCAAAGAACTTTATGAGGAACATTAAACAATGTTGATTTAATAAAACAAGTATAATCTGTTTGGCTTCTAATCAGAGAACATAAATACAATAATAAAAGTAAAAACAGTAAAAATAAAAAATAGTACAAAATGAAAAAGATATTCAAACCATTCCGAAAGCTAGTTCGAAAATTTAGTTAAAAAGTATTTAGTAAGTAATGATTAGTAAGTGAAAATAAAAGTTGAAGAAATTTTAATATTACATAATAAATCATTAAAGAGTACAAGGAATAACTAATAGAAAGCTTGATAAACATCAAGCTAAATAACAGGAACAGAAAGTGAAAAACCGGAAAGATATTCAATAAAACAATAACATATTGCAAGGATCGGATGTAAAAGGAAAATATCGAGAAGTAACAAACTGTCAGTAATGATATACTTTATTAAAGCAAGCAAAAAAGAGTCAGTGTATTAGAAGGTACATTGCACTGTCCATAGCAGAAAACAGGAATGAAAAATTATGCGTTGCGTTTTTCCTTCCACCGAGCCATCCATCCTTTAGGCCTTTTTCGGTCGTCATTATCGACGATTCTAATTTTAAGCTCGAAACTGAAACCCTACCCATGCATTTTTGATATCTGCTGGTGCACTAAACCGAGAAGAGCCGCTTCAGGAACGAACGTTTGCTGAATGCATATTATGCTTCTTTTTTCGCAGTGTTTGCATCGTCCAAAAGGATCGTTCGGCAGCATAGTGTGTTGTGTGTTTTGCTTTTTTTTTTTTGGTAGCCGGCCCGAAGTCGCGTTGCGTGTGGAGTGTGCGTAATAAACGGCAATTATATACCCGACCGGGATTTAGTACTTATTCTACTCTCGCCAGCACCCATCGTAGAATGGGCCCATCGACCCCGAGACGGCCGGCAAACCAGCTGCTGCTGGTGCGAAGAAATTAAATTAAAAGCAGACGAAAAACTCTTCCAAACGAGGGGACTTTGAACTTTCGCCCCAGGAGCAAGAATATTGTGCAGGGATTTTTCGTGTTGATGGATTTACATAAAAACCACTCAGACGCAAATACTACGTTGACCACGCGAATCGCGTGAAGCCACTCACAAAATGTGGCTTTCCTCTTTAAAACCGCCTCAGTGGGTTGCCCTGGGAGTCGTCGGATGGCGACAGATCGGATCTGTGAATTAATTTTCCTTACAACTAATCCTTTATCAACTGCAGCTCATCCGTGAGCGGCATTGGAAATACTGGGAACAATAAGCGTTCTCTCCCCGTTTTTTCCCCCTCAAAAACATCTTGTTCTACGGTGACCCAGATGCTTAACCTTCCCGTTTGCTCGTTTGCCACTCCGGGCACGTCTGCGGGAGGTGGAGTGAACTGGGAAAATGGGAGAAAAACGCATAAAAAAAACATAACCGAAATCAACCCGCGTGTAGAGTTCTACCCAAGTTTGCGTCTTCCAGACGTGCCACCGGCCGGACTTATCGGACGGAACCGATCTAATCGTCGTAAATTCTATACCCTGCCCTCGTAAGACACGACCAGAACGGACGGCAGGACGGACGCGACGGTGGAACGGTGTCGGTTCGTCAGTGGAGTTTTGTTCAGAAACAGATCCTCCAATTTTTCGTCGCTTCTCGTGTCATCGACGGGACACGGGCGTGTTTAGGGATCATCATCACGATAGCCACAGTCTTCTAGCTTGCCACGGCGACGGTCGTTTCATGTGCTGCTCGTCAATCTCAGTCTCGATTTCTCGTCTGCGGTAACATTTTTCGAAGCAAGCGGCTAATGCGGCTTCCCCGGGGAAAGAACATCGCGTCCAAGATGTGAAACTAACCACACAACTAACAAAGACATTTGGTGTGGTGGCGGAATGAAATGAAACCATGTTGCTGGTAGTAGTTTGTCACATACGGAACAATGCATCCGATTGTCGCTTTTTTTTGGGGTTTTTTTGTAGCTGCCCCTTGCGAAGAAACATCGTTTGGACTCTTGCAATTTGATTTCTTTGGTGCAGTCGCCTGTTTGCCGCTGCATTCAACGCTTTGTCATGCAAACGAGCTACCACATTTTTGTGTGGATTGTGAATACTTCCATTAGCATACAGTAGATTTGGGCTTAAGCTAATGATTTTGCTAATGATTTGATACAATTGTTCGAAGACATATTTGTTTTGAGAGTTTTTTCTTGAAAAGTGAGCAAGATTGAAATGGTTGATAGAAGAAAAAACTATATTCTGATCATTGAATAGTGTCATTTTATTTTTTAGTAAGTGGTAAACAGTTTTTTGGATATTTTTTGTTTAAAATAGCTTAAGAACTAGAAGAAAAAACAATTGTTTTCCTAGGATTTTCTATTATTAATACGATGAATAGAAGAAGAATAGAAACCTAAAAATAAATTGAGCTCTAATTTTATTTTTCTCAATTTTTAATAAAAAAATCAAAAAATTAAAGAAAATTTGATCAATGTTTTAATCAATGTTTGACTATTTGGCATTTCCTCTTTTATTTTTGTTTTTGGTTATGTTTTTAACTGTTCTTTTTATTATGTTATATTGAACGGTTTTATTTTAACAATTATTATTATTTTTCATTGTGTTATTTTTATTTTAAACAAAAATTGTCCTTTTTAAAACTTCCGTAACACTATCAATAGATAAGCATACAAAAATGGACAAATATTTGTTCGAAAAAGAATAAAAATTTGTAAACTAGGCCTTTACCTAGAACTTTACCTAGTTTATGTATTTTAGTCAAGTGGTAGATTAAATTGAAATTTGATAAACAAAACTTCATCAAGAGTTAGTTCTCCTTCATTTAAAGCTTAATTGTAGTAATAACGAAACATACAAGCAAAACATTATGTTTTAGTATCTTCAGAGAAGTAAAAAAAAGGCTCTACGTTTGAAGATCAAAATGTTTTGCTTTACAAACGTCTTAAATCTGTGAACGCAGTGAACATACTACGAACATGCACAAAGGATAGGTTTACCTTTGATCGTGCGAGGAAATGTAGTAAAAAAACATAAAAAGGTAACATTCGCTAGACGGCGAGAAGGAATTCCTCAACAATACGTCTGGGGGTGTTTTATTTCCACCAGAAATAGTGCCGTGGACACAATATTGATACAAGTGCTTCGGGCTTCGGACAAGATCCGTTTGATGTCTATGCCGAGGAGGCACTCGATCGCAACACGTGCAATAAGACGGCTACATCTGCGCGTGTAGATTGTTTTGTTCTTTAAACTTCTCTGCAGCGTATATCAGGGTGAAAAAAAAACGACAGCAGACGAGTTTAATGTTCCGCCAACTCTTCGTCGAAGCCTGTCGCTTGGCTTTGGCGAAACATTCACTCGGCGGAGATGAATCATCCGCCACGGATCATTGATGCCCTTTGGCTGCGCAATGATGCAACCGACCGATGCATCGGTTCCACCGCTTCGGGGTGCACTTGCAGTTCGTACGTTGGTGGTGGGTTCATCATGACCGGCTGCTTTATTGCCCATTCGAGAGGGCCAAACCGTGCCCGGTTTCCACAAGGACCGCCGCACTCGTCTCTGTGCAATAATGCTGTTGCGATGGGAGGTGGGTTTTGCGCTTCGGAATCGCTAGCAAATCGAACGAGTTGCATTCGAACAGGATTTATGGCATAACCCGGATGGAAACCGGACACAGCCGGGCCGGGCTTTAACCTTAATGTCCCATATGAAGCCGGGGCATTGTAAAACATTACTGCTTCTATTTTAGGTGCAATTTACCCTGCGACGGCGAAGGCGAAAAGGGTAAGCACAGCGTGAGAATAGCAAATTTGCATTCCGGCGCTGTTTCCTGCAGTTATGAGCATTTCAGTTATTTAAACATCTTTGGAGACTCATTTCGGTATTGAATAATTTATGCGTTTTTAAAAGTCGTTTTGTATGCATGACGAACTACAACTGGAGGCGGTTTTGCTTTAAAACTGCTCAACCATACAGAATAATTGGAGTAAAGCCATTAAAAGATGAATTTCCTGTTTGCACCGGAAAAAATAGAGTTGATTTATTTAACAATTCGCTAGCACGCTCTACAATTTTTCTTATTATTGTACTTACTTGAACTTAGATCTTTACTGTGTTTAAGTTACTTGCTTGTTTAAATCAACTTTACAAAAATTGTAAAACGGCTCATTCTAATTTGTTACTTAGGAATGTGTTTGAGTTGGATGTTAGAACTTGAGTAAGTTTAAACTAGCACTGAGTTATGATTTGAGAAGATATAGTTGTTAAAAAAAGTCGAGGATAACCATTCGCTAGCCATTAATGATTTAAAGCATCAGGTGATCTTCTAGAGATGGTTATCATTTAATATTAATTTTAAAATGTATGATTTGTTCCTAATTTTGGAAACATGGTATAGAATAGTAAAAAGAATTCAAATTATAAATATTTTTGTTTTAATGTTAAGTTATTCGTTGTACATGTGAAAAGTGTAATACTTTTTTTTTTAACTTTCCCTTTTTAAGAAACATAATACAGCTGTCAAATTCTGTTTGACAGTCAATAGCATTCACTTAAACATTAATTTTGTTCATTTTAGTTGCAAGTATGGTATCATTTGGTTCATTTTGATTTGTTTTGTATTTTGCTTTAAGAGTCCAACCATAGTTACCTTTGATTAAAAACTTATTAAAAATTCGAATAAATTAATTAAATAACATATTCTTATTTGGTAAACAACTGATCAATTCAGGAAAAAGCTGATGCTAGCGAATCTTAAACAATCTGAAACTGCTGTCAAAATACTCGTTAAATTCGACCAAACTAATACTTTTCCAATGCAAGCCTGCCCCCAGTTGATCAGCGATAGTTCTTTCGCGAAACGTTTGGCCCACTCGGCCAACAAACCTCTGTCTCGAGCTGCATCCAACGGTTCGGATAGTTCGTTTCGTTTCGTCATGTTTTCTTCCATTCTTTCAACCCACTTTCCAGCGTGCTGCATCGGCACCACGAAAAACGTCTTCGAAGCATCGAACAGAACCGGTTTTTACAGGATTTGTTGCCTGTTTTTTGCTTTAGAACCTCCCCACGATGCCCTGCAACGTCTCACCGCCGTCAGCTGCTCTTGGCGGGTCTGGTGGATGTAGGAGAGCCCTTTTACTTTCGTGTTAGTCGATAGCGGGGCCATACAAAGACACGTACGGGCAGCATCACATTCCCCACTAACACACAAACACGCTGCATCCGTCGCGTGATTGCATCTATTTCCTTTCTAATACGAGACCAAGCAAGCCATGGCCCATGCGAGTTGGGTTGATGACGGCTTTTTTCCTTCCCTTTCGAGCCTGTGGTTGTTGTTTTGGGTGTGTTTGTTCGATTGTGGCGGGTTCTCTTTTTTTTTCGGGACGAACCGATGCGACGATCAATCTTCCATTTCGTTCTGAGGAGGGCTTTGAAGAAGCAAAAGTGCAGCACGAATGCAGCTCGACCGTGGGCTTTGTGGGTCTAATCCTGGATTAATGATGGTAAGGCAGTGCGCTGCGTTTCCCTTAGTTCTTGCCATTCCCGAAAAAAAAGCATCCGTGCGTTGGTGGATCGAACCGGACGAGCGAAACGATGTCAGACATGTCGTTTTTTTCCCCCTCTTCCTTTCGTTCGAGATCATTCACCGAAACGAACCATTTGGCTGTAGGAATAACAAATCTCTGCTCCATTTTGGTCCTTTTTTTTGGGTAAATTTCCTGCTATGTGTGCTCTCTATCTCTCTCTCTCTCCAACGCTCACAAAACACAACAATACTTCCATTAAAAAAAGAATTAAATCACTTGCATCTCCGATCGAGCGCTGGCAAGAGGGAAGTGCGGATGGATGCACGCCCAAATGCATCGGCAGAATGTGCACTCACGCTTTGCATCCCGTTTACTATCGCCCGTCTAGCCGCGAGCTATGTTTATGTTTTTTTTACAACCACGCTTTGTCTGCTCACATCTAGGGGTTTCTCGCATCATGTTTTTATGAGTTTCTAGAGCTACATTTCGGCTGCCTTAGATACTCTTAAATTAGAATTTCACCTCCAAGACGTGCCCGCACCATTTGTTTGGCATTTGTTTTGAGTGCTTATTTGTCGGAAATTGAAATATGAACGGGCGCGTTTTATGTGAGGTTCGGTGGATTTCTTTTCTTACCAATAAAATGTCCCCTTCGCTCAACGTCGCGTCGCGTTGTAAATTTGCTTAAACAGAAACATAATTTTAATAGCCCATAAGAAGGAATGCTGAAACTTTGATTATATCAAATATTTACTTCGTTCACTAGTAAACAATTTTTAATTTATGTCTACTTGATTATAAATTTTACTCAAAGGTTATTATTTCATGGTGTTTTTAGCATGTTTAAAGCCGTCGTTAATAAATAAACATATGAATTCATTTCAAAATCACTTTTCTATCATATTCTATTGTTTCATGTGTAATTCCTTTACACTAGAAACTATGAAATATGAAATAAGCCACCTTATAAATCATATTTATACATTTATTTATTGTTTTATATTGAATTTCTCAGAATATTCAAATTTTTTAAACATAATTTGCTTCTATGTTCTCTTTTTTCTAGCTATTTTAATAGGTTCTCTTCGGCCAGAGCGATATTACAAATATTTCCTTACTCTTAGAATTTTATCTTCGACCTCTTATTAATTAAAAAAATCCTATCTTCCTTCATTAATCATAATTTTCATTCGATGTAAGCCAATTATTAGGAAAAATGTTTTTACAACCCTGCCAAATCCTATTACTTTCACCTGTCTACCTTTCATTTACACGGTAAAATAGAATCATAATGTGGAATCGAAAATCACTGGCAATACCGCGCGAGACGCGCCGTCTCGATGACGAAAGTCAATGGTAATGCAAAGCCAAATTAATGCCACCGTTGCATATGCAATTGGGCAAAACCAGCGACGGACATTCGATCAAATTGATAGACGTCGCTCACGTTGCCGCCTTTCTCCGACGCTTGCCTGCCAATCGTTTCGCGTCAATCGGTGTGTCAATCTGCATCGCACTGCGACGATGGTCAGTGCAGACATTTGCGACCCGCATCAGGCAGGAAATTTCATACCACCAGGCGAGGCTTATCCGAGCGAGACTGCGCTTTTGTCTCGCCTCCCGGTGCAGCAGCGACCGGCGGTTTATGACTTTATGCGCCCGTAACATTTATGGCCGGAATGGATGGATCCATGAATGGATGAACGGATGATGGTACGATTTATTGGAGGCTTTGAATTAGTGACTCGATTGAAAAGTCTTCATTACATTCTTCATTCACTACATCGTTCGATTAGGGAAGTCAGCCTTCCGACTAGAAAATTTATGATGAGCTGATTGTGGAAAGTGTGCGTCTGTATGTTGTACGTTTTATTACGGCATTGACAATAGCATGGGAGGGCTTTTATGAAAATTTTACACTAACATGTCTTGTAAAAAAGTTTAGGCTGATTTTAAATGCGTTTTTTGTAGTTTTTCTTTGCAGCAAATCGTAATGTATAACCTTTGCTTAGTGCCAACAGTATTTACTTAACACATAAAATTAAATTTTGTTGAATCAAATTTTAAAATTTTTGTGTGAAAGATGATTCTATTCCTCTGGTATACTTTTGTACACTTTTGGAAAGGTTTTTGAATGGTATGGGTTTCGTAGCATGAAAATTCGATGCTAGCCTTATATTCAGGGGCTTATTGTCTCTGGTTCTGATTTTTGACTCTGATTCTGAATCTGATCTGATTTTGTTCATTTTGTTCATTCCTCGTTCATTCCATTCCACTAATTTTGTTCATACCGTATTTCATAGTTTTCATCGGCATTCTTAAATTTGTATTATTCAATGATTCTTAAAATCTTCCCAAATTTTCTACCAATTCGTCTTAAGAAAAGGGGTTTTTGATCTTTTTTCTGCATAAAATTGGATATGAACAAGTAATGTTTTTTTTTACAAACAGCGGTTTAGCGCGGTGACAGCTGCGAAATTAGCTAGTACAGCAAAGTCACAACAGATGGCGTTAGGAGCCAAAGTGGAACAGCAAGTTAAGTTTTATGAAATTACCACGCGCAGATAATTTCCTTTATTTATACTTTCTCAAATTTGACTTCTTTTTTATTGTTTTAAATTTAGGAAACGTGTGTTCGAGGCAAAGTTCTGTCCAAAACCGTGTCTGAATTTTACTGAATATTGATCGTACTGTGAAAGTTAGTGTTATAATTGCTTATTTACATCTCGCGATCTCGAGGGCATCCGAAACCCATTACGCAGAAAATAATAAACAACGCAACGGTGAGCGAACACTCGAATGTTCCCAAACAATTGTACTAAAGCGAGCTGGTGAGCTGGGAGAAAGGTTGGTGGCGAAGAAAGGGCCCGAGTATTACAACTTTATTGCGGCGACGTGCCGTTCCTTCTCTCCCGTGAAGCACAGTAGAGCGGGGTCCAGGAACCAGGCACCGGGAACAAGTGAAGAGTGAAGCAGAGTGGAGGAAAAAATGCCAACGAACGCCAGGCACGCACTTGCCGCCAAACGAAACGTTTAATGAATCGTCGTTAGGGCCCGTCGGGGCTGGCGTCGACATCGCCCGTTTTCACCGCGAGCTTCCAGACAGATCAAATGTTTAACTTTCCCAGTGTAAATAGCCTCCCGCCAGCGCGACCGCCGCATCCACCGCGTTTCCCGACGCTGGAGCCATCGAGGAGGAACGGTTTTCCGCGTGGTAGAGCGGGTCACGAAAGGTTCATCACGTTCCCCGGGTGTGACGCGCCCTTGCCTGGTGTCTGTGTCGGTTGGTTTGGCTCCATCCGACAACGCCCGGGAACCCGCCTCAGTCCCTCGACCCCCTTAGCCGTTCATTATGCTGGATTGTTACCGCACAGTGTGTGCATAGAGAGCGCGAGGTGATGAGTTTCGGTGGGTTGGTGGGTCCGTCCCGCGGGCTATACAATCGACGACGTGCTTCTTGACGCCCTCACCGGGGACAGGAAGTTCACCGACGCTGTCACCGACGGGCGCGGAATCGGTCGCTTCCGTTAGCGCTAGCGCCAGCGACGGTGCCGGGACTGTGTCGTCTTACACAGCCGCACGCTCGTACGTAATTTGATGAAGTATCGGTTGAGTTTCATCGCCCGTCGTGGGCTACACTAGCGAAAACGTACATTAACAGGCTGGCGAAACGATCGCGATTCTATGATAACAGAGCACTCGAACGATTCACGGAAAAGGTGGACGAAACGCGAGCCGAAGATATTGATCCGTGCACTGCTGAGGGTGTTCTGTTTGCAAAAGGGGTAATGTGATGATGATTTTTCCTGGCAGCGTACAAGCAAGCTCAGCCGTGAGTGCTTTGTAATTTGACAACAATTAGGGATTATGCTGTTTAGATTAAAATAAAAGTTGTGTTTTATTTTTCAACATAAAGAGATAATTTAAATAAAGTTTGAATAGATCAATAGAAAAAGCTTAAATTTTTAATAAAATTATTGCTTAAAAATGTCTACCTGTTTGTTGAGAATGCAATGAAAACTGAAAACACGACATTTCTATTTTATTGGAGTTGTTAGAAATGTAAATTAGTCCGTTTTTGTTATTCATTGGAATGGTTTATTTAAGAAATTATAAGAGATTATTGTTTCGATATGTACCAAAAAAGTATAGAATTAAAAAAACAGTATGAAAACTGGAAAAATCGAAGGAAGCGTTATTTTAATCAATCTCCTCAAGTTCTATAATTTATAATTTACAATTTAGTTGAATTATAGGAACTCATGGGTAGTAAAATTGTTTATCGTATTCAACTTAATATTAACAAGAAGAATTAGAATAGAAAGAATCTGAAAAAGGAGAAAGAAGAAGGAAAAAGAGCAGACTTACTATAACAAATGAAAGACATTTGTATAGATCACGGTTTTATGACCAAGAATATGGATCATTTAATTCGAGAAAAGGAGAATTACTGGAGTACTTTAGCTATACTTCTCTGTTTTTGAATGTTTAAAAAAGGTTTATAAAAATAAATAAACGAATTTAAATTAAATAACAAATGAAGAAACAAAAAGGTACATATCTAAAAGTATAAATAAAATAACAACTCACTACTTCTTGCTTTATAAACAACTAGCACAGTCGTCAGGACTACTACATGAACTGCTCGGTGGAAGAAAACGATGAACATTTGTCTTCGCATCGTGCCTCTCCCGATGACTTCCTGCCTGCACCGGAATCCCACACCAGGAAGTGCAATTTGGGTTGGCGATTGTGTGCGCGTCCGTCCCGTGTTTCCGCGGCTCCTCCGCTCGACCCCCGCGCAAACAGTCGTTTTGTTTCATTTTGCATAAATTACGTGAACACATACACACACGGTACGCGCTGGCAATTGACACCGTCGCGCGGCCACTTGACTGAAAACGGTAATTTTCGCCGCATTATGTGCCGTTCCGCAGCCGTTCCGACGCCGTCACCGAGCGGGATGGGTGTTTCAGCCGCCGTGGAGTTCTTGGGATGGGTGTTTTCTGTACGCCATGGACGATGGTTGTGTCGAGTTTGTCAGGAGTTTCAGTGCAAGTGCGTCTTTTTCTCTCTCTCTATTTCGGATCGTTTCTATTTTGAGACGGATAAGGAAAAGCCAGCCATTGCTGTCGTCGGTTCTGACAAGAATCTCTCTACTTGGACTTCATTGGAGCAGCGAACCGTCACGGCGTCAAGCATCTCAACGCGTGCCGAAGTGGTTCAGTGTGTCGTTTGTGCCGTTTGCCTGACGTCTTGACGTCCTGCACCGGTGGGACCACGACCTGGACCTGGACCTGGCCCGATTTTGGTGACTCAGAGTCGCACGCGACAACCTTTCAAACGGCGTAGCCGTCAGCTCATGCCTTTCTTGAAGCTTCTGCACGCGAATGCGGCCCGTCTGTGTTGCGTTTTAATTACTGCACTGTAGCACGTCCGTTAGTTGCATAAGGGACGCAACTCACTTCACCTATCTAAACATAGGCCGCCCTCGGTCTCTCTTTCTCGCTCTCTCGCCAACAGCATCACCCCAAGAAGAAGTATCCCAAGTTCGGCGTAGTCGGAACCTGTTTTTTTCTGTTCCTTCCTTTGCAACCCGCAGCGCCAAACGGCACAGATTGCAATCGCGCTCGGTTCGGCTGCAGTTCGGTGCCCGTTCTTCGTTTCGGGTAGTCACGCGCGGTGGTCCCTCGACTGGGACTCCCTTTCTAATTCTGCAGCACCCCTCCCACCGGCCGAGGGGGGAGATGGGCGCACCCGTGCGGCCGTTGCACCGCCGAAGCGAGAGGCACGCGAGATTGATAGATTTTGCAGAAATAAATAAGAGGTGTAGACAAACGTGGGTCGGGTGGTTGCCGCGGGGTGAGGACGGGATTTTGTGCAGAAAGTGATGAAAAATGACCAACGGTCGAGATGTTTCCAGCGAGAAATGAAAACATGGAACGTACGAGGGTGTTGCAAATGTACAAACATTACTTAAAATTGCTTTGAAAAGATAAAAAAAATAACATTTCTTAATTACTCATCTAAGGCTTTATATCAAATGGGATTCGAAATGTCCATGTTAGCCTATGTTTTCAAACATCAATATTTTTTATAATTTATATCGAAGTTGCTTTCGTAAATGAAGAATAAAACCATTCAAAAGTAAGCCACTATGTTTGTTTCCATTTGTTTCCAAAGTCGTCGAGGTAGTTGTTTTATTGTGTTTCTACTAATTTGTAGTGCAAAAAGAAGATAATATTTATTGCTCAGTGTCTTAATTAGATGCAAGTTTATTGTGTACAACATTAGTTTGGAGTGTTAAACTTTTGACTCATTACTTTTTACAGCGCCAAAGGTTACTGCAAAGTTTAAAAATATGATGATTGTTTTAAAAAGGGACACACAGTATATTGTTATTTTTTATTCACCTTTTTTATACCCAACAAGTAAAAGCGACCAGAAGCTAAGTATAACACGTTTTAAAAGGCCAGGACCAGCAATGGAACATTTCTTGAACATTTTTCCTGATGAGGAAAGTTTAATCTAATATGACTTAATGTTTTGAATTGCAACAGCTCCTCGCCATACTTCATTTTTTAATATAGATAATATATTGAGAAAATATAACCATGTCAAAAGATGAAATTCTAAATTAGTAAAACTTTTGTAAATTTTCATCGACCTAAATTTCGCCATGAATCTTCATATAGGTTTGACAAATCAAGCGTCGTACTTCATATGGGCGGAAGTTGAAAGAGTTACAAACAACGGCGTAATAAAGAACAAAAAAAGGTTCCTAATCCTCCTGTTGAGCAGCAAGCAGTCGAGATCAAGACTCCTCCGCACGAAAAGTAAAATCAAAATCTCACCACGCTTAGGAACAAGCGTAACCCTACGGAGAGCCGTTGCTAACTCCCGTTCCCTTGCACAGACGAAAAAAAAAAATGAAAAAAACCTTGCACATTCTTCTCCACCTCCAACGCAACTGCCACGCGAGAAGAGTTATTCGAGGTTCGCGATTAGTGTTCGCGGTGTTTCACTTTGCAGCCGGTTCGGTCGTCCGGTTTTGCGATCGATGCCCGCGATGGGGATAAACGTTGCAAGAACCCGCGCCCGGTCGTCCCGCACCCGGTCCACCTTTGGAATACGGTCGCTTTTCATGTTGGATCGGGCCGCCTAACGCGGCGTATGCTAGGGAGCCCGTCGCTGCACCCGTTTTCGCTGGAGGCTGCAACTAACACAACGCGTGTTGGTGGTAGTGCCCACTGGCTTGTGCCACATTTCTTTGCCTTCTTGCCGCGCCGAGCTCGCACCGTCGGAGTGGGCAAACTTCCCTCTTGTCGCAGACATACAGACACACTTACACACACACGCACACACGCCTGCCAATCGGTGGTGGTAATTTGACCTCATTTCATGGACACCGCTAATGGCAATATTGTATGCACAGGCGACGCGTGTGTTTGTGCACCTTCCGTTCGGTCGAAGATCTTCCCGCGAACCGCTAAACCTTCCGCCAATGTCGGTGAGGTTCGGGGGTTTTTCGAGCGGACGAGCGGCCGTGTGTGTCTGTGTGCGTCTGAGCGCATTTGCTGCCGGTGCATGTGCAGTTGCAAACCAAACCAAACACACCATGCCAAGGCAGCGGGCGAAAAACAACAACGACTTCATCGTTCACCGCCGGAACGGCGTGACCCGGAGACGGTTGAGACTTCCCCTGTTGGTGAAGCAGGAAGTACTGTCGCCATTATCCGACCATGGAGAGGGCAACTAAGCGAAGCGGTAGGAAAATGAGTCTTTGCGTTTGGCAACGGGACGCGAAGAGATGGGGTAACAGATCATAATAAAAGATTATGCAGCGAAAGGGAGTTGGAAGTCTAGTCAAGTTGGAGGTCTAGCCCATGTGTACAGGTTTCTGCGCTTTTCAGCAGTTGGATCAAACGGTTGTTGCATTTTACAAGATGCAACTGGATACTGATTTACCACACGTGGTAAAATATTGATGTCTGTTTTATGTCGCACGTTGTTTAGTGCAAAAGTTTCAAAGCTATTGGAAAGAGCTATAGGAGAAGTTACAGGAGCAAAATAGGAGCTTCAATCTCCTCGCGGGACTTTTCGGATCTCCTTACTATTAAAAGTTACATTATTTATTGTTGTTTTATTATTGACTTCTATAACATTCTAGAGCTAACCTAGTTCTATTGAACAGCTTCCAACAGGTATGGCTAGTTCCATTGGAGAACGGTCTACTGGATAGTTGGTGCCTGCGACTGATAGGTTAAAGGTTGTATTCCCTTTCATAAACTCTACCTAGAAGGAAGGAGCAGAATTGATTCAAAACAGCTTAAGACAAACGTTTAAATATTGATTATTACAAATGAAAAACAGCGCGGAAAGAGAAACTGCTCTCTCAACCTCTTTCACTCTCACCAGAGAATCGAACCCGCACCAGCTCGTGTGAAGCGAACCGCTCCTACTGCTTACCCATTTGCTCTATCGAGCAGGTTGCTAATCTCATCGAAGATTTCAAATAAAACAGTGCCATCAGCAGATGTTTCATGAGTACGATAATATTTGGGCATTGCGTGCTAATCACTTGTAAACTCTGAATTTCCAATTACGTCCCGATTGCTTGTAGATAAAAAAAAACCTATTTTTGGACAATCTGTACGCACCCATTCCGCAATATGCCATTTTAGAAGCAAATAATACATTCGCTATCGCTTGCGGCCGGTGAGTCACAAGAATACGTTCCAGCGAGCTAGAGCAAACGCTATCGCCACATATTCGGTGGATTGTTTATCAGCCCATCAGCACCGATATCTTGCTGATTGCCGAGAAAGTGTGTCGAAAATCAAGCGCCAAACGGGCGGGGTCTTATCGTGTGGACTGTATTTTTTGCCTTTTTTATACCTCCACAAGAACATAACCTGGATGAAAACAAAACCTCGCTGACCTAGTTCTGTCAAAAACAAACTTTGAAGTTGTTGCAAGGTGATTTGTTCTGCCGTTGGCGTTGAGGAGTGTCCAAGCAGTGGAAGAACTTTATGCTAGATCGAAGCTAGATTTCCATCAAAATTTTAATGTTTAAGCTTTGGAACGAAACACGTACATTGGACACTCTTGCGGGGTTTTGCAATGAATTGCTCATTTCTATTATCGAATGATCATTACGCTCGCGGTTATTGCATCTAATAAACCGAAACTATTTTATAACGTGTAAAAACATGTCAATTTAAAAGCTGTGATTAAAAATCTACCCGCTCAACCCTGCTATCCCACGCGGATTTTGCGCCATTCCTACTTATGCGTACCTCATCAAACGGCAGCTCCCCAGCTGCGAACTCGGCGTTGCGGCGTTTTCCTTCCACATCTCTTCGGCGTACTACACGCCAACCGCGGCCACGTGGTGTCGTAATGGACAGGCGAACGGCTCCGTCGTCCCATAATTGCAGCGATTGAAAATGCAACCGATGCAACCGGAATGTATAATGATGTAATAATCATAAATACGCGGCACCGAGCGTGCCGTCGGCGACGTGGTGGTTTGAAGTCACGGAACAAACGCCGAAGACGTCGCTCGGTCGCTCGTTTTCTTGTGTGGAGCCGTGTGTTTTTTTTCTTTCTTCCCCACTTCGAGGTTTGCATTTTGGCGTGCGAAAAGGAACGTGTTTGCAGTTAGCTCTGCTTCGGGATCTGTTTCTTCTCGCCGGTGAGACAACACCGACAACCGTGGCTTTTTCTTTCTTCGATTTAGCCTGTTTAGCCTGTTTGTTGGATGTTTATGTTGGCACATACCAACAAATAAAGATTATCTTCTTATCTGCTGTAATTCATTGTTGAAAAGGAAAATATGTATGTTTTTTTGTAGTTGGTGAGGCAATAACATAAATTGAAATAATCTTCCACCTTTAGTGGGAGCAGAGGAATAAAAAACCAAACTAGCTCCTACTAAGTACCTCGTTCGGCTACACAACTGGAATTAGGTACTAAGAGCCAAGCACAAGCTGAAAAAAATAGTATAATGTTAATCAAGGCATCAAAGAAGCAAAACGGATCAAACGATCTGGCGCCGAAGACAAATCCCTGTCGTTAAAGGTTCCGAGCGCTTCAATCAAGGTTAAGTTTGCGACCGATTGCCATTCCCTAATGTGCATAAGATTACTGAACAAAAGGCCGGCCCAAAAAAAAAAAAAAAACGGCTCTCACAAACGTCTCCACAGCTAATGATGGTACGATGCAACAGGGTCACAGCAGTGCCAGACACAAAAAGAAGGCTGCACTTCGCTTCCGATCGCATTGGATCGCCAGCACGACTTGATCGCTTCGAGGGTTCGCCATCTAAACGATCGCAGGTCTTTAATTACACGACCGCACACCGTAGTGCATTGTGCGGGTTGATTGCATTCCGTCGTCGCGATTATTAGGTTGTTCGTCTTTCGTTTTTTTGCTGGCAACAGTTTTTGGCAACGAAGTTTTTAGTTCCACTCTCGAACAGCGATCACGATCCGGTGTCAAGGACTCGGTGCAAAGGCAATTAATGCGTCTGCATCCGGGTTGTATAAGTGCATTTAAACGCTGTTGCTAGTTGTAGTGATTCTTTTGAATAGTTGTGTGGCGAATCCCTTTAAAATTTGTCAGAAAATCTCCTCTTAATACATGGTGAAGAAGATAAAACTCCGAAACAGGTTTAAAACGAGTCTTTTTTTATAAAGGTATTATAGATAGGGTTAGCTTCCATTGAAAGAAAGAAATTGGCATAGGGAGATAAACGACTCATGACTCGAATTCCTCATCTCTCATATTTCTGGGAGAACTCATTTTGAAGAAATCAGAAATCATTTCGGTGAGGTAACATACTCACTACTGACTACTAAGAACAACACTATGAACTGAGGTCTTATTCAAAATAGGTCAAAATCAAAATTATGCAGATTTGCGAGAATAATTCATATAAAAATTTAATTAAAATTTAAATGCATAGAGATAGTAAAAATTATTATTATTTTGATAATAATTTGACTACTAAGCCTATGATCTTTACTGTTCTTCCAATGTAAGAAATATATAATTTCTAAACAATTATATCAGGTTGAAATATGATTAAAAATGTAAGTGATTACTTTGGCGTTTCCGTATGAAATTCTTTAGTGTGAATATATTGACTATAAAATTTGAAAATAACTGAAATCCTTTGGAAATCACATATTACTACCTCTTTTCCTTAAAAAAGAACCGAAAGCCATGAACCCTGTTCGCTCAAAGCTGAATCCTGCCCGCTACTTTATTCAATTTGATTAATCATCCATGCAAAGCCGAGATTCTTATCACCGAAAATCCAATCTCCGCCGCACACATCCTCCTCATCGCACCCAGCAACCTCGGCGGAAACGGAGCGCCGATTATCAAAACCGATCGGGCGTCGATCCGCCCCCAAACCTTCGCACATCAATCAAACCTGGACAGAAAATGATAGCCTACGTACGAAAACCCCTCCTAGAGGGCTCAGCCCCAAGCCGGAACATTAGGCTGCTTCGATCGAATTAAACGTCTGTCGTGGTCGAATTCGTTAAGGAGAAGCCAAAATAAAAGAAGCAGTGCAAAGAGCGGCAGCCAGCCCAATTAGATTCGCGCAGCCGTTCGGCCGACGGACGGGTGACCTTCGTTCGGGGTTCGATTGCAGCTTCCCGAATCGGTGCCCTTTTAAACAGCCATTTCCAATTACTGCAGTCTGGATGAGGTGCACTGCGGGTGCGTCAGATTTTCGATCCAAACACACGCTAAGAAGCGTGATCACGGGGCGACTGCGACGAGAACAAACCAACGGTTTCCAAGGTTACGGTTTTGGGACGGACGGGCCACAGGGCATGGCCTGCGGGCAGGAAGACCCACCGCCGAAATGTCCCAGGAGGCGCAGCGGTTAATAACGGTAGTCGTAATTTGTCTAACAGCCCTTCCCCACCGTCGTCCCATCGCGTAGAACCATCTGGTCCTTGCGACCAGAATCGTTGCTTGCCCTATCGTTTTCGAGGGAACGTTGTCTGGGAGCTGGCGTTCATCTGAGATTTTGCCAATCCACACTCTCACGCGCAGTAATTATATGGTGCTAGAGCCACAGTCTCTCTCTCTCTCTCTCTCTCTCTCTCTCTCTCTCTCTTTCCCCTGGTTCTAGCACCCTTTTTTGTCCGTGTGTCCTGCAGCGCATCCTGCCGCACAAAACCTGCCGCGCTGGGGGAAAGATTAGCAACCGGCGACAAGGGGAAAAACGGCTCCTGCTCAGGTTTCGGTTCTGGTCGAATGGCAAAAGGGTAAAGGCAGCACGTGTGCTGCCTCGGTGACATGTGTGAAAAGCGTGGTGAGGTTGCGATTCAAAGCGAGGCTTTAGATTATAATTAGCTCTGGCCGATCGTCCAACGCAACGATCGGAGATCATCTGGGACATTGGGACATTGGGACATTGGGATATTCGGACATTGTGTGGAAGTCTTTTAATACTTCCCATACTATCGCAGTTTCGCCTGCGATTCATCTCACGTTACAAACCAAAAACCCGGCGCAGCTGTGGTCGAATGGGTTTCCGAATGCCCAAAGGCGTAGAACGCTGACCCCACTTGGTCAGAGATTTCCATAGGCAGACAAAGAACAAAAAAAAAAAAAAACACTCATCCCCAGGAGGTTTCAGCTCAGTGCAGCGAATTGCTCGCCCCGTTGCATACGAGATCCATTACCCGGGTGCACCCCGCGGCGGACCATTGTTTGACACGCGGGTTCTGCACCCGGGAGATCTGAAACGAGTACAGCTTTAAGCCTCGACTGAGCGTGAGTTATTTATGGCCGGTGCCTACGCTATTACGCATGCATGAGCGTACAGCTTCAGGACGCGTTTGGGACCGGGTTCCTGGACCGAAGTGCGGTACTTCGGTTCGGACACCGTCCAGGGTTATGACACGGAGTTTTTCCGCCCAGCTCGCGGTAAATTGTTAATTGACAATCGCCGTCCCGCAAGTGGACGAGGTGTCCCATATGGTGGCCAGTTCGCCGGGCCTTTCGCTTTCACGAAAACATTGCTTGTACTTGTGGATCTAGCGCTCAGCGCTCCATTCCACGTCGGAGATTGGAAAGACATGGCTATCGTTCTCACCTAAACGGTCTGCTACGTACTGCTTTTACAAGCAAGCGAGTTGCTTTGGTTGCTAGGAGCAAGCCATTTCAACAGATATTTGATGTATTTTCTTACCGGTGATTCTGCATTCCACGGAGTTCAAGAGATCTTGAGCTGGAAGTTCTTGTTCCCTCAAGCTTCTGACTAGGTCACTGAAACATTCCAGTTAGACCATGCTCCAAACCGTTCCAATCGTAGTTTGTCCACCGTTAGCCCTACGTTGGAATAACATATCTGAAGATACCATCAACTAATTGATCATAACTTGATCGATGAGAACTTTACAACGCTTCCCCGAGAAGGCCTTTTATATCCTCAAACAAACGAAAACAACTAAATAAAACACATCTCCAGAAAACAGCTTCCTCAGAAGCCCCTGAACGCCAGCGAAAGAAAAGACTCGCGAATTATGATATCCACCCCGGGAAGGAGGCCGCCGACCTGTTCATAACTTCCCAGAGGGAGTTTATCGTTCTCTTTTTTTATCCTTTTTTTCGCCTTGTTTCTCTTTCTCTCTCACTCTCGTATCAATGCATTTTGTGCAACAGTCTTACAACTAACCGACCGGCCTTCGATGTGCCTTTGTGTGAGAGATTCGGATTTTTTTGCTCCTTGAAGTTTTGCTCCACCATTTGTTTCCTTTATTGTGTCGCTGTTCTCGAGTGTGGTGAGGGGTTTTTTTTCGTGTTTGTTTCATAACTCTTTACCGCGCTCAATTATACGATAATTTGCTACCGGGAATTCTGATAGTTTCTGTTTTTTTTCTCTCTTTCTCTCTCTTCAGCTGTTTTTGTTGCACTTTGCACGCTTGCTTTTGCTTCTGTTCGCTATCTGTCCGGCATCAGATATGCGTCCCGAGCCGATGAACTCTACTCATTTTTTTTTTCGTTGCAGTATTAAGCACCGTTTCCCCCTTCGGAAGGGCACGGCAAATCACAATGGAAACGGGCAGCACAGTTCGTGTGTTTTTCTGCGTGTTTTACGTGCGGGGAAGTGAAACCGTTCAGCCGGCAACAAAAAAAAACAGGATCATCAAGGAAAGGTGAGGGAGATGAGAAAAAAAACAAGCCCCTCACAAATGCACGTTCATTTTTCTTCCTTCTAAGAGAAGAGCCTGCCAGCGGCTATCACAGACCGTGCGAAAGAGCGAGGGTGATAAATGAACTAAAAAAAAAACTTCTTCCAACTGATCAAACTCCTACCAACAAAAAAAAAAGAAACGGTACAAAACTCCTGGAAGCTAAGAGCTTTCCATCACAATTCTGCCAGCCTAATACTACATAAGCCGCTCGGTTACCATCCCAACGCGGGACGGAATCGACGTTTTTCCTCCTTCCCGTGGGCAATTCTTTCGCGTTCGCAAGCCCATAACCATCACCATCGTCACCATCATCATTCAGTCCCAGCAGCTCCGCCATCGTCATCGTCGTCGTCGTCGTCGGTTTCCATCATATCTGGCATTCGCTTATCGAGGCATCCATCAGGCAAGTGCTTCCTCAATCTTTCTCGGATGGTTCTTCTGCCCTCTGCCACTGTGGATAGGAAAGAAAAGACAGAACAAACGGGCAATATCCTACATCACGAAGTTCATCACGCATTGAAATGAACAGAAGGCCACAAAGAGGGCTGTGAAGAAAATATGTGATAAGAATCTTACTACCGCAAGCACACTAAACAAATTTCTAAAGTACGCCTCGGAGATCGTACAGATTAGTGTGATAGTGGTTAGTGTTAGTTCCCATTATATTGCTTTTAATGCCGGTGCTGTTGGTGGAAGCAAAAGAAGTAGAAAAAGTGTGACGAAATGAGAACTAAACTACCAATATTTCAAGAATGAATAATAACCGAACCGAACTTTAATGATAATAATAGAACAACTTTTTATTTTTGCTCAAAATAAAAAAAAGAAAATCAAAGTTGTTATGACATTTTATAATAAAATATAGTATGAATTAAATTTAACTGGTAAATTTAAAAAAACATAAAATATATGAAACTTACTATAATAAACATACAAGTGCTGATAATACTTTTAACACTGTTGAAAACGAAACTCGTTGATAAACTAATTAACCATGTGTAAAAATATGAAAAGAGCTGACAAGAAACATAAGGTTTATAGGAATTAGACAAGAAAACAAAATAATGTCAAAATATAATACCATTAACTTTTTGAATGTATTTTTATTTGTGTTGATGTCTGTAC